>JAZGUH010000374.1:0-600000 GCA_037893225.1 Hippasteria phrygiana
TGTTGGCTCTTGGTAGTGGAAGGGAATTGCCTTTGTGAAAATGATCGCCGTGACCATTTTTAAACGTTTGTTTCCATCAATTTCTAAGTAATTGAATATAGCCCCAGTCATGCAAATTAACCTTGGCTAACTGTCCAGCAGTAATTGTCTAAGAAACAGCTACAATTTTACGTGATAACATTTTTAAAAATGATTTTCGTGTTTAGAACCTAAGTAAAATTGGCAGGACAAATAAAGGGCTACCTCTCCGTTTGTATTTTTGTCAGATGTGGGGCCTACATAACAGTAACAATGAACATTTATTGTGAGGAATTTGCATGCAGTTCAATTTCTCAAATTACGTAATGCGTGTGGTAAATTAAACGCTTGTAAAATGACAAAATGAGAGTGCTTACGTCTATTTTGATATCTTTGCCGATTCTCTGGAAGACGTCTGTGAAGAACACTTTGCACTGCGTGCAAACTTGATTGCGATCACTCACGTGATTAGCAACCTGCTTGAATACAAAGATTTAGTTTGTTTAATAATCAATACGAAGAAAAATTGAAATACATCTACTGTGATTTTGTTGCTTTAAAAATACGGTCTTTTTCATTAAACGTTCGCTCGGTTTGTTATAAATTCTAAACGAACACCACATCTGCGATAATTTCAAGTTTTGTTTTAACATAGGCCTAATATTTGAGCGATTTCTTATACTTTGGATACCACAGGCATTTGCCATGTCTTTTCCTCTCAATTTGTTTTTGAAGGAATATGGGCTAATCCTTTTACCTGTTTAGAAGTTTGTTTTTTTCACATATTTTCCAATGGAAAGTGACTGATGAAAAACGATAGTTCAAAATGAATGCGTTCTAGTTGTGTGAGAAGTTCGGGTGCTGTCAGTGTGTTGTAAAGTTCACATACCTCTTGGTTTGAAGAAGGGCAATATTTGGCCTCTGGACAGAAGAAGTATGGGTTCTGTTGAAATGAAGATAAAACAAAGTTGACCAAAAGTTTGTATTATTCACTCGTGAATTGACGACGCCCTCGAATTTCATTAGGCCTATAGGCCTACCCCTAAAATGTGAATTTTCGATTTGAAGGACCTGCAAATTCATAGTTATACATCATAAAAAATATCCTATCACATGGCTCGTTTAAGCAGTCGCTAACAACTCAACGGTATATTGCATGTAGACTGACCGGTTGCGATATTTTTGTCCTACACGTGTACATTAAAAATAATCGTCTGTGTGATTCAAACTTAGTTCCAATCCTCACCAGAAGTGTTATCAGATCCGGCACCAGTACATCAGGGAAGTCTTTCAACCCATCCAGGCACAATCCGCTTAAATTTCCCGCCAAATTACAGACCTCCGATACTTTTGCGACAATGAGGGGCTGAAGTAGAAAAGAAAAACAGAACAATGAGTCTTAATATTAACATTTCAGACAATTATAGATAAATGCTAAGATTTAAAACAAACTGCTTCATTCAATCAAGATAAATTTAAAGACAATTTCAAGAGTTTACCCTAAATGCAGTCACTCCTTGCTCTAGTTTTCCATGAACTTACGGCAGTCTGCGCAGGTTGGTCCCAAGTCAGCATACATAGCTCCCTAGTGTGCAAATAAAGATAATTAAACCTAAGTCGAGCCATGTCATGTTACCATGTCCTATAAATATTCACGAAGTAACACTCTTCTATTGGTTTATTGGAAAAAAGTAAAGCGCTCTATACCTGAATGAACTTTGTTTCAAGTGCTGTTGTTGAAGTCAGATCGCCCAATTTCTCTGCCGCTGAACAGTATCCCAGCCCCTTGCAAGCAGTGTGATCGTCCGGCTGAACAAAATCAATGATAATGCTTTCATAATCGTTTGTTTAGCTAACTTTATCAATTTATTTATTTATTTATTTATTTATTAAATTTCTTTACCCAGGGTGTGCCCAAACAGTCAATTATAATCGTGGCTGTTATATTGATTAGTATGGGGATTAACAAGGGAAATTGGTAGTTTGTACACGACAGATAACTTATTACGAACGTTGGCCTCTTATTGTAAAAGAAAATACCCATTGAGTTTAATTTCTGAAATAATTCGACGTCTGCATAATCGAGCTTTCCCAACTTTTTTAGGCATTGAAGTCCCAAATATTCCTTCTAGAAAGAGTACTTTTGACCTTGAGGAGACACGAACATGTGTCCTTAAGGACCCCTTCACTCATGTCTCTATAGTGACGTAGTTTATTGGTATTCTTACTGCCAAGACCATGAGTTTCCTCAGAATTACTGGGAAGAATTGTTGAACCATCTGATAGCAGAAAATACCCAGCAGGCAGAAAGAATCGCACGCCTCGTGAAACTGGTCCACAATTGCCACCTGTGATAGATTAAAAAAATGTTTTAAAGTTACAAATACAAACATTGAATGTGTCATTATTTACATGGCTGAGTGAATTGATTCAAGTTGCAAAAAGACAATCTTGCAAACAATAATGCATTAATATTAATAGGAAAGGAAGTTGAAAATATTACATAGAAAACGATAAATTCTAGGAATATGAGTGAAGTTTTATGAATAGTTATAGGAGATAATATTGCTACGGAGAGAGGTTGCAAGTTAAGGCTTGTCGAAAAAAAATCAGCCACAGAGCTGGACTTTTACAAGATGTTAATTTAATAATTAATGTGAATCGCTTTACGTCTATTTGACCGTTCTTTATGATCCGTTGCCTGGCGTCACCAAAGAAACCCTGACACTCAGTACATTCGTCATTTCCATTAACCTGTTGAAGAAAAAGAAACCAATCTTACCCCAGGAAGTTTTAAGTAAAGTAAAAACAAGGAATTGTTGAAAGATATTTGGAAAAACTACGGGTGCTTTAAGGGATCACATATAAAAATGATTAAAAATCTCCGCAGTAACATCTATACAGAAAATAAGATTTGTTTTAATGCTCTGTAGTATCAGTCTTGATGTGAAAAGATTGAATTACCTGGTCCGTTTCAGCCGATTCACCTGGACAGTACTCAGCAGCCGGGCAGAAGCCATATGGATTCTTAAATAAAATCGGTTACTTATGGTTAATGTTGTGGTTAATACTATATGGATATGCTCGGCATCGAAGTTCAAGACAACGATGACATTTGTTCAGTGATGGTAAGCGTTATTATCACCCTTACCAAAAATGATTTGTTGGTCATCACTCATGTTTTAGACCTTTTTAATAAAAAGTTCCACTTTCATCGAAATTTTATCAAAAACAGAACAATGGGCCAAACTTGCTGACACACCACTTAATTTGCAGCAAAGTATCTTGCTTAAGGACATTTGAAACATCGTGATCCCCATAATTCTTAGTACGCGCAACTTGCAGCCGAAGCTGTGTTCTCTCTCCACCCAGAAGCTAAAGCAAGGACCGGGGAATCATTTAGGCCTACGGGCTTGACGATAAGGGGTAACGACGTTGCGCCCTCTGTACTTTGTTTATGAATATTGTGTATACTGATTTTTCTTCTGCAGATCACTATCGTCATGATTTGAAAACTATAACCACTTGACCACGTTGGTTTAATTTATTAGCACTATGCGATAACAAGACTCAAAAAGTTTTTGTCACTGAAAAACCCTACTCACAAGCATCTTACGTAGCTGCGTAATCATGAAATCAGGGAAATCATCTATTGCGTGCTTGCACACACCGCTGTCTTTTCCAGCACTCGTCTTGCAAATATCCTCGACGATTTTGATTATATCTGGCTGAAAGAACAAACGTGTTCAAGAAAAATAAACCAACCCCCCCCCCCCCCCCCCCCCAAACAAATTTATGACCGAGTGACAAGGAAATCAGAGTATATTTAAACACCAGAGTTTTTGGTTTGCATGATACTTTCTATACGGAGTTCTAGATATACCATTACCTTTTTCTGCTAAATGGCCATTTATGTCCCGAGTCAAAATTTGGGTCAGTAGAGGCAAAATTGTGTTTCATTTGATGCGAGTTTTATTCTAAAGGATTGGGATCGGTATTAGTTAAAATTGGCTTAGCAGTAAAGGATATGATAATTTGTTCATCTAAAAATATTACAGAACTGAAGGATTGTGAAATCCATAGGCCTACCTACTTCAGCAACGGCGGCTAATTCTTAAAAAAAAGGGAAAAGAGAAAGAAAAAAAGATGTACAAAATATCGCCATTGAATTAGAAGTTTCTCAGGCTTTTGTCTTAGTGAGCTACCTCAAGTGTTTTCAGGTGGGTTTCAATAGTCTCGTAGAGTTTTCCCATGAACTTCTTGCACGTGTCACAACTGGGATCAGCAACCTGTATATAAATAAATATAATGGATTCGTCGGCTGTTTTAAATAGCTTTATTTAAAACATAGGAACCACCTGCCTTTATTTGTGAATACAGAAGTTGAGGTAGTGAGTTGATATCCACGCCACTGTCATGAATGTACTCGCCGTTGACTCACGCTCATGTGCGACTCATCACTGATATTTTTCTTAATAAAAACTGGATACGCTTAAAACCAGAACTGATTGTGTCAAATTTTGGCAAAAATGTATTATGTCCACCATTTAGCTGTTGACCCATCCAGGACAGAAAGGAAGTAAAGTTCAACGATAAACTGACAAAAATTTTTTTTTAAATTGGAAGACGACATTTTTAGAGGGTGTTTCGTATTTTTAAAAAGAAAATCAAACTTTTCAACTCATTTTTTTCTCAATATGCGATTTTGGACAATCATTAGTTCTGCTTTGAAGTCCTCGATTTGGTCGACAGCAGATGTGTAAATTTGAAAGACGGATATATCATTTACCTCGGCTTTGTTGCTGGGAGTATTGCCAATGCCATTCTGAAGGAGATGAAATGCCGAGGTCAGCTGCAAAACTGCAAGCAAAAGTGACGACTGACTTGCATGGGTATGACTTCATGAGAAACTGTAGAAATGTTGAACTCTCGGTTTTCTTTCCAATCTCATTTGTCATTAATGTAAGACATTTTAAAAAGAAATTATGTAAGGAGAGTGGCTTATCACTTTCGTAACCGAGATAGATCTATATTTCATTCTTTTGTTTGATTGTATCTTCAAATAGGCTGTAGGCCTAATCACAATCAGTTATGGTTGAAATGGGGTAAGATTTGACTTTAATACCCCCCCCCAAAAAAAATAAAACATACTCAAAATTCATGTTATACAGGAACAGTAAAATCTGGGAAAACAACCATCCATTTATGTTCAGAAATGTATGAAGTTTAACATTTGGCACAAGCTTTAATTTTGAGACTTTAGTCAGGAAAGTTTCATGCAATAGGGCCAAGGCCTATAGAGCGGAAGAAATGTAGTGTTTTCTGTGTTAGATGTTCTTGGCACCAGTGCATGGTCACTCAAAGTGTTTACATGCATGTTGATTTCTACCTCTTTTCTTACGCATTTTACAGAAATAATTGTGAAATAACAGGTGTGTTTACAAATTTATTATCGGGGAGGGTTGATTATTTTTTTTAAGGTTTTGCTGTACTGTGCCTGACTGATTGTATTGGGAGAATTAAAGTAAAATCTTTCCGGACGCTGTCTCGTGTATGTGTATACAAACCTATTTCGGACAGGGTACTGACGTTACATCAGCCAACACGCGATCCTAAAAAAAAATCAAATATCACTTTACCAGATTATAGGCCTAATAAAGTAGACATACCCGTCATAAAATAGTATGCCACATCTGCAACATGCATATTATGTTGTTGTTTAAAAGTCAACGTATAGCAGTGACGATACGACCATATCGAGGGGCAAGGTCGTCAAATCACGGAGGAAGAAATCAACGCTATACTTGGAGCTATAGGTTTTTTAGAGTGCACATTTCCTCATCACATTACAGTATTTTCTTTACTTTTTATAGTCCCATGCTTTATTCAAGTAGGGTATGGAGTTAAGCGTGAACTTTCTGTTCCTAAAAGTTCCTGCCGGATGTAGATATAGCAGATGGCCAACGATATAGGCCTATGGGCCTGTCTCGTTCCAATTACAGAACTAAGTATGTATTATTCGGTACGGTAACCCGGAGGTCGCAGGTTCGAATCCCGCTCCTGCCAGTTTCTTTGTTCACTTTGAAAATGTATTGAAATTTACCTAGTCAGTTTCCCTTGTGGATTGTTTGACGAATTATGCATTATTCTGAATAAACTTACTTGCCGTAAGAGCGAAAATAACTGTGTACAGCTTCATTTAGAGTCAGTTGCAGCTGATGAAAAAGGCGATCGAAGTTATGCTTTTTCCCCCCACAATTCTAGTACGGTATGTAGCACTAAGCACTTATCCAGAACCACCAAAATGACATCGTCGCGCGCATCGCGCCTTGCGCCTATTCAATAAGGCCCAGTGCATTTTCAGTAATACATGACGATGTCATTTTGGTGGTTCTGGATAAGTGCTTACCGTGTGCATATCGTTCGTACTTTCCAGATCAATAAACAACTAAAATGGCCACCATTTGTGTTATCCTGAAACCAGTCAACGTAATTCTACCATGCCTGTGAATCTCTGCAAAAGCTTGAAAAGGGTCACGCGATATAGTTTCCTGTTCCTTGCTCTATGGTTATACATACCGGTTTGTTAGCGAACTTTCAAGGAAGAGTCGAGAGAAATTCATACAACTGGTATAGGTTTGTGTGCTGGACTACTAAAAAACAAACGCATGAAGACCCTTAACTTCTAAACTTTGATGAATTAATTTAACCATGAAATGAAGACAGTTAAGGTATTTAGGGTTGAGTAATTATGAAGGGACAATTTAACATTAATGATACAGCGAAGGAAGTTGGAAAGACAAATACAGGAAAGGGGAGTCAACTTGCAGCAACAAGTGCTTTGCTTAAGCAACTGACGAAGTATATATAGCCTACATTAGAAACCAACGTTTAGTTTTAATTTACTTGAAATTGTTAACCCACACCCCCCTAAAATGACAGCACGTTTGTCTTAGCGTAATGGTTGATCTTCGGGTTGACAAATATTAAATAATATTAAACGTACTGCCCTTTAAAATATCCCCGTCTAGCTAGCTACATAAAGTCCCGAAAGTAAACATATAATGGCTTTGCCAAGGTCGGCCGATCATGATGCACATTATACATGCACATGCACACATGACTTAGTTGTGTTGCGCAAAAGGGAAAGCACAATGAATGCATGTTTACTTCCTCTTTCAGAAAGCCAGCCTATAGCAGTCTTCAGCGGTTAGTTAGCGGTAAATTCCTGGGTTAGTTTTAAATCTCTTTCCACCAGAGCTGGTTGCAGCCGTGTATGAGTCTACACAAAGAGTTCACCATGCAGATGACAGTACTGGCTATTACCCTTCTCCTAGGTAATTGGGAGTAGTTTATTTCTATCGGATCAGCACACATGGACGCTGCAGTTCAATGACCCATGCAACAAATATCCACAACTTGTTTCACACGTCAAAACATACATGTACATATCTCAGTGCTTGTTTTCATTCAAAGTGAAGATGATGTTTTTCAGTTCTTTTAAAATCATTTCATGGTCGATATTTCTGTCTTGGAGTAAAATAATTTAAGCAGGGACTCATTCTCATGTTGTTGCAGGGATCCTGATAAACCAGGGAATCGTGAATGGTGAATCCAACGACGTTTATCAGTTTCAGGTAGGACAGTCTCATTCCGTCAGAGAAAGATATGATTTTATAACAACAGCGTTTGACGAGAATTAATCAACGAGAATCAACGATAAATTCATGGAACCGCTATAAAGCACACAACTTTGCTTAGAATGAAAAGTCTTCCTTGGTAAAAACAGGATGACCAACCAAATTTTCATGTGAGGTAAACTGTATTCAGTTGTTTTTTGCTTAGCATGAAAATCACATGAAGTTTGGGCTCGTAACCTCTTTTTACTAAGCCAATTCTGTTGTGCCGAGGAAATGTTTGTGTTATTGTCCCCAGGCCTAGATACAGATTGCGGATACACCATGTGAAGTAATTATATAAAAGAACTCTGGTTCCTAAAAAAACATTGGCTAGAAGAACCACAAGTCTGTTTTGGGAGGTTTTTTTTGGGGAGTTTTTTTTTTCTTTGTAAAATGTCTGTCTTGTTTTTTCCGCCATGCAAAGATTCACATCACATTTACTTTTTTCCTTCACCAGCAGTCCAAAAGCAATGGGAATATTTGCTCCGATTGCGTGGCCTTCATGGGTGATATCTCCACGATGCTGAAAAATGAAACTGTTCAGGTAATGGAAAATAGAATAGCATTGGTTCCTTCCGATACAACCCGGCATGATCCGGTCCGATCATACATTCTCTCTTGTCTTAAATTAATACCTCTCATTCAAAAACAGTTTAATTTGGGGGTTGAAAAGATTCCTTACCCAGTTACCAAGTTTTAAAACCTTACTTTGCCAAAATCTATGATGAATAATAATAATAGTAGTAAAGGTATAATAAAACTCACAACAATACATTATTCCTTCTTTGATAATTTGTTACGTTTTCTTTATAGGATGAAATAGTTGCTAAGCTGGTAGAACTCTGCAAGATCTTGGGTTCAGAATCCTGTGCTGACTTCATTAAGGAGTATGGTATCCTAGGTATATCGTACCTGGCAGAATTCCTGGTAAGTAAGGGGCCAGACTAATATCATATACCAGGAAGTAAGTTTTAATTTAAATTTCTTCATTCGTTTAATATAATTCAAAATCGGAACAGAAGCCACCCTTCATTGCTCTGTTGTATTTATTTAATTTATTTAAACAAACGAAAAACCGAAACATTGTCAATGTAATTTTCCTGGGTTTCGGGAATTTAAGCACTCAGAATGGTTAATATGTATTTAATCTGTCTGTCATAAATCTTGAATCATAGAGAAGTAGGCCTAAGTCAACGTAATCATGCCGCGTCTTCTTGCAATTTGAATTGGAGCATAGTTTCAAATTTCTTCAATCCGCATCTGCAGAACAAACTTAGTTCGTTACTGATAATTTAGCAACATTTCTTTTGAATATTTTGTTGTCACTGTATAGGACCCGAAGGCTACTTGTACGGCTTTGCAGTGTTGTCCAAACCACGCGTTTGCGTTCGGAGAGCAACAGCCACATACGGTAACAAGGTTTACCGAAGCTATTTCATTTGGTTCAAGAATTCAAGGTTTTTAAATGACGATGCAGCCAGAGCCATTTTTCAGTTATAAAGAACTCAAGTCTTTAAAAATGACTCGAAGCTAGAGCACAAACCAGCTTAATTGGTTCAAGAACTTAAGGCTTCAAAATGGCGCCAAGTCACAGCCAGAGCCACGTTGCTTTTGGTTCAAGAATCAAAGGCTTTAAAATGAAATTAGTGGAGACGTGGGTAGAGCCCAATCTGATTTTTAAATGTCAACGATTCTTTCTCATATTTTTCCTGGATTAAATCCTGACCCACAAAGCAGGATTAACAGGCCACTCGCGGCCTATTTCAAATTATTTGAGGGTCAGTTTTCAGTTCTAATTGGCCTATACTTTGTTATTTTCAGACCTCGGACACGCCTGTGACTATCAATATTTTGCTGATTTGATTATCAATATAACTTAGTTCCTGATTTTGACATGTAATTACCAAATAACACTGAGGCTTTTTTGGTTGATTTCAGACGTTGAATTTTCATTCAAAACCTTTATTCCAAGACATATTTCTATAATGAACTTTATTTGCACCAATTCCAATTATATAATGATATGCAGAGTTTTCAATTTGGTATTTTCAGCTCATGGTGAAGGGTAACGGAGGAGATAAATGTGCAGATTGCGTTGCTTTCATGACAGACCTGTCAGTTCTTCTGAAAAACAAAACTATCCAGGTATTAATTCTGTTCTTATTTTGAACAATAGTCATTTTAGTTTCCAAATCTAAAAACAGATTATTTATTGTCTGATTATCTCTGGAGTAGTGGCCCACCATTCATGACATAGTGTGCTAATTATATTTCAAACATTACAATCAATTTTCTTCGTAAGTATCGTTAACTTCCGGGTTCCTCTATGGACAGCACTCATGCTCGCGTACTCGTTTGTACTGCACTTCTGGGTCCAAATGACGTCACACTTACGATGAGGATTATCAAAGGCTTATAGAGATGGAAGTTACAAGTTTCTCATTAAAAATCGTATTCTTTTTGAGAGGCTGTGCGATCAGACTCAATTTGCAAATTACAACTTGACATAATTCCTTTCTATTTTGTGGCGAATCTTCGTTCATAACGGTAACTTTCTCATGTTATAAAGAGGGAAAATGTATACCTAATTAATACAGATCAGTTTTTTTCTTCAATGTCAAAATAATTTGGTGGGTTCACGTATTAATGTTATTTGTTGTTTCCACGGAATGGGCCACCCATCAAAATTAAAATAAATCAATGAATTTATTTTTCCCAATGTGCTCAGGGAGCGATAATCAAGAAACTCTACGAACTGTGCAATAAGCTCTTCGAATCTGCTGAGTGTACCAGTCTTGTCCATACCTATGGGAAGTTCGCACTCTCCTACTTATCAGAGCATTTTGTGAGTACTGATCATTAGTGGCAACTTGGGCCCACATTAATGTGATAGATCTGCAACTTTCGCTCTTATACCATTGATCTCCAGACTTGTATTTTATTAGCTATATAGTAAAGAAACTGTTTGGCCTTATCTGCAGGTGCCGAAGACCGTCTGTACTAAGATGCGGTTCTGCCCCAAATCTCCAGGCCTCGCCAAGAAAAAGGACCTTCAATCTGATCAGGTAAGTTTCTTATCAACTTCATTTTCCAGCAAGAATCGTGTTATTTTCCTTTCATTTCTCTGTTCATTGGATAAACATTGTCTTTGAGATGTAATTTACAAATTAGTTGTTGGCTAAACCATGCCCAATCTACTCAACCCAGCCCAGCCATCAACTCGGCCCAGCCTAGCCCAGCCCCCAAAAACATTTTATATTAAAGAACTGTACAAGTTGCACCTTACGAATCGGTTTGTAAGATACCTTTAAAAATATCTGTATAAAATATTAACCAATCCAAAAATAATGCAAAAAACAGTGTTTTTGTGTATCGATGGCGTCATAACTATGTAAATTTCCTCATTCTTCCACAAACGAATTCAGGAATCGGTGTAGTTTTGGTTGTATTCACAATGATTGTGGAACATTACTTTTTTCTTGTTGTAGATCCTTCGTGTTGTGTAATACCCAACGCACACTCCGCGGTACTGGACAGCCGAACATAGCGGTGCAATGACGTCCGAAGGGAAATACCCTTATTCGACTTAGTAGTTTACATTTAATCAGGAAATTAATATCAGAAAATGTCATCATAAAGGTATAATCGACATAATTGTAATCTGTCTTTCTTGTAACTTTCCTATTGACCGTAAATACCTATCCAGATTTGATTTTAATTGGATTTTTTGTTTTATTATGGGTCTTGTTTATTTGGAGTGATACTCAAGAATGTTTAACGCGTAGAGATTATCAGACGGCTAAACTGCTACAAATTGCTTACCCACTAGAATAACGTGAAATAATAATTGATAACAGTTAAGATCCCCATCCTAGATGAATCTTTCTCAAAGATCCTTCTCACATAATTCTATTATAATAAGTCACGCCCCATAAAGCCAGTTCGTATTTTGTTTTACTATCAACAGTAGGTCCAGTAGATAAGATAACCGAAGGTGTCATGTATTTCGGATAATTTCCCAGAAGAATATAATTCGCTCCTAATGGTTCAATTAAATAATGATAATTTTAATGCAGCTTTCTCGGAAAAATACGATAACTGCAAAAATATGCTTAAGCTACATTTGTTTCTATTTAAATAAAGATCAATTCGTCAAACAATCCACAAGGTAACCCGGAGGTCGCAGGTTCGAATCCCGCTCCTGCCAGTTTCTTTGTTCACTTTGAAAATAAATAAAGATTAATTCGTCAAACAATCCACAAGGGAAAACTGACTAGGTAAATTTGAATACATTTTCAAAGTAAACAAATTAACCTACCAATTAACCTACCAACTGAGCTATCTTGCCCTATGTTGGCGGTCTCCCAAATTGTCAGTATCTTTGTTCGGGTGGGCGCTAGTCAGAAGTCATAAACCCAGTGCCGTATAGCCAGGGATCACACCCAATTTTACGATACAACCTGGGAAGCGACATTGTGGGATCACTCAATGAGGATACGACTTTTTAACTGATAATTCGTCAAACAATCGGCAAGATAGCTTAGTTGGTAGAGCGCCGGTACGGTAACCCGGAGGTCGCAGGTTCGAATCCCGCCCCTGCCAGTTTCTTTGTTCACTTTGAAAATAAATAAAGATTAATTATGACGCTTATGTTCGAGGAATTTAAATTGAAATGCTTATATGAATTGGACATAACACTTACATGCAAAATCAATGTATCCATATGAAGCACGATATGGGGGGAAAGGCCCCCCCCCCCCCTCTTTTGTGTTGGTCATTGTGTTCCCGGTATAAATGTATAACATGTTTATTGAGCCATGTTTTTTTGCTATCACAACGCAGTTATTAATAATGATCTAAGCTGCTTGCATTTTATCCAATGCATCAGCTCTGTTGACAGGTTTTACGTACACGTACACATGTAGTAAACGGACACAGTTCTGTCCAACAGTTGATTTTTAAAGACCTGAATAAATGGCATCTGATAATTGTTCATGAGTTTTAAACCATAATTTTTGTTTCACATAAATGTTTCGCTGACAGTACAACCTACGAATGCGTCCTTTAGAGCGCCAAAAATGTGAAACACACGGAAAAATAGTTTTAGTTTTCCGGTGATTTTTGTCAATAGATACAGTTCATGTGCCAATTATCTCTACACCGGCTATTCAGAGGCGTAGCCAGGGCTATCTCCAGGGGGGGGGGGGGGGGGGGGGGGGGAGAGTTGCGGGATGGATGTTGCAGTGGTGGGTGGGGGGAATGACTAATAATTTTTTCTTGTACTATTATTTTCTGCGTTTGCGAAATTTATAGTTGGGGGGAGGCATGAGGGGGGGGGGGGGGCATTTGATCAACATTACGTAATCTATAAACAAATACTACTACCACCCAAGAGTTATTTTACATCATCAAATTTCGTATTTGTGTTACCATATCAGGTTTGAAATGGTTGTCGCCCTCTAGTGACAAACCATTTTTTTTTTAAGGTTAAGTATTTGTCGCCCTCTCTTGACAGAAATCAACACGGATTGACGAAAAATAATGTTTGTCGCCCTCTATTATTTTGTATCCTTTTTTGTCGCGCGCAAAATTTTAAAAGATGGCGCCATCCGCCATAACAAAAACGTAATTGACATGAATCAAAAAGAGAGTACAAAACCTGCATGTGTAGTTAAGTCAACCTTGCAGATGGCAACGTGAACATAATGATAAACTAATGGTGCAATAGTTGAATGAAAATGAAGAATCAGACTTTGCCTCGTTCGCAGGACTTAATGATGGTGTAAGTAGCCCAGTTTCCGGACTGTTCGAAATATTTGAATTACGGGGACCTACGTCCCCAATGACCTTTTTAAGTATGGATGTAATGTACGTTTCTTCACAAATGTGGACCCAGTGAATTATGGGACACCAGATCGTACAAGGCTCTGAATGTCAGTTTGCTATGGGCGGTGCAGTTTACAAAAGTTCTGTATTTTCAAACAAGACGATAATGTTTTACTCCCCACTGCTGGACCCAGTTCATCATGCGCTTCAAGCACAAGGTTTAATTGGTTAAAAAGATCTGTTGTAGGCCTAGTACTTGAGTATGATACTCATACTCGAATAATAATATAGCAAACTGCAAAGCCCAAAGTACTCAAACTAGAATTTCCATACTCGTAACCAAGGTTAAGTTGCAGGGGCGGATCCAGGAATTTTTGCAGGAGGGGGTTCTGAAATTTGCCCAGAAAAGTGACTCCCAAAATGTTCCGCCTGTGAAAAAAAATTACAAGTGGGGGGGGGGGGGGGGGGGATACACTTTCTCACCATTGCTGGCGCCATTTAATCTCTTTGTTTTGTTTTTTACCCATAGGCAAAATAAGACCTGTATTTGCAAGGCGTAGGCCCCTACAAGCCCAAAAACAAACAAAAACCACCCCCTGGATCCGCGCCTGACTTGCCTATCCGAGCACTCGCACTTACTAATAGCCAAGCAGTAAGTACTCATACTCGGCTACCAAGTACTTGTACTCAGTTAAATTATTCAGGTACTCATAGTCTCATACTCAGCTATTCAAAGTACTGTACTCATACTTGGTTATCCCAGTACTCATACTCAGCTGTGCAATCTTGCAGTGTTGCTACAACAAGTTGTTTATTGACTGGACCTCTTCCATAGTTGGCATCAATTTAAAATGCAATTGTTGATCTTGCCTGCAGGCTGTGAGTTGTCCAAGTCTAAGGGTGCAGTAGGATCACCAGAGAAGCCTCTATCAGACCTCGGCAAGCTGAGCTACAGAAGCTACTGGTCCTGGGTCCTGCTGGAAATACTTCAAGACTTCAAAGGAACTCTGTCCATCTAAGACTAAGGTGAGGCCCAGTCTTCTCTTTCTCCTAGAATAGTTCTTTAGTTTTTGTTGTGAAATATTGTATCTGAAAAATATCATCTTTGCTTGAAATCAGCAATTCTCAGGATGTGAACCCACAACCTCCTGCTTACAAGAGCAGACATGTTGCAGGAGGTTGAAATTCACAGACTTGCTCTGGTAGGATGTGAACCCACGATCCCCCCAGCTTACAAGAGCAGACATGTTACAAGAGGTTGAAATTCACAGACTTGCTCTGGCAGGATGTGAACCCACGACCTCCTGCTTACAAGAGCAGACATGTTGCAGGAGGTTGAAATTCACAGACTTGCTCTGGTAGGATGTGAACCCACGATCCCCCCAGCTTACAAGAGCAGACATGTTGCAGCAGGTTAAAATTCACAGACTTGCTCTGGCAGGATGTGAACCCACAACCTCCTGCTTACAAGAGCAGACATGTTGCAGGAGGTTAAAATTCACAGACTTGCTCTGGCAGGATGTGAACCTGCTTATTCAAGTTTATTCCAGTTATATAACGACATGAATATTTTGTTTGTTTTTTCCCAAACAGCTACCTAAGAAACATCACACAGAATGACATCATCATTAGTTGCTCTACATGGTCTAGTACTGGAATGACTAACATTCAGGGGAGGTGAGTTAGTCTCACCAACAGTGGAAGTTACCCCACCTAGGTCTATAGGTCTGAAAATTGGGATAGTTTATATCCCCTGTTTAGATCTGGACCAAGAAAACCATAAAGGTGGTAAGGCTGGCAACCTAAAATGTGGCCAACCCTACCATCTCTGTTGTAGCCCTCTAACTAGATTAACTTTTAATATTGTATTGGACGACGTTCATAAAAAACATCTGTGTCACACTCAAACTCACTGAGGAATATCTACAGAGATCTCTGGACATATATGTCACAATTATAAAACTAAATAGCAGTCAATTTAAAAAACTGTATAATAATAATAATAATAATAATAATAATAATAATAATGCTTATATAGCGCTTTATACAAAAGTCTCAAAGCGCTTCACAAAGAAAAGGGCAATAAAAAGTAAAAGATAATCAAATTGTATGAAACTGTGCACAGTGTAGTGCATAAGGTGTGCAAAATTCATGACATTCAAATGGATTTCATGAAAGTTACACTGTGCGTAAGTCAGCATGATTTGCATTTTTGCACAATTAATCGTTTTCGATGAGTAAATGTGTCCATGCAGGAGATGATTGAAATGAGATTTGAGTGCAAGGATCACTTAATAAGCTTACTTAAATAAAGACATTCTGAGAGTTGCCTCTCGTTCTTTACAGCAAAGAGAATTTTCAACATGACACTGGTAAGCAAATACAATTAGCTGCATGTTGCTTTTATTCTCCAGATTCCTGTGGGCTACTCCAATATTAATCACAGATGGAGGAAACTTGTTGGTGCTCACAGCGTCCAGTTTGTGTAAGTACAGAGTGTACTAGAGACAAAGGTCATTTCTCTAAAGGATTGGTATTTTCCAATCCAAGCCTTTTTAAGTGCATTTTCAGGTTATAATTTCAAGTAATAAATCCTGACCAGACTGGCTAATCAAGACTTTGGCAGAGTAATCATTTGTCAGTGCTGACATTTATTAACCCACGAGTGTCACAGCTCTCAATTTGAGCCTATCTCTGGAGTGGTGAAAGAGGGCGCTCATTAACAATGAAATGCATCATTTCCTGATATGCCATGGGTAATGATGCACAAAAGCATTTTACGTATATGAAAGTATTCTGTGACCAGACGAAGACAAAGGTAGTCTGTTACCAGACCGAACCGATCTGACTATTCTGGCTAATTGAATAAATAAATAAATACTGCCTATTAACCCCTATCTCCCCAAAAAAGTAAATAAATAAAACTGGGTATTATCCCCCACCCCACCCCCTACAAAATAAAAAGAAAAGAAATAAAAAACAAATAATGTGTATTATTCCAATCCCTGTCTCCTGCCCCTCCACATCCCTACCAAAGAATAAATACTGAGTATTCTTACTACCCCACCCCCAAAAAAATAATGAATGAATAAACAAACAAATTCCTTGTGTTATCCCAAAATTAAAAAACAAACAAACTAATAAGCCTATCCCCCCAAAAATGAACACGTACTGCTTTTTTGTACCAAAACACCTCCACCCAACCAAAAAACAAACAAACAAACAAACAAACAAAAATTACATACCCCAAAAAATTATATCCCTGTCCCAACCCTCTAGCAAAAAAACTCTAATTAAATACTTGGGCATAATTTCCCTAAATGTATTACCCACTCATGAAAAACCCTCTATTAACAAGTAGTATTTTTTAAATAAATATTTAATAAACAAATATCTTCTAACTTTGATAGACTTTTCTTTTTTTTTAGAAAAGTAATAATTCCTTAAGATATTGTCAGCTGCAGACAATTGGCTGTGAACAGTCGAGCACCTTGTGCACACGGAGAATGGTTGGCATTTCAAATTATCGGCCATTTAAGAGGTGAAAAGAGAAATCAGATCTGCATTAGATTGACTTGCATTGCATGTGCTTAGTGTGGTGTATGGAATCCCAGGCATGGACTAACACTCCTGGGTTAATATGTCCCTGATTATTGTTCTATCAGGAATAATCGGAGCCTTTAGAGTATGTAAATTTTGTGCCCAGTAATTCTCAGAAATTAAAGGGGAGATTTTGAAATTTTTTTGGGAAGTAATTTCTAAGGATTGTGTGAGGTTTACATATCTATTCGCTGTTGCAACCCAACCCAACCCCCATGAAAAAAGCCTAATAATGTTTGTGTAATGTTTAATGTCAACCCAAAAAGTATTTCTTTTTATCCCTTAATGCCCAGCAATTGTACATTTAAAAAATGTCCCATCTATTCATTGTTTTTTTCTTCAAATTGATAACTAAGTTTAAGTTGTCCACCCCCCCCCCCCTCCATTAAAATCAATGAATAAATACAAATCAGTCGGTCAATATATATATATATATATATATATATATACTGCCCCCTCACCATAAATAAATATATACTGGCTATTATCCCCTTCTCCCCTCCTCTGACTTCCATCCCTTTGTAAAATGAATACAAGTTGTTCACCCCCCCAACAATATCCCTGAAAGAACTTGCTTAAGTTTGAAACAATATGCCAGCTAATTTGGTTAAATTAAATAGAAAAAATAAAAAATAAAATACTGTGTTACTCACCAACCCTTTAAAAAATAAATATGAATATATTCCCCTGTCCCCTAGCCCCTCTAAAAAATAAAATAAATTAATAATGTTTTAATTATTCCCACCAACCACCCCCCCCCCCCACCAACCACCCACCAACCACCCCCACCCCCACAAACCACCCCCACCAACCACCCCCCCCCCCCACCCAAAAAAAATATTTCTAAATAAATGGTGTGACATCATGCCCAAAATCTAGAACCTCAGTTCGTAGGAAACCCTCTATTAATAATTTTTTATGAAAAGTCCCAAATTTTGCATTTTTTTGCAATAAAGGTAGTGTACATGATTGGTCATTGTTGCAGTTTTCAGAAATGGGCGGATTTGGGGGTTATTATTTTATAGGAAATATAATTCCACTGACCTGTTCAAAGTTTTACGTTGCTGGATGGCGAAAAACTAGAGAAAAACGATTACAAATCATGTACACTACGTTTAAATTTCAAGCATTTTTCCTCATAAATTTCCCAAGTTCCATTCTTCTCAAAAATGGATTACCGTCTAAAATTATTAGGTTTCATAATTATTGAATATTTTCCCCACGAAGACAAAATGAGTTTCCTACCCGGTAGGCCAACGCCACTGATTGTACTTGGGTAAGCTTGGTAATTGGCCTCTCTTTTACCTGTAATTCTAATAGAATATTCACATTTAGTGTTTAAAGATGTACTGTCTGTGCTCGTCAGCAAGTTGGATTTTTCAAATTGTGTTTGCTTCTTTTTGTCTAATCTGCAGACCTCCTAAAAACTACTTATATTTTGTGTTTCTTTTGGGTGTCTACTGCACAAGCTAAGTGAAATATTTGGGGAAGGAATCTTTGAGGATTGTTTTTAAAAATGTATAGTCCAAAAGTTAACTTGTCTCCCCACCCCCATAAAAATCCCCAATAATAAAATAATGAGGTATTATTCCCTGTCTCCCCCTTCCTACCCCCCCTCCAAATATACCAACACTGGGTATTATCATACATGTATGTAGCCCCCCCCCCCCCCCCCCCCCCAAAAAAAAAGAGTACCGGTATTAGGCGAAGTAGAAAAACAAATTTAACGTCTCTGCACGCTTCCTTTTGGGGGCCGCCTAGATTTTTTTATTTTTACCAGTGAAAAATGACCAGAAAAAACTCTTGAAAATGTCACCCAATCCACCGGAAAATAGAATACAAGCTTACTAAAACTATTAAAGCCACTGTAAGCATGTTCAATTCTCTTGTCCAACATGTCTCTTTCATTTGTGTGTCTTTGAATAGTTGGAAATTAAAAAAAAGAATGGTGGCCATCTTAAAAATAAAATATAAAAAGCCCCACCTCCTTCCTTAAAAAGAACCCAGACGCTAAACATGTTGTTTTTTACTTGGCCTCATCCCCTGTAGCCCCATCATCACCAAATACAAAAGTAAATAAATAAATACTGGGTAATATCTCCTTTCCTCCTTCAACCCCTCACCCCTCCAATCCCCAAATAACCACTGGATATTATCCCGCCCTCAGATTAACAAAAATACCGAATATTATCCCCCTACAGTAAATCTGTAAATGCACAGTTTTTATCTTGCGGCCCATCCCTATGAACCCCACCCACCCCCCCCCCCCAAAAATAAAAACGCCCACAAAAACAGGGTGTTACCCCCCCCCCCCCCCCAACAAAAATGTTAAAAGGCGAAGTAGTCTTGAACATTGCCTTGAATTTAAAACCCACCCCCCTGAAAAGCCAATATTTTTTTTCTGGATTTCAGAATTTTTAAACTAATCTCTTTTTGCAATCTGGAATTCCTGAGGTGTTGTCCTAAATCCTGTTTTTACCCTGTAAAAGTGGATATAGACCAATAAAAACGGATATTTTAAGAAGGTGCCTTTAGGCAAATACAAACTATATGTTGATATGGGGTCCTCTTGGATTTTTCATTTTGGGCCAATCTCACCCCTGGTTAACAATATTTTTGTTTGCATTTTGTCTCAATTCATGTCAAACAGTTTTCAACCTTGTCCCATTTACGTATATTTTAGTCTGCTTTTTACTCCTCTACCACACAAAACCATCTGCCCTGATAGAACTTAATTAATGTCTTACCGCAAATTATTTAAAATTTGTTGCATAATAATTCGATAATTAAACGCAGGTGGATGTGTATAACTTGAATAAGTTTTGTATTGCTGAGAAAATGGCAATTGAAAAAAGTATATTTTTGAAGGTGAGAGCGCGGACAGTACATCTATGAGGTCATATTTTGAGCAAGTGAGGGCATTCTGTCCTAGAAACAGCAGTTTAAAGATTATGCAGTAAATTCCATGTTTACCAATCTTACTTCAGTGAAAAACTCACAGATTGTGCAAATGTCATTGAATCATAACAAATCAAAGCAATATACAATCAGTAATATCCCCAAATAACGTTGTTATAGCGACCTCATTCGCTGAAAAACCCCTTCGTCATTCGACATCGATACGAGCAAGTTCGAGCGGCGACCATCTGTCGACCACTGGTCGATTTTGCCTGGTACCCAACATGTATTTTGTGTACAAGTTGCCATGGAAAATCGACTTGTGGTTGACAAATACTCGCCGCTCGAACTCCCCCTATAGATGCAGCCTGCACGTGGTACGGTTTCAAAATATGCCGAACAAAAGACAGAGGGCGCTATTATTCCTGCCATGTTTTAATTTGTGATTATTTTTATTGGCCAGGAATATGCTTCAGGGCCGACGATTTCTATCGTCGATTTGGGGGGGGGGGGGGGGGGGGGGGGGGGGGGGGGGGGGGGGGGGGGTAGTTTTAAGTAAGTTGTAAGTAAAATAGCAATTTTAAGACATAGCGATTCTATCCCCGGCCCCCACCTCCAAAATACTGTTTATGATAACCCCCGTCCCACCTTCCCATAACAAAATGGAATAAAATCAAACAAAACAAAACAAAACCTGGGTATTTACCCCGCGCCCCAAGCTCAATAAAAGAAGAAATTAAAATAACGTGGGTGTTTTCCCCCTTCCGGGCCCAGCAAGTGAAAAATGAATAAATACTGGGTATTGTCTCTCCACCCCCACCCCCCCCCCCCCCAAATAGATTTAAATACACAAATTAGCATCCCCCCACCCCCCTCCCCCCCCCCCCCCCCCCAAAAAAAAATACTACTAATACTACTACTACTACAACTACTACTCATAATAATAATAACAACAATTCCTGTGCATGCGGCAAACAGGCGACTCTGCCCGAAATAACCCCAAAAGGGCGACGCCCATTTAGAGCACTTTCCCCACGCACCCTACTTAAAAACACTCCAAAGGGGCGACTTTAAGTTTGTGTCGCCCTATTCGACCGCGTCGCCCGAACCCACTCTTTTCGAGCATCACGTGTCGCCCCAGCCGGCAATTGAGGAAAATAATTCGGCCAATAAGTACTGGATATTATCATTAGGTCCGCTCCCCGCCCCCAAAAAATAATAAAACAGACAAACAAACAAACATTAATAAATACATTTTAAACAATAATAAAATAAAACATCAGTCCATTAACACTGGATATTATTATTTGCCTCTCCTCCCCCCCCCCCCCAAATAAAAAAACAAATGCTGGGTATTATTCCCCAATCTTCCCTCAACCAACAAAAATACAGAATAAATACTGGCTCTTAACTCTGTCCCTCCCCGTACCACTCTACCCCCCCCCCCCCCCCCCCGAAAAATAATATTAATTATAAAAATAAAGAAATAAATACATATCCTGGGTATTACCGTTCAAAAGGCATCCCCTTGCCACAAAATATAAACTACCTATAGACTAATCCGGCGACCAAAATTAGAAGCATTTACTGCGGTGGCGAGGCGCTCGCGTGCGTGTTAGACGCACGCGCTCGACGCAGCTTCGACCAACAGGGTGTTTCCAACTTGCCAAAATGCGCACGCGACTCAAATTAAAGAACGCGGGCAGCCTGCACGCGAGCGCGGCACCACTGTAAAAATGGCGTCGGCGAATTCCTGTATAGACGAATCCGGCGACCAAAATTAGAAGCATTTACTGCGGTGGCATCACGCTCGCGTGCGTATTTTACGCACGCGCTCGATGCAGCTTCGACCAACAGGGTGTTTACAACTTGCACAAATGCGCGCGCGACTGAAATTAAAGAACGCGCGCAACCTGCACGCGGGCGCGGCACCACTATAAAAATGGCGTCGGCGAATTCCTGTATAGAGTACCGAAGTCTGACGTCAGTTGCCACGACAACTGGCTCCAAACAAAAAATGGAGATTTCGACTGTTCCTTTGTTAACAGCCAGTCATGCAAACACATTGACACAAAATAACAAAGGCATTCTGGTTCCAAACATTGCTGCATTGACGTCATCACTTCGATAGAGGAATTTCACATTAGCCCCGTCTGCGCACTTCCGGGTTGAAAGCGAGGATGTCAGTGCTAAACAAAAACAGTGCTTTTCAACAAATTCATTCATGCATGAATGAATCACGCCATAAATGGCAGAGCGGCGCACGCACGTTTAGCATAGGCCTAGTCAGCTGTTTACTTGGCATCGAGAGCCTCTTTTACGAACCCGGAAGTGCGCAGATATTGTCCCTGCCTTTGATTGGTTTTTTTTTTTTTTTTTAAAGGTCATGTCACTCGCAAGAAATGCAACTGATTGTGTGATAGTAATAGCTTAGACCGATGGCCGAGCGGTCTAGACTGCCGGATTTGATCTCGGGCCGCGTGCTCCAACGGTGGAGCCGTTGGAGCACGCGGCCCGAGATCAAATCCCGGAAAGGTTTTGCGTTTGTTTTTTTTTTTTTTTTCGTTTCGTTTTCCTGTGTACTATAAAATATATTTTTTTTCTGAAACTTGAAACACTTGCCTGCTGAAACAGTAATGCCCAATTAATAAATAAAGCTGCTTTGTCTGCTTTCGGGGTATAGCACCCTAAAATAAAGTCAAGTTGCTCATTTGTTAGCGCTAGATAAAATTAAATTTGACTGCAGCTTCCCGAGGATCGAGAGAAAATCGGAGAATGGTGGCTTTATTTAAGCTTGTTTAATTAATAAGCTGAATAAGCCCCCTAATTCTTATACTTACTGTTGGACATATGAATGTGTATATATACTGTTGTTATTTTTTTAAAAGAATGCCGATTAATTAAGACTAGTGTTGTGCCTTTGTGACGATGTTTCAGAAGAAATACTTTCAATCCAAGGAGCCCTTTTTAGAACCCCCTGCATTTGAGGTAAGGGGAAAGTAACTTCTAATTTGTCTGCATGAACATGTGTTAGATTTTGTATCCAATTTGATGAGGAGAATTTATGCTGTATTCCACTGTGGTATAGACATTCACTTAGTGGAAATATTTCACTAATATATGTTCGAAGATTTTTTAGTAGCTTTCAATGTATGATTGTATTTTCTTTTTAAAAAGAACGAATTGTAAAAGTGCAGGCCTTTGAAGAGTAAAAGTGTATTACATTAAAGCAATTCCGAATTTATATAATCAGTATAAATGTAAACATTTCCAATGAAACATTTTGGAGGTTTATTGTATGGAAACTCAACAGTTTGGATAATGTAAACGTTCACAGAGCAGACATATTTAGTGATTTTTAATAACTCCTTGTAATAATTATATTTGCTTCAAAAAGGTACGAATTTTGAGTAAGTGTAGTATCTGTACTTGAAAGAAATCCCGAATTTATGTAATCAGTATATGTAAATTTTTCGTAAAACATTTTGAAGGTTTAATGAAGTTTATTGTATGTAAACTCAACAGCAAAGACATCGATATCTTTCAGATTTAATGATCAGTTGTTTTATTCAAGATAGTGTCTGATTTTAATTCTTTTAGATTATTATTCGCTTGTTTAATGTAAAACACTTTAAATTGTATTTAAAATTATTAGTCATTAATTTTGTTCAGAGCAAGTGAAATGAGATTAAGAGATTTGTGTAACGTAATAAACATCGCATAAATTTCTTGTCGGAAAATTCCTGTGCATTTTGTCTTTTGTTGTGTATCTAACGAGTATTTCATTTATAAATAAATAATTGTTATTTATTAATTATAAATAAATAACAATGACCCTTTTAGTCCATTTGGCGCAATAGTAAATTACTTTCCTTTCTTATCTCAAAGTTAACAGCCGTGTTAATAGTTGGCTAGATATACAGATAAATATTAAAGGTAGCACTTTAAAGACTAACTAAAATTTAAAATATGGCATGAGCTTTCATGAAATGCAGTGAAAATAGATGGGTATTGCTCAGGCAAGGAGGTAGTGCATGGACATTTTCCATCTCATGAGGGCGCTCGTTGTTGCTAGGCAACAACCCTTGTTGCTAGGCAACAAAGGGCGCCCTCAAGAGATAGAAAATGTCCAGGGGGAAACTTGGTACCTAAGTAATTCCTATCTCTTGAGGGCGCCCTTTATTGAATATCAATAGAGGGCGCCCTTTGTTGCCTAGCAACAAGGGTTGTTGCCTAGCAACAACAAGCGCCCTCATGAGATATGTAAGGAAAAATTATATTTTGCAAGTACTTTGCTTTTTAAAGTTAGCATGGAGGAAGTTTATCAGCAAGACAGGCGTAAAAGAAGAGCTGATGGATCGAAACAGGGACACAAAATGAGTAGAAATATAAGACAATTACTTCTTTTTATAGTTTTTATTTAGCTGATATCTTTGGAAAGACAAAAACACATTCTGTAGCCTTATAATCGCTTCCTACATACTCTTTCTAATTCTAAACATTGCCCTTGGTGATAGGCCAACTGCATTAATTTAAACAACAGTTTAAAACTCTCACAATTTTCCACTAAAGATGTTAATGTCACTTTTCTTAATCTTGATTTTATAATTGTTTAGCTCCCAACTGGAACAACATTCAACTCGCAGCAAGGAATTATGCTACCAATTTATCACTCCAAAAACTCTTTGGCTGGGTTCGGGCGATCTAGTTCTTGACACGCGAAACTTGTTCTTGCAAAACCCCGATGGATAGGTGGTGTGTAATCCTGTTCCTAGTGCAATGTTCCTGGGTCGCGTTCCCCCCGTTCGAGCGCGAGAACGAGTCTTCGCGTGTCAAGAACAGACCGCCTGAACCCAGCCTTTAAGTCTGTGTTTTTGTAAAATGGCCCAAGGCCTGCATGATGCATAAACAATTCAACTATCATTCAAACAAGTTGTTCTGTTTTCGAGCACCAACAGCAATAACATCCAGAAGTCAGCACACAATTTCATGATTAATGTAGAATTAAATTACCCCAATAAATTCTCGTTAGCTATAGTTACATTCAGTGACAAGTATAAATGTACATTACAGAAGGCAGTTTACACTAAACCAATCCATGTTGCAAACAGAATTCATCGTTTCACTTCATGATAAGAAAACATTAAAACACACTGTTTGATTTTTCTCTAAACTCACTTGTTTAGTAAGGTGCTTTAAAATGAAGTGTATTTTCTACGTAAAATGTCTACAAACTTTTTCCGGGTACGGTGTAAAACAAAAACAATATCAGAATAGGATACGCACACCAAGAAATCGCTTAGAAAAAAATGCCACGAGCAAGTTCTATTAAGGACTATGGTTATAGTCGACAATTGTTGGACTAATTTGACCCGAACGCAGGCTAATTGATATATTTCAACTAGCTATGTTCGCACTTGGATGTTACTGTGTTTAGGTACGTCACGAATCCAACCACTGGTTAACCAATGTTCCTTGGTCGAACTTGCTCAATGTAGATCCTTTGGCAAAACATATGTTGATTACTGAGTAACATGAGTGTTAACAGTACAGTTAAAGAATTACTTGGTGCTAAAACTAACAGACCAGCTGGACATAAAAAGCTGTGATCAATGAACTGGCATTGCAATACGTGTACATGTACTACGTTGTATACCATTTTGAATCATGAAAAAACCACATTACACACCCCTCATCATTCTCATCATCGGATAAATCCTGACATATTAAGCATCAAGTTTCAATGGACACAACCAGCAAAAAGCATCAACTTTCACTCTAAAATGTAATAATCCTGGTCTACATTACAGAGGTTTCATTAGCGCACGGTTAGAGAGACGACTACGTTTAGTTCCTGTGACCTTATCAGTTTTTGTGCTTATTTGACGTTTTCCTCGCTTATCCTAAACGTAATTGCCTTGTTTATACGGATAGCGGTCGCACTACACACAAGTAAGAAACGGATAAATCCAACGAACATTTTAAACCAATGTTCGTCGCATACCGTTTAGAGCTAATCGTTGTCGTACTCACTAACTGTGCGCTAATGAAACCTCACTAATCTTGGAATCCCAATAATTGCCATCTTGAGGAAGCTAGATATTTTGCAAGGAGCGAGGAAATATCACAAAACACTGGAAAGGGATGCTGCAAAATTTACATTTTATAACTCAAATTTTAAGTAAATGTAAACTATAACTTACAGCAAAACAAAAACACTTGCATTGACTCACTGAACAATGGTGAAGATGTAAAGTCTATGTTAATTAAAATCCAACGCATGTGTCATTCAATAACACGTTGTCTACACACTTTCAAAGTGGTTCCTATGTCAATATGTGTGACATCGCACTCCGCCCTCTGGTTTGAATAATACAACTCTATGTGTATAATAGTGAAAGATTGCAGTAAAATTACATGAAATAATATTGACATTAATTACTCCAAATCACCATCAGCTGCAGCGATGTACTCCCTCCGAATCCTGGCTGTTCAAGATCTTCAGGCTGGATTGAGCAACTCGTAGAGTCCAACGAGACTGAGACACAGGAACAAGACTGTGGCTTGGACGTCAGACAGCAATGGAGAGAGCCAGGGAACTCATTCAGTGTCATTCTCCGTCGTCAGTAGACTGAAGGAACTAATCTGAACTGCATGCGACAAGTTGGCTCACAGGAAAAACTCCATCCTATTTATGAAAGAAGCATAATACATGGAAATTAATAAGGGAATAGAGTGAGATGATCTGGACCTAATCTCATGGATTCTAAAATAGTGAATTCTGTGCTTACAATCTGCTATTCCATGCTTAATGGTCAAGCAAAGAAATTCTACGCTCGCCCCCAAGCACAAAATCCTTATGAAATGAACACAAGCCAGAATTCCTTGCTTACCCATGAAATATCCTAACCATTTGTGCAAAATTCTGCTATAGTTAGCGGCAATTCCTTGCGTATGGTAAGCAGAGTCATAAAATTGATTTTACCATGTCAATAATGAGGAGGGGGGGAGGGTGGCCACTGTTGATTGACTAAGACTTAGCTCGGTCTGTTAATGGTTGTCAGCACAGAATGGAGCTTGTTCGGCAAAATAAACAAATAAACAAATAAACAAATAAACAAATAAACAAATAAACATGTTTAACATCCCCACCTGCTTCCTTTTTTAAGGCTGCGCCTTTTTTCTGTTTTACTTTTCTCATTTCTCATCCACAAAAAAGTGAAAGAAAGAGAGGAAAATGTCTCCCAGTTGATCTATTGTACTTCTTAAAATCAACTTGGGGGACCTCAATATCAGCGAAAGCCATCTTGAAAAGAACATGTGGACAGTCAATGAGAAAATGTTTTCAATCGATTTGGCGATTCTAATGTCAGTAAAAGCTGAAAAACTAGGAACGGCCATTTTTGAAAATACTGCCTTGCACGATCCGAAAATAGTAGTAACCAAGAAGGCCAAGTCACAAGGTTACACCTTACTCCCCCCCCCCCCTCCATTAACTCCTTTTTAAAGCCAATTTAGGACTAATGTTTTTTTTAAATCCTCAAAATGTCCTCCAGACCCCTGCCATTTAAGTCGGAGTGTGACATAAAAATTGTTTTTAGCCAATTCCATCCACCTAAGGCCAAGTAAAAAAAAAAACACCAGTAGATCATTCCCGCCCGCATCCCTTTTTGAAACCACATCCTTTTTTTTTAATATGTTTTTTGTCTCCATGTATTTTGCTTTATCTTGGCACCATTTTTCTGATACACAAGCTGTGTATAACGTCTAATAGTCCCATGATCCCTGAACGTGAAAATGGAGTACTTTAATAAAATACATAGAACACCAGTTAACATGAATATTTGACTCAACTTACATGTACTATGCAGAATAGCTAATAAAAAGCTGGCAGTTATTTTTAACTGAAAATTTGGCGACCATTTTTAATTTAAATGCTTGGCGGCCATCTTGGAAAAAAAAATAACAAATAGCAAATAGAAAGGCCCTTATCCTCCTCTTTTTGAAAAACCCGGACGATCAACTGGTACTGTTTTTTACTTGGCCTAACAGCCAAAGAAAATACTGAAGCATAACTTACGTATAATCCAGTGTCATGTGACCCAAGTTAAGACCAGCAATCTCACCCTTGACTCTGGTTATCCATACTGCACGTGCATACATGTAGCACTCAATCTGTGTAGTAATCAATGCATTGAATAGAACCCTGAGTTTGACAGGATGGAAATTCACATAATTTATTTCAAAACCGCAAATACTCAACTCGGTTCTTATGGGTTTTTCTGGCCCAAACTGGAATTTTGACCAGGCTTTTTTTGGACATTTGACCAAGCGGTAAAACCACAAAGTGAATTCAACGGAAACTACACATGGCAAGTGACACAGTCATATGGCCTTTTGCAACTGGGAACTTTTGCAACTAATCTTAAAGGTAAAATTTGTTTGACGTCGACATATGAAGGGAGAAACTCAAAATTCGGAACACCTGGAGAGTAAGAAGATTGCCTCTGATTTGGATCGGGAATACTCGCTTCTCCCACTAACAGCTGGGAACACAGTGCAATCCTGAATGGAAACAGTGGTCTATGTGTGTGAACACTTACTCGGAAACAGTCTATTCCAGTTGGGAACGTGCTGGAACACAGTGTTCCTGAAAGGTGTGTTTCGAAAGGGACAGAAACGTTCCGACTTTTGAGTCACTCCCTAAGTAACTTTGCCAATTAGCGACAATCCAAAATACACATGCCCAACCTGTTTCCCAGGGTCTATTTTATCCTCTAGATAGCAGTAGCATATCATTTAAACACCACACAGAGACAAGGTTGACACATGGTGGCTTGTCATGCAATCAGTTTTCACTGTACCACTTGATACCACAATTTTGGCCCATTTTCTCATGAATGTTAATGAAATGACTAACCATTTTTTTTTTTTTTTGGGGGGGGGGGAGTTTCTTTATTGGTTTGTTTTCTTAATGTCTTGAATATGGACGACAGCCATAGCCACGGTTTGAAAAAGACCACCTGGCCGGTTGTGATCTATAGGTGCATTCCTGTGTGTACTCAATCCATTCATGTTTCAACTATATTGTTCTCGATTGGGAGTGTAATGAATAGATGGAGCTTTTTCAAACAAAGCTTTCATTCACACAAAAGGGGGCTCCAAGTATGATAGGATCACTCTATTCAGTGTATTGCCTATTGCTTGCATTTACGCTTGGCTGCACAGCCCGTTCTTGGCATACCAGCCCGTTCTTGGCATACCAGCCCGTTCTTGGCATACCAGCCCCATCAATAACAGCCAGACACAAAGGGTTAAAAAACCAGCTTTGCCCCATATAAGGAACTATGCATTCAAGAAAACACTGAAACTCTTACCTGCTGTTTCAGATGTTTTGTCAAATTGAAGCTCAGCAACTGTGATGCCTACGACAGATACCTCCATGACGAAACCGTTTTATGTGTACTCTAGTTAAAAGAAGAAACAATAAGCCTTTCACAGTCAGAAAGGAAACATAAACACTTGTCATTTTCAGTTTGTAAACAAAAAAATGGCACTACAAATACAGACATGAGGGATAGGGTTGTGTGAATATTCAATTTTCAATCGTCAGCATGGTATTATCACTGTGGTGATTAATTATATCATTGAGAATTTAATGGTAGTGGGAGTTTTTGCTGGCAGTCTTCTCTCACTGGTTAATATGACAGATAATGACAGGGTCTTAGACTTTTTCCCTTTCAAATACTCTCAAAGGAAACATTTGGAAAAAGATAAAGTTTAGTACAAAGCCTTTGAAGGCCAGCTGTTGTTAATAGGGTGCTGGTATACCAATACAGGCTTGTGCAGCCAAGTGTAATGCAAACAATAGGCAAACAATGGATTGAGTACATGCAGGAATGCACATATAGACAACAACCGGCCAGGTGGTCTTTTTCAAACCGCAACCATGGCTGTCCGCAACCATCAAGAGGTGCAGAGGAAATTGCAAAAGAAAAACAGATAAAGAAAGAGGTGAGGGACCCATTATGTGGAATCATCTATCCACTACTGCCAGCAGTCAACTTTAATATAAAGTTATAGTCTACCTATGACACAGCGTGACCAGTGGTATTTTGAAATGTTAGTCGTCCAAGTCTAAAATTGGCCACCTTGAGCAATCTTTCTTTAAATTCCTAAAAACTCAAAAGTTTTAATATATTTTGACAATAATTCAGTGAAAAAGATGCAATTTTCTTACCTGTGTTGCCGCGATATTTGTCAAGCAGTTCTCACCAAGCCTATTGTGTCTATTGTTCTTGCATGTTCATCGTCGTCTTACGCCATTTTAATTTCCTTCAAAAGTCAAAGCCCTGCCATCTTTCCACAAACATATCTTTGCTTGTTGATATTTCAAGAGGATATCCCCACCAACTCGGTTCTTTTATAAAAGTGGATACTGTGCCCTCAGATGTCACATGTTTACATCTATATTGAAATGTGCCTGGCGGTAAACACACACATTGTGTTTTGCATAAAATTTGTTAAGTGACCATGGTGACGTCAAACGTCAGATCGCCTTTGAATTATGTGACCAATGTCATGTACTCCTAAACCAAATTTATGCAAAACACAATGTGGGCGCACACTGCCGGTAACATAGGGCGGTACATGGGGTACATGGTCTGGGTGTTATACTCATAAACTACACAAACACCAAATCCCCTTCTACAAATAAACAAACATGCGCGTTCTTACCGGCAGTATAGGCCTATCTGCTTTTGATTTGAATGCACGTCGCCACGTAGGTTGTCACTCAGGTGGATGTTAATGCAACAAGATGGAGCACAAGCAAAACCCACGCGACTTCATGTTGTTGTTGTCGAAGTTGTAAACGTTTTCAGTCTAAGTAAAAGTTTCGTGAGAGGCCTTCCAACTTCTGTCCAATCGCCACGAGCTCCCATTGTGGAATATTCGTTCTAGTCTGGCGGCATTTGTTGCAGCTGAAGTACGGTCTCCTGTAAGTCGAATCGAGTCAGGGTACCAGTCCTAGTCTGTGCAAATGGAGCAAATCGAACAGCGCCCTCTTTCGACAGCTAATTTACCATTAATTTGGATGCATCACGCAGGGCAGGGGGGGTCCCACTAATCATACAATTATTTTCCAGGCCCCAACATTGGTTACCTTTCAGAATTTTTGGGTTGATTTTGTGCAGTAAATATGTTTACGATCCCCCCCACCTTCCGGTACACCACTTGTTTTCAACATTTTGTTTTAGGGTTATATTAGTGTCAAAAACCCAGTATGTGTGCAACAAGAACTCTCATTACAGCAGCAAGACAAGCCAACTTTAATGTTAAAATATCTTTTTATTGTTGAATTGAATACAATGTACTCTGCCTTTAATTGCGAACTAAAAATGAAGCAACACAGTCATATTTATTTAACTCTGATCAGGGGACATACCTCAATGTCATCTTAATTGTTTCAATAATAAATTAAGCAATGGTTTGTGATAATACATAATTTACAAAACTAGAACGAGTTAAGGAAATGCAATGACAATATTAACAAATCACCTTCATTCATATCTCATTTGAATTATTTTAAATTATCCAAGTAAATAGAAAACCTTCCTTAATTGTGATTTTATCTTTGCCTCAAATACATATTGCCTTTATTACTGTTTTGCCATTCTATCTAGCCAAAAAAAATAATATACATTAACTTTATGACATGAAAGAACAGATACTAAAAAAAATTACACTCAATTTCCACATCCCACATTGCAGGTTAGGAAACTCAATTTTTTTTCTGATTGATTTATACAAGTGCCGGTTGATGTTAAAAGAAAACAGATTTCCTTAAAAAAATAAAAATAAAACTCAAATAAATAGCCAGAGAGTCTCTAAAGGAAAATTACTTCTTAATCAGATGTTATGCACAATTAGTTACATATGCTACAACACAGATTTAAAGTTCAATCTAAACTTTATTAACTTACACAATAACTTTGCATATTACAAAAAGAAAAAAAGCAGCTCCAATTATCTGAAATAAAATCTCCAATATACAGAACTATTTTTGCGCAAATAACTGACGTGCACATTGATCCAATCTTTCATATTGGTAATTTACAAAAGCAATAATTATCACTTGAAACTCTATGTACAGATATCTGATCAGTATAGAATGTATATCCAAAATATATAATATTCAAATATACTCTGATACAAAATTCAAATGGAATTTAAAAAAATCTATAAGCCTATTTCAGAATAAACTTTATGAACCATAAGCACTGGTCGGATTCCAACTAGCTTTCTACAATACTTTGCAAGTTTAGGTTTTTCCCAACCCTATTACATTCGCCATGGTATTTTTTATCCATGAGTTTAATCATGCTTTGATTTCAACACTATCAAAATTCATACTCTGGTTGATGTTTCTACATTATTAAATGTTTTTTGCATTTTTTGCAAAGATGTTTAAGCAGAATAGCTCCAAATAAATCTGCAATTAAAAGCAACGCATCACTATTGATCAAACACGTTTCAAACTTGTATCAGAGATATAAAAAATGCAGTTGCAGGAAACAAAGTCTACTTTACTTCACTATGAATGAACTTTGACCCCTAGAAAGTAACCACAATAGCTAAACTTGGATTTTGTTTTAGCATAAAATTCTTAAAGCCGTTTTATATAAGATAGTATTTTAGCTGGCAACTTAAGCAAATTTGATGGACAATATATACTGCCTATTTCAATACATGGTAAATAGTTTCTAACATAGCCTAATTACATTCCAAAATAGCTGATATTCAAACATAGTTGATATGGATGTACAATATGCCAATGACAAAAAGGCAGAGTTAATCAGAATCTAAAACAGCTAAAGTAAGAATGCAAAACCTTCAGCCGATTTCACAAAATGTTATGCTACACTTACGCCTCATTTTAGTGCCTAAGTCCGGCAATATTAATGAGATTATTAAAACCGATTCCACAGAAGTTATTCTGTGCGTAAATTTGACTGATAAAACAATTTACGCTGTAGTTCTAGTTGTGTGAGCCAGTTCACGTAAGGCTGACTTTAACGAGCAAAGTGCTAAGATGGTAGAGACATTCGTTATACCCAAGTTATTTGATTGAATACACTAAATTCTCTCCATATTTTTTCTTGATGGTACTGATCACATGAAATGAGATCCTGTGTAGGTATACCTGTGAGTAAATCACGAGGATGAACAGCCGGTGCACACTTTGAGTATTAAATATGGAATCAAATCTGCATGGAATCGCAATTTGTCAGAGTCAGAGTCTACTCCAAAAATGTTCTGTTCCATGTTCAGCTGCTGAAATCGGATTTCAAAGTAGTACAAAAAGGACAGCTGATAACAGGTATCAGAATATCTTAGATCTCTGTTATGGCTTCATTAGAAAAATCAGACAGTTGAATCTGATGATCATCCATCTTCTCCTTATCGTAGTCTTGCAGCACCTCCATGAGGAGACGATCTCCCGTCTCATTGTCAGCGACTTCTTCGTAGTCAGCCGAGTCATCATACATCTCCAGAACCATCTCTTGCTCTTCACTCTTGTTATCGTCTGGGATCCCTTTGGCGTGGCCATTCCTGTAACGACAAATTCCACAAATCTTGAATCATTCATAAGGCAGAAAATATATACTGAACAAGCTTGATAGTAATAATTAATCTAACCTTTTGAATTGAATTGAATTGAATTGAATTGAATTGAATTGAACCTTTACTCAGTGTGGTGGTACTCATACTCAATATTCGAGTAGTACTCCAGCCGATTTGCAGAAATTTGGACTCATACTCCCACTTGGATAGTAAAGTACTCGAACTGATTTTTGGTACTCACCCTCGTGGTTAAATGTGAGGCATGTTAAACCAAATATCGGTTTATTTCGGTGGACAGTCCATATTAGCACCCTGTTACTTGCATGGCTTCACTTCAAGAACTAGCTCTTCAACTTTCATCTGCAATAACTTAGGGATCGAGCTGCTATCGACGATCCATCCTCAAACCATGTTATATTTGTATATTATACTTGATATTATACATAGGCTAAGCCTATGTGATATCTGCATTATCCCATGGGATATCCGATATACCCTTAATATTACACATTGCCCTATGATATATATTTGATAGTCCATACCCTGTATGTTCTTTCTTGCTGTCTTCCTCTGCTGTTTCCCCAGTCTCTGGATTTTCCATGTAGTCGTTTTCAAACCCTTCATTAATCTTGCTGTTGTAAAGAGGGTTGGATCTACAGGAGAACAATAAAACACACAATGGACACTGTTACAACTGCTTTAGCTCTTGAATATGGACGATGGACGATGGACGATGGACGACGGCCACCGGTTGTTGTCTATATACACATTGCTGCACGTACTCATCCATTGTTTGCCTATTGTTTGCATTACGCTCGACTGCACCCCATTATTAACAGCCAGACAGAAGGGTTAAAGAAAACTAAAATTCTGTGCTATTCTGTCAATTAAACAACATTCAGATACGACTAATGTCTATTTTTGATTGATACATACCCCGGTTCAGTGAATTTATTGGTGTTTGGTGCACGGTGGGCATTTTTCGTCTCCGGGTTTAAGTGCTCGTATTTGCCTGCCGTTGCCGCACGTAGCTGCCTCCTGTACCTATGAATTAAAGAACACAAAATATCCAAACATAAATACATTTTTTCCCGGTAGATAACGATGTGGGTCAATAGAGACCATTGGTTTTAGCAAACAGGTGAACATGTTAACAGCCAGCAAGACATTAACAAATTAGCCACGTGGAGAGTTGGCCAGTCGGGGAGACCGGGAGCTAGACAGCAAGCCAGTCAACCTAGGTAGCAGGTCCTATTATTCGTGACTGCTTTAAACGCAATTTTCTATCAATAGAGCTTTCATCCATTTTACATTTTCGTCCATAGGCAGTAAGCGCAGGGAAGACCTCATTAACTTCAGAAGCAAAATTTGGACACAACAGGAGAAAACTCAATACATGTGCATGGCATTGACGTGACTTGGTTATGAAACACGCTAAACATTTAGCAAAATTCTTCTGCTAAAGTTAGCAAAAGTTTTCTGCTAACCCTTTAGCAGCTCAGTGAGATTGACCTCAGATCTAACTAAATGATATTTAATGGTCATACCAGAAAAGTTTGGTTAAGTGTAGCAGAAAAGTTTTTCCCGGAAGTTACGCCAACCAACGCTTGCGTATGCATGGAGACTTCTATTCCTGCTTTCACGGTTTAAAGTAAATTCCGCTTTTGAAGTTAGCAAGCTCTTCGCTGTGCATTTGGTCTCCGTAAAACAGACGAATGCCCAGTCAGTCAAAAATCATGTGCTTAACATAACAGCACCGTGACATTGAGTCCAGTACATTTTCAAGAGTTTTTCTGGTCAAGTTTTTATGCTAAGCACATGTTTGGGTGCACGGCAAACCTATAAAATGACCCTGGCGTTTTTAACTTGCAAACTTACTTGGATGTCATTAAACAGTTGGTTGCCACAAGACCAACCACAATGATGACCAATGTGCAAGCCACTCCCACTAAGAACCATTGAATCCAGGTCAGGTCTGGGGGTGGTTCCGTTGGAGGTACTGCAATCTTTGAACGCACACAAGAACAATTCCATGATATTGTTAGTTCACTGTACAACTTAGGCACTACTTGAAAAGTAGAATTCAACGTTTGACTACTTCGTTCGTTTTCGTTTGTTCATTCTGCATGTGTCTTCAAACGTGCCTTCTGATGCCACTCAATGCAAAGTTGGCAAAATTGAACCGTTTCTATCAGTTATGATGTATCGGCATTGCTGACTGACTCTTCGATGATTCTATCAGTATTATAAAGACTATACGGAAACTGGGCTTTACAGAACAATAGAAGGGCAGACAAAGTCAAAAGCAATTGAAGATTGGATAAATTACGAACCAACATAAAAGTGGGACTTTCGCATTCCCAACATTAAAATCCAACAAACATACTTACGACGATTTTATCAACACCATAGGTTCCACGAATCACCTCAGTGTATTCATAAGCGTTATCTATAGAGCTGTACAAGACAAAAAAAAGGAACACAGAACGCCATGAAATACTGGGAAAGTTTAGCCATGTTTAATCGAGTGGGTCTGCTGTCAGACGAGTCTTCGTCTCTTGAATTGGATAATAAGAATATTCATATCAGGCAATGGCCCTTCAAATTAAAGCTGATAGCGGCTGTCTCCGTAAAAATCAACCTGGGGTGCGTACCACTCACCCGATCAGTTGTGAGATGTTTGTTATGCAAACAGTCCAATGTGGAACAAATTTTGGCCACAAAAACAAACAAGAATAATGTAAAATAATGTTTTAAATCACACTTATTTCAAAATCTCACTTGTGAGAAAGAAAAACTCCAGAGTAAAGCGAGGAATTGATCGCTTATCGGGAATGATTGGATTTGCTACCTCCAGCCTGATAGTAAAGATATGGTAATTGCCTTAGCTGCCATTCCGCCATTTTGAAATCTTCGCCTTCGTAAGCAAACACCTCCCTCACACCGTTTTGCTACATTACGCATACGCATACTCCCCGTTTAGGTTGTATGTGTGAGTTATACACACCCTGGATTAATTCAAAATGTTACTCTGTGTTTCAATCAACGAGATGTTAGCATACTTACTCGACAACAACCTTGGGTGCTATGATGGTGTTGTCAACGTTATTGACAGCATGAAATTTCATGACACTCCTGAATGCAAGAAGAGAAAAACCAACACATTAGAATGCTAAGACAAGGTCTAGACAGTTGGAGGCTAGTGTATTGTAATATTTGGTTCCTATGATGCCAAAATCTCTCTAAAATGTCTCATTTCTGAAAAAGCAGGTCCATCCCCATTCACACTGGACCCTGAAAGGCCAGTTCACACTCACTGCGTATTCACTATGTAGGCAATTCGTTGCGGCTTGCGTTAGCCAATTCTACCTTTAAAGTTAGGGAGCCTTTTCTTGAGCTTAAAGCTTATGGTCTCTAAAAATGGACAGAGGGCCATTTGCATAGAATCGAATGCTTAGCAACCCTATGTAATTGGTTCCAGTGCACTATTCCAATCTTGATCCGTTTTAGTCTTAAGTTTCAGCTCAGTAGGCTCTAAGGGTCGGTGTCCCAAAACAAATGGGATAGCTAGTGCATTGACTGACCAGCCAGGTTTAGGAAGATCGTCCACAACAAGCACTTGGATATCATCAATGACTATCTGTGGATCCGCGGTAGAAGCCGCTCGCTTATTGGATGAGTTTAGATTGCCGTACTTCATTAGAATCTCCTTTATGGTTCTGCAATGGAAGATGTAGACATATTCAATTACAGGACAGATTTGTGCTCTTTCTTGACGTAGTGTTTGGCACACTGTATGCTCAGTGCTTCCCAAGAGCCTGTGGGGAAAAAGTCACAGGCTTACTCAGGTGCGACTCAAACACACAATAGCCTTAAGTTGAAAACTTCATCTTATATAGATTTATTTGTGTAAATATTCTTGTATTTGGGTAAATATTTGTATATGTGTGTAAATATTTATTTTGAATTAAAAATGTATGCAGGGCCCAAATGGAAATTGGGCACACCAATTGATTAAAAAAAATGTAATAAATAAATAAATCCCAGATATTTATGAATAATCCTCAAGTGCATGGTAAGTGTACATTGGGACAGATTAAGGTAGGGGTTATTGACACAATGTATTTACTGCACTGTACTTACTTTATAAAGTCATCTAGGTAGGCCCGCACCTCCTCAGTCGACTTAAAGATTGTCATTTCAACCTGTTCATCTTCACTGTACAGGAGTATCTGCGATGGGTTCAAATAGCAAACAAAGACTGTATATTTTGTCCATTTCGTCAAGCACTGTTGTTGATGGACCCTTTTCAAGTGATGTCAATATTTGACCAGCTAGCGCAAAGTGTGATGTAACTGCAGTTCTATTCAAAACGTTCATAAAATTCCTGCATAGAGGTTGATGGTTGCATCAATTTGCAGAGAAACTGGACACTATCTCTTTCACATTTGCATTAAATATCTGAATTTAGAATCTTCTAAATGAGTGTTTTTCTCACTCATCCTATCCAAAATATTTATAGTAGCCATCGAGCCCCTTAAGTTGTCATAGATTGCTATGTGAATTTAGAGTCCCAAAATAATGCGTTTGGGATTATAAACATTGATCTGATATCTTTGGTGTATTCAACTTTGACAAAAACCTGCACAGAGTCACCCAAGCCTACTGGCCACGCGAGTGAATAGAGTCTACGAGCTTTCCTCTGAAAAGAGTAAGCTTTATAAATGAACCCCATCACCAAAGATGTGGACTTGGTCAAGATTTGTGGCTGATGACCCGAAATCCTGACTTTCGTAGCATGTTCCATAGGATTCTTTCACTGAAAATTGCAAACACGTTAGTGCAGGACAGACGCCAGCTTCTGTAAATTACCCATGAAGAATTATGTTTACACAGGAATATAATCCAAAGAACTCTAATTTTTTGGGTTAGATATCTGGTCTTACCGATACAGTTGTCTCGTCTCTGAACGCGGAGTTTAAGCTGTCTTCTGCCCCAATGACGAGAGTAAAATGCCCAGCGTCCCCCTTCTCAAAGACTCTCTTGGTAATCACCCAGCCCGTGTCAGTCCTCACATCAAACGTTTTGGGAATGGGTTGCTCGTTATTATCTGAATGAAATGAGGAATCAGCTCATATTAAAGGGACAATCTAATGCTATTTTTATAACAAGAATGCCTGTAGAACAATGCTCTTTCCTTGTTTAAATTGGCAAGTCCTTTGTGGTAATTTGAGCAATAGGCCGAACGATTAGGCTAGGCCCCTCGACGAACTGACTAATCAGCGGCGCGCACAGTCGTAGTTTCCCAATACTTCCGAGGACAATGCTTTGCGTTTCTATTGTTCCTTTAATATAACCCAACCCCATAGACTAAGCACATATGTGACCAGCTCTGCAAAAAGGGCTATTATGTCGCAACATTTGAAAAATTAGTTGAATTTGTAACATCCTAAGCTTTAATTTTTCGTCCGAGGACCGATTTCAACAAAAGACTGACTTGCGAGGACTGAAAGGTTCCTTTGTATTTTATTTCTCCTCTTGTCCTCGACGTATATACAGAACCTGTACATAAGTGCATACGCATGGTGGACTTGCATGTCAGACCATAGTTATTAAGGCAGTTCATTTTTTAATAATTTAGTATTCGATAATTCAAAACTGGGTTTATTTGATAAACTGCACGCAAAGAACGCCGGTGTTTTACGTGCGACGATCAATATGATGGACTGCCGATCGACATTGTTTTGCATGCACCTGTTGTATCAAGATTATTACGGGTATGTATTACTCCAACCTGCTTTTCTGCAGTGTCAAGAATTTTACGGCTGGGAACCATAAACCTCCATCCACAAAAACTTACCAACAACAAAAAAATGTCACATTTGACAATGCTAATTAGCGCCGTATTTTGTCTATGAAAATAGCATCAGAGTCAAATCTGTACATGCACATAAATGTTTTTTCTCTCAAATATTCTAACAGGCAAAAGGTATTTGAATATTCGGTTGACGATCAACTGTTCTAATTTTAGTATATTCGGGAGAGCCCTAACCATAGTTATGGCTGTGATTGGTCGATTATGTAAAGGGGGCAGGGCTAATGGATTAGTCTACTCAGAATACAGTGCGCCACCAAGAGTTGGTCCCAGAGAAGCCCCTTTTTGCAGCGTCTCATGCGGAAAAGGTCAACTACAGTTTTAACGGTATTCATCATATTACGTTAAGTGAAAAAATCTCATGCGTCAACTCTGAAGTTGTTAGACATTCATTTTAAATGATTAAAAATTACAATCAAAGTATTTGCTGTTCTTTTAAAGTGATTATCTGTCAAACAGATATTAATTAGACGAGATCAGTTTTGACTGCTACATGTTTTTGCTGTTCTCGATCGCTGACTTTGAATGGTACATTGTGAGAAACTAGTTTGTCAATATATGATGGACTTACCCGTGTCCGTGTATTTCTCACTGATGAGGCTGTACTTGACAATGGCAAAGTCTCCTAAATCATTGTCACTGGCTGTGACCTGAATGACGTTACTTTCAAACTCAGCGTTGTACTTTGCGCCTGAGTGAAAAACAATTATCAGGATGGTCAACACACGCATTCCTAAAATTTCAAAAACACTGCTGACAGCATGCATAGCTTCTGAAAAATGAATTTTAATAGCCCTCTGAGCTGTAATATAATATCGGTGACGTCGCGTGTTCAAAAGTAAATTGATCACTTTTTACCTCCTGTGTATAGTTCCTTCTCAAAAACTGGGCCGTTATCGTTTTTGTCCAACACTTGGACCATGACCTCCAACAAGGTTTGGTCCTTAGCGTCGTAGGGAATAGGTGCTGTTGGGCTGTAGTCCATATCACTTGTCACCTTGATAGCGAGGCTAAAGGTTTGGTTTTGCTCGCGGTCTACTGGTTTCTGCATGGAGAGTTTCCCCGTGGCCTTGTCAAGCACAAAGGCAGAGTTGGATTGCTCTTGAGAATTTCCATCTGTTTGGGAATGCAAATTAAAAAAAAAAAATTATTATTACAAATATAAATTTTTCTGAGTGAGCCGAAAAATAAATTCCTGGAAGTAATGACTATCAACATCCCTGGTTTACTTTTAGACTTTTTTTATGGGTATCGCCCAACACAAGGTCAAAAGGTCACTCAAGGTGCGGGCTACAAAAGACAAGAAAAGACAGAAATCACAGGGATAAAAGTATCTATTCACATTTTATTTGAATTGTGAAAGATTATAGATGGGAAGAAAACAGGTTACAGGTAAGGAGTTCCAAAGAGTCAGTACGAGGGGGAAAAACTTGAAGAGTATCTCACAGTACTAGCCTTTGGAACAACAGTGAAAGGATGTGATGAGACAGCCAGGCGAGTAGAGTGCCTGAAAGTTTGGACAGGGTGAACTGAAAGGCCACTGGAACACCTTCCATGTTAGTATCGATAAAAGAGGCTCAATGAAGCAACAAAGTGTTGGACATGGCACCAGGGAAGATGCCAGATTTACTTTTTTTTTAAACTGTAACATTCAGCAACATTGACTATCATACGTTTACTCTCAGACTACTGTTAAAATTCATGTAAATAATGACTTTTAGAAAACTGTCACTTTTGAAAACCATTACTTTCAGGCAACTGTTACTTTCTGATTTTCTGAGTTTTGTACAGGTTTCTGTCGGTATATATTAATCTTGACCTTAGCTTGAAGCAGTTATAATGAAACTCACAGTGAATGATTCCTACTTGTCATGTGAAAATTGGGACATCGGAACACCAAAATCATGCCTGTGGCTTTTTCTCTGGGATAATTAACTGACTGCTGCCAATGACAACTGTTGCCGTGTGGAAACTCACCAACGATGAAATAGTAGATATGTTGGTTTTCGGGCAAGTCTGCATCGCTGGCTATGTCTACAGAACCAACAACAGCTGCATCGTTGTTCTCATCAACAGGGAATTCCAGTGTCGGTGGATTTGCGGGATTAGTCTGTCACAGAAACAAGCGTTACATTTTTAAAAATAAAAATGGAGCGAGCATCCCTTAAATACGATTCACACATACGATTCCCAGGTCAGGTCATCATGTCGTGTCATCGTTCAAGTTCCACACACACACGCTACGCATGAATATTCATACAAACATTTTGACATCATCAGCGAACCGTGGTAAAGATGAACTTACCCAGAAGAGTGGTTCATTGTCATCAGTATCATTGACTCGGACTGTGAAGGAGACACTAGTTGACAGTGCAGAGGTACCCCGATCTGTAACGCTTACTTCAAGCTGGAATCATTCACAAAAAAAGAACAAAACTTGGTCTTCCAGTGAAGTTCGGACACAAATTGGTGTGAACTTTTCTGTATAGCCAGCTATATAGACCATCTAACCTGCTGTATATTCCAATGTGCCTGGCAGTATGCGCACGCATCGTTTTCGCATCAATTTGGTTTGAGTACACCGAAGGTCACATAATTTAAAGGCGATTCGACCTGCGACATCACTCCTAAAGCAAATTTTCACATCAGAGGGCACATCGTCTACCATTTATTGACTAAATTTAATGGAATATTATTAGTTATCCCACGAGCGCGGGCAGAACACAAAATAAACGCTGAGTGTCATACCAGACACAGACACACACATGTGCGTTTTCCTGTACTTATGAGGACCATGAATGGAACCCTTCTTTTGTTCCCTTTGTTTGTACTTTAACTTTTTTCCGAACAGCTCCCATAAGGTTTGTACATGGGTTAAGGTTGTACATGCAGTAAAACGCTTCTATTCCTTGGGGAAATAATAGCCACCTGTCACTCTTCAACATAAAGGTGCAGCCGTTTGGCAATTACAAACAGCCCAAATACCCAGTACACTTTTTAATACGTTTTCATTTTTTTTTTAACAACAATGTTCGGTCAGTTTTGTACACAAAATTTGGAAGCCAAGGATGGTGTTCGGTAGAGCTGAATGTTCGGGTATAACGGTGTTCGGGTATAACGGTGTTCGGGTATAACGGTGTTCGGGTATAGCGGTGTTCGGTATAGCGGTGTTCGGTATAGCGGTGTTCGGTATAGCGGTGTTCGGTATAGCGGTGTTCGGTATAGCGGTGTTCGGTATAGCGGTGTTCGGTATAGCGGTGTTCGGTATAGCGGTGTTCGGTATAGCGGTGTTCGGTATAGCGGTGTTCGGTATAGCGGTGTTCGGTATAGCGGTGTTCGGTATAGCGGTGTTCGGTATAGCGGTATTGTGACTTTACACTCCCTACTGATTTCATACTCACAATGTAGGCATCTTTCTTCTCGCGGTCAGTTTTCTCAAAAATTGTGATTGTCGCATTTTTGCCATTGGCAAACATGCGGAAAAATTCGGAATCATCAACTCCGGCTTTCTTTTCAAACTTAAATTCCACTTCACCATTAAGTCCCGCATCCGTGTCGATAACTTCAACGATCAGGACAAACCCTGTGTAGTTCTGTAAATCCAAAGAAAGAGTAACACAGAATATTTCAACAAGTTTTGCGGCTATTTCATTTATAAGTTTTCACATTTCGTATGTTTCTTAACCCTTTGCGTACGGAAGACGTCTGTGGACGCAAAAAAAACAGTGCCACCAGGCTGGATGAGGCCTACAGCCGCTGTTTGTGCAGTTTCAATCCATTGTTGGATTATTGTGTATGTTACGCTTGACTGCACAAACACATTGTGGCCATTTCGCTTGGCTGCCAGAGCCGCTGCGACACGCCGACGTCTCCCGTAAAAAAAAAGTACTCAAGGGGTTAAAGCTCCTGTAATTTTAATGAATCAAACTTTTTAAATATTCTCCTAAAGTGTGATTTTTCTGATGGATTTTGGCATAACTATTATTATTAAATGGAGTTTTGTGCTCTAAATCTCCAATTTCAAAATGGGGGAGGGAAGTGTAGTATTGGCCCAAAACTAGGAAAAAGTATATACACTTTTCAGGTGCACAATATTTCCAAAAGGTTACTGATATTTTTCGCTCAAAATTGTTCAAAATGTTACTTTTAATTTGGCCAGCTCTTTCCCCTCAACGAATTACCCCAAATTTGTATAGAACTTTATAGAAATGACCAAGAACTGAATCCTTTTCACAATGCAGTTTTATGGGGGGACATAAGAACCTCCCAAAAAATATCTTCAGTGCATTCAAATTGGACAAATAATTGTCTGTCTCTTCACCTTGCATTTGTGAAATGACTAAATCATCTATCAACTCTCTGGCCACTTGGGTGAAAATGGTCTAGGCGACATACCTCTGGAACGTAAAACACATCAAGATTACCCGGGAATACTATCTCTGGTGTGTCATCATTCACATCGGTGACTGTAATGTCCAGAATGAAGGGTTCAGACTCCAGGGAAGGTGTTCCAGAATCCCTGGCGACGATTTTTAGATGGAAAACTCCGGCTCTGTTGCTAAGGCTGGCATTTGTCCGGAGCACTCCTTCGGTTTCGTCCGTGGTGATTATAAATAATTCCTCGACATCTGGAAAATCTGAAAATAAATCTTTGGGAGTCAGGTTGGCCTTGTTGTACTTTCCTCACCTTCCATCACTGTGACCCGGGTTTGAATCTCATTATCGAGTTTTCAGTCCCGGCCTCATTCTGTAATTTCCCCCAGAATATTTTATTATAAAGGGTGTTCCTCTTGTCTATAAAACTGAACATGTCTTCACCTTCTCTGTTCTCTTTACACATTTGTTCATGTTGCATTAACTTGACGTTGGTTTTAACTCTTCCTGTACTAAACAGAGTGATATATCCCACATATTTTGAATACACAACCACACAGCCATGGATATCCTATGCCCAGATCTGGAGTCTGCAGCATAACATGTTTATGAAATTGTATTAATGCAAGTTTTTCAGCAAGCAAAGGTTGCGCCTACAAAGCTTGCCGTCGTTCACAATAGACCAACAGCCAGTAATTTAGGCATTCGTCTAGCAGACACCAAGATGAAACTAGACCAGTGAGCTGGTCTGAATCAAGTCTGCACTTGACAAATTTTCAATTAAGTTGAGACTCCAATTGTAAAATACAGTTCATCAAATAAACCACAAAATATCCTCAGTGCAAATTTTGATAGACACCGGTCTGTATACAAAAATGACCCTGGTCGAGTGGATGACCTCAACTGCTAGCGCGGTGGACTAGTGGATATTTGTATGAAACTTAACCTGTATCCATGGAGCTACAATAATCTTAAATGGCCCTGTGACGTAACGGAGCAAGATTGGAAAACAACCAAACAATGTTCTTATCTGAACCGCATGCATAAACAACTTCTTAAATTCATACCTGTGCCGCTCACTGCCATGATGAAGTATTCCACTTGAGAATTGCCCGTGTTTTTTTCATCTGCGTCCGTAGCGGTAAGGGTCGTGACTAGTTGCCCAGGCTCCACGCTCTCTTGTAAGGTAAACTTTGTGGTCGAGCTGGTAAAAACAGGTGCGTTGTCATTGATGTCCAACACTGTAATAGTCACCTGGAGATACCAAGACAAATAGAATCTCTATCAGGTTTCTTGCGCTAATTTAAATTTTTTGCTTCAAGTTCCATTGTGAACAAAGAAAACTGGTAGGAGCAGGCTTTGAACCTCTAGCAGTGGGTTACAGTACGGGCACTCTACCAACTGAGCTTAAGTTACAAAAATGCTGTATCCTTACATCCAAATTTGGTACACTGAATATAAACAAAAGTTATTTCTACGACTTTCAAAAGTTTAAGCGCAAGGTTCAACAGCTTTGATATATCCGAAAGGACTAACCGGTAGAGTTGCGGATGCAGTTCCATCACTAGCAGTTACCAACAGTCTATACGTGTCCTCTGTCTCACGGTCAAGCTCTACGCCTTCCTTGATCATAAGCCAGCCCTTTGACAATGAACAAATCAAGCCTTATCATGAGTAAATGCTTTTTATGAGTAAATGGCAAGGGGGTCAATGGTGCATGCAGCACAAAAGCAGAGGGAAATAGGACGCTCTTGTGGTTTCTCACAGGCCTGAGGGGGTTATACATGTGCACCTAGGACCAAATTATGGCAATCAATGTTTTAAAGCACAGCACAGCACAAGATATACCATGAGAAATGAGTTGCACAGTTATATAACTGAACTATTTAAATTCAACAATTTTGAGTTGTTCTTGTTTATCAATTTATGAGTTTTATTTATTTGAAAAGCTATTTTGCACACAAACTATGCATCGATACTATAAATATATAGTTATGTGAGCTAACACCTTCACGAGGCGAGTATTTCCAAATGGTTTCAAACTTCTTACGTTGGTTCCATCAATGGTGAACATGTTGTCTTCAATCGAGTACGTCACACTACTAAATTCCTCGCTTGCGTCCAAATCATTGGCAATGACCTGCAGAATGCCAGTCCCGTTTGGGAAGTTCTCAGGAATGTCAGCAGTGGTGTTCAAGTTTGTATCAAACACTGGCCCATTGTCATTGACGTCGGTGATCGATATGATGATTGTGGCACTGCTCGAAAGAACAGGATAACCTTTGTCCAGTGCAAGGACCGTCACCGTATAATTCGGGTACGCCTCGCGATCAAAAATTCCGTTGACGTAGAGAATTCCTTACAGGATAAAGACGGTAGAAATGCACAGATTTAACATAAAAGAACAGAAAACGGATTTCCCATATTGCAGTACTGCTAAATGACTAGGTGCCTCAAGGGGGATAGGGGATCAAAATTGCACAACTTTTTAGAACAGGTGAACCTCATTTTCTTCAACTCCACAGAAAAATATTTTGATAAGTCAAAAAAGTAATGAACTCTGTTTATTTTAGGTTGGGTGGTGTACGGCAGTCGGCACAAAGTTGTATATCATGCAGAATCTATCAAGGAGGGATGTGCAAATATAAAATAACGTGAATGCAGTGCCGGTACAGTTATTTGAAAAATGATAGAAAATCCCCAAAACCTTTGACAAAGATAAACATAATGACAACTGACGTTACACAAACTTTGGTCTTGCTTTCTGTTCTTTTCTTATCAGCAAATTAACCAATGTATGGCTACACCAGAAACAAATGTGACGAAAAACTTTTCAATTCAGTTTTTAAAGTGAACGAAGAAGTGACGTCAGGAGTGGGATTAGAACCTGCGACCTGCAGAATATCGCACTGGTGAGCAATCTTTCCCAATGTTGGCAGTCACCCAAATTGTCGCTGTCTTTGTTCAGGGGTGCTAGTTAGAAGTCATAAACCCATAATGCTGTGTAAACAGGGATCACACCCAGCCTGCGAAGTGATGTTGTGGGATCACTCAATGAGAATACAACTTTTTAACTCTGAAAGGTAATTTTGATCAATTTTCACAGTGAACAAACGAAACATGGTCGAAAAACCACCCCCAGGTTTAAACCCTCCACAATTACCTTCTTCGTCAATCCTCATCAACGAGTCATCATCATCAACAAGCTTAAAACGGATTTCTGCATTGACGCCTTCGTCCTCGTCTGTTGCAGTGATTGCATTTGATATGATAGAGCCAATGGGTGTGTTTTCAAGAACTGTAAATTCATAGACCTCTAAGCCAAATTGTGGGGGTTCATCGTTCACGTCGAGCAGTGTGAGTGTCAAGGTTACTGTAAATTATACGAATTGTAACAAAGAAGGAAGAAAGTCTGATTTCAATTGAAACTGGAAGTACACGTATTCATAGCTTTTAACCACAATTTCACAAAAGATAAAACTGCTTAGCTGCGCAATGTTTAAATATTTTCAACATCTCAGATAAGGATGAGCCTGGCTTTCATGCCCGTTTTTTATTAAGTAATTCACACATTAGTTGTGAAATAGCTATGGCAGCACAATTTGAAACTTTTCATCTACTTTGACACAAAAAGAGGTCGGCAACCAAAAAATTCCTGCAAAGGTAAACCTGATGCACAAGTTCATTTCATTATTCAGAAACAACCTAAAGAATCAATTAACTTGACTGACAAATGGCTCTACGATTAGACCGTGTCCGAATTACTTGGCTACGGCTCGAAATTACACACGCGTCTATGGGAAGTGGCTGCAGCCGCTACCATAGACATGTGTGTAACATCCAGCAGTGGCCAAGTAATTCGGACAGGGCCTTACACTCGGCTACTTAAGTCTCCCCTTCATGGTTTGTGCAGACTGTGTTACGCCACTTAACTTTGAATACAGACAACGGCCATAGCTATGGTTTGAAAAAGACCACCCGACCTGGTTGTCGTCTATATGCGCATTCCTGTGTGTATTCAATCCATTGTTTGCCTACTGAGTGTGTTACGCTTGGCTGCACCCTATTAATAACTGCCGAACATAATGGGTTTAGGTGATTGTGTAAGTTACGCTATAATTTTTTGCGGAAGTCACCGACTTTAATACGCACTGCGTAACTTTTGAGAAATTGATTTTAATGTCATACATGTTGCGTAACTTATGCACTCAAATGTGGCATAAGTGGAGTTGCGCATTAGGTTTTTCGAAATCAGCTGCAATACAGGAAACTCACCTTCATCTGTCTGTTGCGTATTCACATCACCACCCAGATCTTCCACTTTCACAGTGATTTCAATTCTCGGTGCTACCTCTCGATCCAGCTCTAAATCACCGGTGAAAATATCACCAGTGGCATTGTTGATCCTGAACATCTCATCAGACATGTCGACTTTTGCCCCATCCCCCACGTAGGCAACCACACCATCGATAGTATAGAACAAGTCGGCCGTTTCATCTGGGTCGGTGGCAGTAACCATAGCAACTAAGGAATCACTCGTAGCATCTGGAAATGGAGGCAAGCACATTGAATTAATTGCTCCAACAGTTACAAACCATGCTTGGATTGTCTCAAATTTTATATCTTCATGTTCCACTGAACAAAATTAAGAGGGCCTAACGTTTCGATTCTGGCAGAATCTTTCTCTCAAATGCTAAATTTAGAAAAATATCAAAACCAATAAACCTGTGACCTATAGAGGAATCCCGAATTGACGAAAATAAAACCGATCCGTGCACTTCTGGGTTTGAAAGCGAGGATCTCAGTACCAAGTCAACAACTTACTATGCCGATTGTGCGCTGCCATTTATGGATTTCCGGCATGTTTCATTCATGCCTCAATGACTTTGATGAATAGCACTGTTTGTTTTTATAGCACTGAGAGCCTTGCTTTCATCCTGGGAGTGTGCAGTCAGGGCTAATGTGAAATACGTCTATAGACCGAGAATGAATGGTATCACACTGTGTATTGTTGCACTTGTACAGCCAGGTGGGTGGGCCTAACAACCTGTCTGCATGGCCCCAATTGCCAAACATGGTATAAACACAGTGACGCCATTACATCTCATCAGGCCTATTGTGTTTCTCATAAGTAACTGCGATTTGCCTTTAAAAGCAGACACGTACTTTCATAGAGCTGTGCTGTTGGTGCATCATCCTTGAAAGATGGTGGTGTGTCGTTAACATCCAGTATGGTCATGTTAACATAACAACTTCCGTTTCTCGGAGGTTCACCCCGGTCGATGGCGTTGACCTTGAAAGTGTAGTTGCTCTTAGTTTCTCGATCCAAGTCAACGGAATTCACAGTGATTGTCCCAGATTGGATGCCGATGCGGAAGTCCGACACGCTTTCGTCATCGAAGAAATAGTCGATGCGCGAGTTTACTGTTCCGGGCTTGTCTGCGTCCGTGGCACTTACTGTCACGCCTTCCGCTATGTATGGGAAACAACAATTTGGCACAATTTTAGTCATAATGTGATGAAGATGGACATTGTGGAAATTTGTAGTTTAAAAGCTGAAGCAATGAGCGGATACTTACTACCCCTCCCCGCATTTTCTTTAACTTCACCATTGTACTTTTCCTGGGTAAAGATTGGCGACTGGTCATTCATATCCTATGAAAATCAAACAAAAGAGAACATGTACAATTGTATAACAATAAAGCACATTTCTACAATTGCACATGAGAACACGATGCGTAAATCTATGAGCTTGACATGTTGCATACAGGCAGAGTACAAAAACTAAATTAAAATATGAGCCTCAAAATTTCTCTTTTTTTTATTATAAATAGACGGGAAAACTTAAGCTATTTGGATGGTTTTTGTACTAAAAGAAAGCTTCTTAATTAGGCTTTCACATCCATGCTCTTTCAAATTGCTGAATGGACATGGGTCATTCCATAAATTTGGGGTCCAAAAGTGGCACATATTTTGTATCCCAGTTACACCTGACCTGTGTAATTTCTCATCAAGTATCATTACAATTCATTTCACACTATTTTTTACTTGTTTGGCAGGTACTTTGCTTTAGATAATCACTCTTGGAGAGAAGGCATTAAAGAATGTGTCCTGAATTGCAAAATCTTATACATATCAGATGTAACAGGAACACCAAAAATGTCACACTTTTGGACCCAAATTGATGGAATGACCCACACGTTTGTAGTTGACTATTTACAAATGGAGTCCTAATTTGTTGGCAGTTTAAAATTATCCATTAATTAAAAAAAGGCAGACTTTGAGTATGTAATCCGTAAGATGCATTAAAAAAAAAGGCACATTATTACACGCAAGGCAACAAAATGATCAACATGGAACCTCGAGTACCTGAATTTCAATAGTGACTGTTACATTAGCTGATTTTGGAGTTTCTCCGTTGTCAGTGGCTATGACGATCAGCTCAAAATCAGGGCCATCTTCCTCAAAGTCCAACTCCTGCTGAAGGTGCATGATGCCCAGGATTGGATCGATGGTGAACCGTTCCGACAGGGTATCATTCCAGAGGCTGTAAGTAATCTCATTGTTTATATCTTTGTCAGTTGCCTGTTGGTAACAGAAAGATGAGATGAGATAAAAAATAACATTCTGTTATGGTAGTGTGCTGAAAAGTTTGATTCCATCCATCTCTTCCTGTTCCTAAACAGTGACATATCAAGCAGAGGGCAATAGGGCAACTTTGCCAATTTTTATTTCATTTTTGAAAAAGAATTGAAAGTGCAGTCACCTCAAAATTGGTACTAACCCCCTGAAGCTGCTTTTTAAGAAAATGTTGTGCCCTCCTCTCACCCCCATCCTCACACCCCCATCCTCTAACCACCCCCCTCCTCTCACCCCTCTCCTCTCACCCCCTCCTCTCACCCCCCTCCTCTCACCCCCCTCCTCTCACCCCCTCCTCTCACCCCCCCCTCCTCTCACCCCCCCTCCTCTCACCCCCTCCTCTCACCCCCCCTTCTCTCACCCCCCTCCTCTCACCCCTCTCCTCTCACCCCCCCTGCCTCCCCCCCCCCACCCACCCACCCACCCACCTCCCATCCCCTAAGTGGTTAACAAAAAGCAGGATCTGTACTCTAATGGTCACACGCTGAAGTCCCACTATAGTTCATTTTTCTTTGTTCATTACCGTAACTGTCAGCAGTGAGTTGACCAGGGCAATGTTTTCTTCAACTCGAGTCGTGTAGGATTTGGAGCTGAAAACCGGTGCATTGTCATTCTGGTCAACCAGTTCAATCCGCACTGTTGCCGTTCCGCTGCGCTGACCATCAGAAGCCACACAGGTGAAAAAATACAAACTCTGCCCCCCTTCAAAGTCCAATTTTGCATCTTCTCGTGTTGTAATCTCTCCCGTAGTACTGTTCATCTCAAATCTTTGAGGCAAAAAGAGCGACCAAGCATTGACTACGTGTGTAACTTTCACAGAATCAAAGTTCACACTTCATGCAAATGCCAAATTGAAGCAAATGTTACTTCGACAACAGCCGTTTCATTGTGACCATTGTGATGTTTGTGACGCTTGTGACGTTTACCCAAACAAATTTTCATCAATTCCCCATGAAGTTTGAACTGGCTTTTATCCAATATTGTAATTTATACAGTGCATTAACCAGACACTACACTTATATCATTAGCCCTGTTCAGTAGGCTTATTCATTCCTAGATCCATCTCAATAAATACGCCTAAATGGGAGGAGACAAGTGTGGTAAAGTGCCTTGACTATTAAGGGCGCAAGCACTGTTTTTAAATGGAAAGATTTCAACACACTATCCTGCACACCATTTCACAAAACTCATCGTAACTGTTGTAGGGTTACAATGCAATGTGACATAGGGCTGCAACATGTCTTAACCCTGTGACACATCACAGCTGCGATGGGTCCTGTCGTCCATTTTACAAAACTCAGAAGAGTATTTTTAGCACATTACGAGGGTTGTTCATGTTTAAATAATTTAGTATTTGATTATTCAAAACTGGGTTTGTCCGAATATGCGAATATTCAATACTCACCGATCTAAGTTTTTCACCCATCAGCTACAACTGCATGCTGTGCCGGTAAAAGATAGCACACAGAGCATGCAGGTGTTTTACGTGCGGCCATCGACATTATGGACCACCCAATCGAGAAATAGTTTTGCAAGGGCCTGTTATATCAAGATCATTATGGGTACGTATAACATTCTGCAGTAATTGTTTTCTTAATGTCAAGGGTTTTATGGAGGGGAAAAATAAACCTCTGTCCACAAAAAGATACTGTGGCATTCAACACTTCGAAGCGCCGTCATTTAAAAAAATTAGTAAAATAGCTTTAGAGTCGTTTCTGTAGGTACATATATATTTTTTAAAGTATTCAAATCGGCAAAAAGATATTCAAATATTCGGGACAGCCCTACACATTACTGTGACTGTTTCATGTATGCAATCTCTTCACAGGAAACAGTAGTATGGTAATCAGCAGAGTCGTCAAAATTTCTCTCGTCAAGATGTGATTCACCACAAAAATAATACTTGCTAAGTACAATGTTGTCTAATTGGAATTAGCCTTGCCGATCAGTCTTGCTAAACTCCTAAATATTAAGCATAAATAGCATACTACGACAAATAAAAACACAATAAAAATGTGAACTTACGTGGGGCTGGAACCTTGACCATAAAGTTGATATGTTACTTGGCTAAAAGGTTCCGAATCTGCGTCAGTTGCCTGCGTTTAATAAATACAAGAATCCCCAATAAAATGTTGGATATAGCACGACAGATGAAGGAATTTTGCATCCGTTGGATTGTAGTGAGCTATAGCATGTTTACTGCAATATACTTACATTGACGAAGCCAACAAAATCTCCCTTGGAATTCTCCTCTATTTTGAAGGTATATTCATTTTGGCTGAACGCTGGTGTCTCGTCGTTTTGATCTTCGATGGTAACATGGATGGAGACAGTATCATACACTTCATTGCCATCTCCATTCCCTGCAGTAATCTGTTGAAAGAAACGTAGAAACTATTGTTGAGATAACCATCAAAGAGCTTAATTTTGACTGATCGCTGGTTCCAAGTTGTTAAGGCCGGTTTATATTTCACGCAAATGCAAACAGGATATGAATTTGACATCGTGAATCATTCGCACCGAAGTTTCGCACAAGTTGAAATGTGTATGTCTCAGCACAACCACATACCTCAAAATCAAGTGTTTGGTATTTTTCAAAGTCCAGTTTGGTTCCGTTTTCAATCCTCACGTCCACCAGAGCCTGTCCAGTGATGAGAGAAGTTTGAAGCTTAAAAGCATCTGCATCAGGCCCGGCAAGGCTTAAGTAAAACTGGTTGTTTCCCGCCTGCAAAACAAACATCAAGCATAAGGGTGATTTAGTTTCATTACATATTTAGGAACAGCTTTATGGTCTTCTATACAGAGACATTTGCACACCAATTATGGAAACTGTACAATTGACACACCTTACCTTAACCATGGTATCTGCATGTTTCAGAAAGTCAAATTTAAGACTTTTTAAGACCCTTTTAATGCTGCCCTAAACAAAATTTAAGACCAAAAATAAGCAGACTGACACTAGATGTATGGGTGGATTTTGGATCCAGGGATTGGAATGCTCGGTAAATACATTGTGCGGTGTCTGCCACGTGCGATCAGCTTTCTGGAAAAAATTTGCGATGCACTCAAATAGCTGATTGTTTTTTATACACACCGTGTGATTGTTATTTACGAGCTGATAAAAAAATCATTACTCGCTTCTTCCATTTTTTTAAGACCTTAGAGAACTAAATTTAATACTTTTTAATGCTTTTCAAGGCCTTAAATTTAGAAAATTCAATTTCAGACTTTTTAAGACTTTTTAAAGACCCGCAGATACCCTGCTTAACATATTACACTGTAATTATTCAAAACATTTTAACATTATTTGTGAGTTGTAATGGGACCTCAGATGTCAGTTAGTTATGGAACAAAAAAAAGGAAATGGATAAAAATGGCATATTGTTGCTCACAAAGTTTCCTCAAACAAAGTATGGAACAGACTAAAATCTAAATTTTTTATTGACCGACTGATTGAATGATGCACTGTGGACAACTGATGGACTCAACTGAATGTCTGACCAATTTAAAGTGACTCTTTATAACTGACTATTCATGACTGACTGACCAAACGGACATCCCTCTTTTGTGTTTCTCCACCCACCCCGTCATGCATGTGTGTTCCCTACATGTTTGTTTCTTGTACTCTGTCATTTGCCTTTGAGAAAGAACTTGCTTAAGTTTGAAACGTCAGGCCAGATAATTTTTTGATTTGATATATAAGATTGTTAATTTGTAAGCAATTTTAAAATTAATGTTGATTTCCTGTTGTGCAATGGCATTACTTTAATTCCATTTTAAATATTTTATAACTGTTTATGTCCATGGGAGATCAGTGCTATTATCTGCACTGAACAGGAAATCCAGTTTAAAGAAGAAATTTAAACATAAAAACAAACAAATAAAAGTCGGTCCAAAATCTGACATCTTACCTGATCCATATCTCGGACTACCAGGTCATTCAGTGACACAAAGCTTCCTCGTAGGGAGTTCTCATACAGACATATATCTTCAGATTTAGAATTGAAGTTGGCATTTTCGTCATCCACGTCACCAACATCTATGGTGATATTAATTTGCGTTGAGCTTGGCTTCTCTTCAAATGTGCCGTTAGCAAGGATTTCTTGGGCCTGAATGGTACAAAATCTTAGTTAATTATTAATTAATTGATAAAAATATGAAAATGTGAATTTGTCTGGGTGCTATTCTATAAGTATTGTTTTGCCAAACTCAAAAATTATACACAAATATTTTATTCAAAAGAATTACCCAAGTTGTAATCACGTCATATGACAAGTCAAATCACAAGTCAATCAAACTTAAGTTTGCACACTATAGGGGATGAACAATGAAAAAGGAATGCCTTTGACATGGTTCATTTGCATAGCTTGTGGCTAATTGGCTTGAGACATGACTTGTGATCGACTCGTAATTGACTCATGATGAAGTAAACGAACAGTAAGTGTCCAACTTGAAACTATATTGTTTTTAATCATGACCAAAGCTGAATCATACCTTTAAATTAGTTTTGGCATTTTGGCAAATCTCAACAGAAAATGTCACTTACATCAATACAATCAGCACAGCTTGAGATTTTCTCAATATATAATGAAAAGTCTATACTCTGGAATGAGTACAGGTATAAAGTACATTATTTCTACTCAATAGCGGAATTCACATGCTTGAGAAATTTTCCAGAAGTGTCTGGAATGGAAAAAGGCCAAAAGTGAAATTTCTCACCACTACTGTGACAGAGAATGATGAATTCAGTTCTCTATCCAACATCTCCTTGATGGTAAGCAAGCCAGTCGAGTTGTCAAGTTCAAATTTGCCATCCTCTTTTAAATGAGAAACAGAAAACTAGTATTAAGACTATCACTTGCGTATGTCGTTATGATATATGCGAGGTCAAGTCAGGTCACGACTTACACTTAAATGCATTCAACTGTACAAAACATAGACACGGCATACGCATTCGGATCGTCGCCATGACGTGACTTTGAACAAGATCACGAGGTCACAACGGACAACATGAGCTCGCACTATGTGTGCTCTTCGTACTTGGACCCTAGTCGCCAGATCATGTTCCAATGTTAAAAAAGGCCAATAAGCCCTAAATGGTCAAAACACAATCAACATCAACAAGTTATAGGTGTACTTTCCAAATGCCAAATCTGTCACACAATTTCTATGACTCTCAGGAAACTTGCTTGTTTTGTAAGAAAATGAAGGAATTTCAGCTTTGAAACACCCAAGTTTGAAATCAACAAAATTTTGCAATCCCCTCATACTTTTGCAACTCCCATATAAAAAGAAATGAAGTAGTCCAGCACAAAGAAGATCGCAGCCAGTGAGGCTGCACTGCACGAAACGGGACCGTCGCGAGTTCAAGTTTTGGTGTATTACACATTGACAAGGTTTTGAACTCTTAATATACTTATACGAGTTATAACCGTTTGAAAATAAATGACATTGTGAAATAATTGTTTATGCCTAAACTTTCGTATATAATTTGTTGACGCTTGTTGATGCTACGTTAAATACTTAGCACGACCCCTTAGACCTAAATAATGGTCCAAGTTACCATGAGACATGACTATGTGCCTATCAATTGCTTCCCCCCCCCCCCCCCCCCCCCCCCCCCAGGCTGCGGCTGCCCCACCCAAGATGTGGGGATTGTCACTTTTGAAGTGACAAAATCCCCACGCAAAATTTTAGTGACAATCCCCGACATACACGGGTGGGGCACCCATGGTATTAACTTCGGCACAATTGCAGAATACCCCGCCACTCGTCCACCTCGTAATAAACCTTTTTTGACATTCTCAAAGCATCATGGGAACTGCATCAGCCCTAACTGGCATTAGAAGAGCAAGCACATTAGAACGGACGTGATTGGTCGCATTGGTCACATGTTCGTTGTCATGCTTGCAAAAATCCTCTTCTGATTGGCTAATAATGTGACATTATTAGCTGTTCTAATTCCAGAAATGTGCATTCATCAGTAACTGGTACCCTGAGAGGGATTCCCCAATTATGTCCTTTTATTTTCATTGCCATTTAAAATTTATTTTTCTAGTTATTATTTTCCTTATGTTCCATGCAAAGATATGTGAACAGGGTATCGCTCAACTCATGACAAATATTTAGCATAAAATCAATTAATATTTGCACTGGTTCACAGTGCCATAGGTTTGTTTATAAATTACATGGTTTGTTTGGCCTCCAAACCCACAATGCATTGAGAATGTCGAAAAGGTTTATTAATATATATTATTAACTTTTTAGTTCTGGCAAAATGAGAGACCAAAATCCCCACCCTGGCAGTGGGGCTTCAAAAACGTGACCAAACTCCCACATAAGACCAATTTTGCCCAGATCTCCAGCCCTGAGGCCGGGAATGATGCACTAAAGGTGATGAACGGTCAATGTTGATCGAAAATTACATCATTGAATTGCTTCTCAAAATCATAAAATGCGAATATATTAAGCGCTGCCATTTTTGTGTATCGCCCTCAAGTGTCAAGAGGATCTAGGAAATAGTTAATCTGCTCAGTACGAACATCTGAGGGCGCTCTCCAGCTTAGCACAGCGTCAAGTGTCGGCATTGTGCCGAAGCAGTAACTACATGTATCTGATCTGACTGGAAGTGCACAAATTTACTCAATTAGTGCGCTGGTCACGACCCCATTTCACAGACAGACAACTAAATATATACCACCTTGAACACAGTGGAAAACATATCATGGCCCCACCTACCTTGTGTCAAACTGTAAAGAATTCCATTGGACTCGAGGACCCCTCTGTCACCATCCCTTGCTTTAACTGTAAGAACTTCAGATCCCTGTGAAAAATTACAAATATAGCAAGCTCGGTGAGCCTATTCCGATTTTTTTATTGAACTGAATACAATATTGATACAAACTTATTATGGCAGCTATTCCCAACATGGGCGAAAAAACGTATAATGTACTTTTCGTTACAAAACAGCCCCCTCCTCCCGAACAAAAAAACAGTTGGAGGGGATTGCGCAGAAGTATTTTCTATCATGGTCCAAATCTTTGAAATTTTGGTCTGTTTTTCTCTTTGTTTTTGTCAGATGTCTAAACGTTCCGATTCTGGAATATTTTCGCTTGTATTAAAGTCTGTGTTATTAACAAAACAAGTAAAATAATACAACACCGCATTCCTACGATACTTTGTACACAATGAGTTTACTTTAGTGTGCAACTTTTGAAAAGTAGAATGCGGCAATTAACGTTTAATAATACCCTCAAAACAAATACAGCAATCAACGATCTCAATGGTTTTGAGACAGAAACTGTTGGCCTGAATAGCCACCCTTGTCCTATTCTCACCACTGGTTGATTTTCAGGAATCTCTTTGTCGTAGTTGTTTAGAGTAAAGGTAGGTGGCATGTCTTGTGCGTCCTGAATAGTGACCACGACCCGAGAGTAGCCATAACGTGGAATATCTCCTGTTTGCCCCGGCTTTCCAGAATCCTGCACAAATAGATTTCTTTTGTCATTTTCAACACGTAATTATATCAACATAATATCAACATCATATGCTTTATTTCCCCATTCATGTTGAATTCTATGTTAATGTTTCAATTTTTTGTATTTGCTGTTATTTGTGAGCGTAAAGATTGAAATTTTTGTTTTTTACTCGGGCTGGCATGGTTATCGATATCTTGTTCATGAAACTGGATGTTGTTTTCAGTGCAATTTTGGAAAGGGGACTAGAGGGATTTTTTTCTTTCTCTCCATTTCTCCTTATTTTTACTTGTGTTTTTTCTTTCCGTTCTTTAATGGGTATAATTTACTTTAAGGTGTACTGTCCCATATGACCCTGCGGATATGAGTTTTGTAACTACAGCAACATGTACAATACAGATGAACAAGACATCGTGTATTTTTTCTCTTCAATTAATATAACAGGAGACCACTATTATCATGAAATGACAGTTGTTTTCTATGTTTTTCTCGACAGCCCCTGTTTTTCTGGATTTTTATATTTTACTTGTCAATAGATAGAATACAATTTTGTGTTCAATACAGCTGAACCTCTATTCTTATGTGCTTATGTCGATGCAGATATGTACTTACTGTGACGTTGATGCAGATTGTATACAGAGTGCTGACTTCAAAATCTAGTATCTTGTTGACTTTGAGGCTGATATTACCGCTGATGTTATCAATCTCGAAGATATCTCCATTACAAGGCCAGCCATTGTGAGCCTATCAACAGACACAGTTGTTGAGTTTAATTTGGGGGTGAAAACATAGTGTCTACTCTCTCACTCAAATATTTACAAATTGGGAGGGGAGGGGAGGGGGGGGGGGGGGGTAACTTACTGAAATCGTTCCATATTGAATACCATCCGTGGAATCATCATCTGTAGCTTTTACTGTGAAAATGACGTCATCCGGAGATTTAGAGCCCTGGAATGAAACGGAATTACGAAAGTGCAACGAATATTTCACCGTATGAAAAACAAGTTGCAAAACCTGATTTCCGTAGTCTATTCCAAAGCGAAATATAAACCACTGCGCTACTATAAAATCGACTTCAGAGTTAAAGGGACATATTGCCTTGCAGGCCCTTAATCAGACTACAAAAAGCATTTGACCTAAGATTGTTATAGTTGGAAAGATCATTCAAAGGTAGAATATAATGATGAACACGACCATCCCTTAAAAATGCGCCGTTTGTCTGAAAATCATTGACGAAAATAATTGCGAGGACGCCAGTTTGGTTCGGAAAAGTCGGACCACTTGAATTCAGTGGCGTTTTGGTTGCGTGCGGGCTGCACTATATGCGACGCCAGACTGAATGTCCGGATTCCAATTCTTCTGGATTTCCTCTAAATATTACACATTGTGGTGTAATATCAGACATCAAACCAAAGAGATTAAATTTCGAGGAGTTTCGGGACAATGTGTGCCTTTAAACAGAAATTCACTAACCTCTTCAATCGATCCTGGTAATTGATATAATTTTGACTCAAAGGTTGGATCGTTGTCGTTTACATTGTCAATGTTCACAAAAAGGCCCTGTGAATCAACCTAGGAAAAAAAGAAAACGATAACAAAGTCTAGAGCAATGGGTCGACAAGAGGGAAGGGCGTGGCTTGGTGGAGGGGAGGAGGCGGACGATCTGTGCGGATTGGGACACGTAAGCTCATTTCCGAACCCAAAACAAAATCAGATTTACTCAGAATCAGAGGTACTTTTGTAAAAACTAGTTTTCCCGAAAATGTCTACAAAATGTGGAACGTTTTGGAACATAACAGTCAACAATATATGTTTTTCAAAATCAGTTACCTTGAAAGTTATTAAGCTTTTTTCTTTCCACACCCTCTAAGAATTGTACATTAACAAAATAACTACTTTCGGACGTGGTTCAGTTGATGACACAAGGCTCGGTTAAACAGGCCCAGTTAAACGCAACAAATACGATATGCGTGGACACGATATAATAATATTTGGCAAAGTTAAAAAGAAACGACATGTACAATGTTCAAACATTACAGATTCAAAGGGAAAGCGGTACAAAACTAAACACGTGCAGAAATCGATTTAATTAGGCTGTGCCAAAGTACTTGACAAGAACACACATTCGGACACAATTCTTAATAATTCGGAGAAAATTCATGTACTTACCTGATCGCTTCCAGTAGACAACCTCCATGTTACCCATAAAAGATGTACTCTCTGCAAGACACAAGTAATATAACACACAATATCCTTGAAAAAAGCAATGATATACCGGTAGCTCAAAACAATCCATGTTTGCATAATGGAAAGTAGTAACGCCTTTCCCGAAGTATTTACAATTAAAGACCAATCACAGCATTCTATTGTAGGGACTCGCCTTGAATCTGCCTACATCAAACTTTCGACCCCAAAACAAGATTTTCTTCAAAATCCATCCTCTAGATTCCACTGCCTAAGTTTTTCTTCGTTACTCCTGAATTTTCTCTTTTCTGGGTCATGCGGTGTTCGCCCCTACGTGGCTACGTCACCGGTCTCTATGACAGGTCGGTATACGATGGACGGTTTGGACGAAAGCTGACAATAAAACAAAATCCTGACAAAATTTACCTCATAATTAATTTTTTTCTTGACTGTAACATGTCCCGACGGCCCATCAACATTTAGGTACTCGAAGCCGTTACCTTGGTAGGGGCCCAGTTCGCCCATATAGGTTACAATTTCAAACGTGATAGTATCACCATCGTCATCAACTGCCTGAAGCACATACAGTAAGTCTCCAACTGTGGGAAAAAACACAAAAATTGATAGCCCCTAAAAATCAAAAATCAAAAACCAGCCCAGCCCAGCCCAGCCCAGCCCAGCCCAGCCCAGCCCAGCCCAGCCCAGCCCAGCCCAGCCCAGCCCAGCCCAGCCCAGCCCAGCCCAGCCCAGCCCAGCCCAGCCCAGCCCAGCCCAGCCCAGCCCAGCCCAGCCCAGCCCAGCCCAGCCCAGCCCAGCCCAGCCCAGCCCAGCCCAGCCCAGCCCAGCCCAGCCCAGCCCAGCCCAGCCCAGCCCAGCCCAGCCCAGCCCAGCCCAGCCCAGCCCAGCCCAGCCCAGCCCAGCCCAGCCCAGCCCAGAGAAAGCTATCTTGAAAAAAATAGGAGCGGCCAAAAAGAGTCTTCTTATGGGGGGGGGGGGGGGGGGGGGGTAATTAAAAGTGTAACTGCTATGGATAACAATGCATGTCATATTATTCAATTACTAACAAACTTGCTACTGCACAATTTACCTTCATATGACTCTGATACATCTTCGTTGTTCATGTTGAAATATTCATAAGTACCACTGCAATCGTCTGTGGGACTATAATTTGGGTTTCTACACTTGAATGTAGGCGGAACCCCAGAGACTGATAAACAAAGACAAGAGCACAAAGTTAAATGTTTCGTTTCACCGCACCGTTAAAGACATCTTTTTTAAGGCAAAACTTTCCATAATCATGATTATACTGTTGTCAAAAGACACCAAATGTTAAACAACTTACCATACTTTACTGCCAGCATCAATGCAGCAAGTTGTATCCACCAAATATTTGCCATGTTATCTACACCAATGAAGAAGTCAACGGTAGCCTAACCAGGGAGAACAAATCACAGCCTTTACAAAATTTCTGGACTATTCTAAAAGAAAAAGCTGGGTTTTTTTCTCCAGCCTTCATATTCGAGAATGACTTGGTAAAATACCGGAGATAATTACAAATAAATCTTATGACTTGCATGATCACGTGATATTGCGTAAACATATTAATCCCCTCTCTCAATAATTCCAGAAGAAAACAAAGAGATTAAGCTTAAGGAATGTCAATGTCAATCAGATTAATCTACTTTCATGAATTCAAACGATTTTTCGAAGCCTACGGTGGCCTTGGAATGACACTTGACGGTACACCATGTTGATGTCCAGATGCATAACGCTCGATATGGACTAAACTTCATGCTTGACATCTATAGGCGATGTTTATTGTGTTCAAAATAATGCGCTATTAGTTATTGCCAAACAAACAAAAGTTACCATAGCAATATGCCCTAATGAGTATTAGAGGACACTGTATTTGTTGAGCAACTTTCATAAATACATTTTTATTCTTTCAAAATTCGTTAATATTTGTTGGGTCCCGGGGCGAGTCGTTTTATTCCGGTAAATACTTATAAATAATTAATGAGTTGGGACAAGTTCATTCAAAAGATATATATTTTAAAAGTTTACTGGACTGTTGGAAATTTAACACAAACCTGGACCCATTCTAGTAGAAATGTATGGTGACTATGACCTGTTTAGAGTTTACCGTATTGGTTTTAAGATTGAACTGCCGGTACTACTTTTTGAATTAGCGGGTTTGTGGGTTGTGCAAAATGACACACATAGGGAATAGCAATAGACCTTGTGCCTAGCCGCCATCTTGGAGGCATATGTCTCTGTCACCCTTGGACAGGCATGGGTCAACCGTTTGTGCTTACATCGTTACAAAATTTGAATGAGAAAAATGTACATCAAAGATGGCCGCCAAGCAGGTGTATAATGACAAGCATTTACAGCAGCTTTGCGAGTTGCGCAATGATTACTTTTTCCCACGACAGTCCATAGTGAGTGATATTAATTACAAGCGATTCAAATCGACACAAAAATGGAGCAAACTTACTGGGTTTTCTCAAAATTGCCCCACCATTCAGTACAGAATGATGTACAATTTTACATTAATTACTGATCACGTACTTACAAGTTGAAGTAGGAATCACATCAGACGTCGATTCGTTTTGCAGTATATTTAAGCAGCAATATGCATCCGAGCGGTCTTGTAGACATGTAGGCCTACATTAAGCACAGGCTATAGGATCAGAAAGCAATATGGCCTCCGACACTTGAAAACTGATACCTGTATATTTTTTGGTGCGCGATTCTAAGGTTGCATATCTGAACAGGATCCACTTGACACACCCAGCTGTACATACGTACTTTGGCCGTCACACTGTTTGTTTTCACCTCTCGTCAGAGCGTTGTTACCAAGGCTGATTGGATTGCAGTATGTAGGCCTATTCAGGATATAATGTGTATTTGGTTTCTGAACTCGGGAAAGCCATCGTGCATTGCACGATGACGGGGGTTTTAGTTTATTGCGCCATTTTGAACAATGGTGTCGATGTTAATCAGTAACTGGCGTGTAAATAGTGCATGTTAAATAGGTTGTCTGGTGGTTTCTGAAAATGAAGAACCAATACATTCGATATGCTAGAATAGTGTATCGCTTCTTACTATGATACCAGGCATCATCTGATGTGGTGAGTTGGTTGAATATGAAATCAGCGAAAACATAGTATAAAGTGGTTCACGTTTTGAAGTACACATATAATGTAGGATGGAAGCGCCGGCTGGGAAAATTGGCTGTTTGAACTCGTCTGTTATTTTCATTAATTATTTATGTTTTGACACTAAAGTAGGCCTAATTACTTCCATTGAATTTGGCTGTGTACTTTGGACAATACGTTTTTTATATTAATGAGTAGACCATAATGAACACATATAGTAGAGGCCATAAATCAACTACTATTATATCACAACGATACTTAATTATTAACCAAAAGATCTACCTCCGCAATACAGTGAACGTGATAGTACGGGTCCAAGATTTTTGGCGAGGGTGTGAATTGTTTTTCCAGAATTTGCCCCAAAACTTGACCCTAAATTCTGGTGGTGATATTTAACCTCTTCCCTTCCCGTACACGCGTAACAATTACATCCATTATACAAAAACAAAAACAATTGCTGTGTTCCATTTGTCTAAGTTTTCATACATGAGTGATTTTGTGGGGCTTCAACCCCAACAACCAACCGCTATAATTCCAAATTATTTCATATTAAAAGTGGTCATGAAAACGTGTGCTCGGTAAATGGTTTAGGAAAAGCAGCTTTTCCGTCGAGAATTGTGGGATGAACAATCTCTTCAAGTTACAAAAAATAATGAATTTTCAGCAGGAAATGCCTATACAATTATGTTGGGACTTCGGAAGTAAAATCGTACATAATCTCGAGGCAAAACAACTTGGGAACATTGGTTATCTCTGTCTTAAAATCACAATCTCAATATCGACTCCAACGATATCGTTTTCGGTGCACTTGTCAAATCCGTCCAGTAATGGCCAATATAAACTCAAAAACGTTTGGAAACTCAAGTTTGACGGACAATTTCTCTCGTTTCCAACTCCTTTTCCTTGAATTTTGTATCATTGGAAAGCCCTGTTATTCTTCTTTACAATGATGTGTCATTTGTTAAGATTAAGCAATTGGGGGATGTGCAGCACAGCTGAATATGGAGGTGGGTGTAAAGTGAAATGTTACAAAATGCATTGCTATTGTCCAACAGTCTATTGACTCTTGCTGTTAGGAGTTGTTTGGAGGATTGGTGTGTCTTGAATGATTCTCTGTTTACTAACCAATATTTAAAGGTTCTAAGCCATAAATGTGCGGGAAAAGTTTAGAAATCCACATGGCCTGTCACAATAAATTGCCTCCGGGATAGCAACTCTGTTGTTAATGTGCTTGCGTTTCAAACAGAGTAAAAGAATTTCTCTATTTCTGCACTCAAACACCCAGTAATGCTCCATCAGTAACAAGAAGTCTCTTTCACAATACAATGCAACACTCTATCACTAACAAAAGAAAAAACAAGACGTAAGGAAAGTCTTTTTTTCTGGTTTAATCAAGATCTGTTGCAGATCTGTTGCACATTCCCATCCCCCAAGCAAAAGGGGGATGCACTGTATGACAATAGCAATGCATTTTGTAACATTTCACTTTACACCCACCCCCATATTCAGCTGTGCTGCACATCCCCCAATTGCTTAATCATAACAAATGACATATCATTAAAGAAGAATAACAGAGCTTTCCAATGATACCAAATTCAAGGAAAAGGAGTTGGAAACAGGAGATAAATCGTCTGTCAAACTTGAGTTTCCGAACTTTTTTGAGGAGTTTACATGTATGTTATGTTCAGTAAACAATCAGGATGCTGAAACTACCTTATTTCAGAGTGGATTTTTTTTTTTGCTCAAGCATTCGTACAAATTTGCAATCACCACTTTTTATGAATGATTGTATTGCGACACTAATAAAGTACCACCTAAATTAGGCTATGTATTTATCCAACAGCTTCCAAGGAAATGTTGTTTATGATGCTTTTGCCAACAGGTTACTTGGTTTTTTTCTTCTGAAGACGGCTTCGCCATTGTTCAGCCATGTTGAAAACTATCCGCTTGTATAGTCCTTCCGGTATTGTAGTGCAGAAAAGTCTCTGTGCATTGAAAGACCAAGAATTGAACGATATAAACATTGCCTTTGGAAAGATCAACTGGTGGTTTTTATGGGGAGAGTTGTGGAAATGGCCTGAGACCTACTTGAGTTTAATTTGACCCTAGTCAAGCTTTGTGTGAATTATTAGTATTTCGGCAATACGATTGTGTCCAAAGAAAAATACCATTGTATTTAAAGTATTAAAATAACATCACTGTATCCAAAATATTGAGACAAAAGCAATTGCATTCAAAATACCGTGACACAGCACCATTGTTTTCAATTTATTGAGATAATACCACTGTGGCCAAATAACTGATGGTATCCAAACTATTGAGAGAATATCACTGATTGTCTGTAAAGTATTGAGATAATACCAATGTATCTCAAGTATTGAAGAAATGCCATTCCATGCATGGATACCTTAGCGAGACAGTAGGCCTATAGTATTGTTAGAGTACTTCAATGATATTTAGATAACATTTTGTACAGAATGCCTTACAGATGGTAAAACCAATCCTGGTTATAGAAACCGAACGTTCGGTTGTAATGAAGAATTAAGTTATCTTGCAATTCTGTATTTGCATTACAAATGTACGATTGCATTCAGTATTCAATTTAACAATTACAAAATAAGCACTCACCAGAAGTTCGTGGGTAAAGTATCCTGCAGTACGTGGCTCACTGCCAAGGGTTGCCAGGCAACTCCTGACGCAATCAGACGCCGATGGTGCAAATAAGCTTGGCTTGGACTTGTACATGTTGGTACACACTAAGTAAGGTAGCACGCTCTGTATATGACGTCAAAATTAAGAAATCTGCCTTAGAGCTTGTCTTACTAAAGCTGAAAATCTGTCATGGTTCCCTTCAGAACAATAAATAAAACAAACATTATCCTAGCTTCCAAAGGCCCGAAACTGGTAGCTAGTTCGTTTTTAACTGACAATTTCCGTGTTTGTTTTTAAAAGCACAAAGAGGTTACTTTTTACTAATCATTGATTAAAATTCAAGGCTAAAAATCGATAACCTTCAATACAGCCCGCAATATGAGCCCAAATAGGACACGCATGCAATACCATGACGAGTTCCTTCCAAAAAGAAAGTGACTGACGAAAGACAAGTTAGACATAAACGTTTTTAGGACTAAACTATAATGATGGCATGTCATTTTGTGTAATCCTGCGCTGTTTCTCCTGTTCAAGACAAAGCATCATATTCCATGCATTTGGAACTTCACAAGCGACAACGAAAAAAAATACACTTGGACGGGACTCGAACCGTAAAACTCTTATTTCAATGCAAACGCCCGTTATAACCTCTCGACCATTACACAGCCAACACGGCCGGATATGACCCATATAAACTAAAAGTGACCACGTGGAACAAAACCCATATTTCTTTACTTATACTGTTTAAAATATAATCTGAAAAATAAACCACTTATATGATACCTGAAATATGATTTCAGAAGACTGGTATTCTGTCTGCAAAGCGCGGGTGAAGAAATCCACGTAGGCCTTCAAGCAAAACAACAAGAGATACTTATTATTAAATGATAAGGAAATCGACCACATCGTGTAATATTGAATGCATTATCAAGTTATGGAACCATCGATAAAACAGCCCTGACCAAACTGAAAACTTTGTCATCGCTTGAAATTCAGGACATGCAGAAATGATCCGATTTTATCTATGCGCATTTTTGCACCCATTTCATCTATAATTATTTGGAACTCCAGCTGACCACAAAGATTCCATTTCTTCATCAGAGCTGCTTGTTAATTGAGAATTTATTGAGAGCCTATACATTGTAACCGTAATAAGCAGTCCTGTTTACTGGACAGTGACACTTTCTTTTGTTACCTTGGATGCGCCGTATACTGCAAAGCTTGGGGTGGGTACAAATGCTGATCCAGACGAGATGTTAATAACTGCCCCACGCCGCCTAAAAGTATAATTCAATATGGAATCTTTGCATTATAGCGACCATCAATATTTAATTTTAAGCAAACATCCCTTAGCCCCCCCCCCCCCTCCCAAAAAAACCTCAACAAAACAACAACACAGCAACAACAACAAAACAAAAACTAATTCAATGAGAATCAAATATCTACGAGCTTAACATGGCTCCAGAATGTTTTAATTATTTTAAGCACCCACAAGCCATATTGACATTTACCAGCGCAATGTCATATCTGAAAATATCGAATTATTGTTTTCTCTTGCAATACTGCACTGGTAGATCTACCCAGGTGCTTTGGTAACGTCACAAGACAAATTATGTGGCAGGTGCGTTGGGCCTTGAATGAGAGTGTATATACACAGTAGACCTACACCGTATAGGGACTAAGAGCAAATGAGCTGACTGGACTTGTGGTGACTTGTTGAGAAAGGACCCCAAGATGGAGATGTGCCAGTAAGCTAGGGCTAAGTAGTTTCACAAATCTTCCGACACCATGTTTTTGTGTTAATTTGCAGGTAGTCCAGCATTGGCAAACAATCAGTAAAAACAAGGGTATCCCACTCCTGACACCATTTTGTTTGTGTGATAATTTGTAGCTTATCCAGTCCTGTCTGATCATTAAACATGGGAAAAAGAAAGGTATATCCCACTTCTGGGACCAGTTGTCCTGTTATTGTTATCAAGCCATTCTTTTTTAAGAATCTGAGACGTAAGTACACACTTTCTTTTCAACGGAAACATAATTACGTCTGAAATCTAAACAGCTTTCATTTCCAAAATGGCACTAACCTTTCGACCATGCCCGGCAACACAATGGTGGTCATCTATCAGAAGATGTACATAAATGATAAGAAATTCTACGTTAAGCGTAAAACAACATGTATTACCAGAGGGAAAAAAGGTAAATTGAAAACAAGTAACGAGCTTCGCATAAGTTGGATAGTTATCTGCACTTGAGAAGAGTCAATTTTTCACAAGCCAGTACAAACATGAATGATGTTACCTCCAGAACGTAGCTTTTACTAAGTCCGTAATCTAAAACCGGTCGCAACTTCTCAGCGGTCAATTACACCAGAACACCACTGTGTTAAAATGTTTGGATAACGAACATTGTCTGTATACGAAAACAACACTGAATATTGGTCGAGAGGCTGAGTGAGGTTCTGGTAAAAGCAAACGGTTGAGATCTCAACCCGCACTTTCATGTAATTACATTGGACGTATTCGAAACTGCGTTCACGAGTGACTCGAGTATAGTGTTCTCGGGTCGCCGATATTGTGGAGATCCTTACTTAATGACAAGATTGCCTCGACATCAGCAACACTGGTCTTACACGCTCAAATGTTACGTAAATATCCAAGTACCACTTACTATAGTAACAGCTATCACGTTACATCTGATTAAATCGGGAAAAAGCTGCAAAAAAAAAGAAAAAACATAATGATACAGCATAATTAATATTTTAGGACTGCCGGTAGGCCTACTTGCATGTCATTCTTAAAAATGAAATTAGAAGGTTCCAATAATTCATAGTGGTATTGAAGAAAATCAATTTTGGCCAAATATGAGACTTTTGAGACGCTGGTGGCAGCAGACATACCGGTCCAAGCATGCACACAACTGGTGAGAACAGTGAAAAATTACCGATATGTCTACTGCCAAAGTTTCAAAAGTCACACATTTCCTTGGCTCACATGACCCGACGTTTGCATTCCACTTTGACTAATTATTATATTTTCATTGTAGCTGATCATCGCTCTCGTGGGCTTTTTCAGGCTTGTGGCGTTTAAAAAAAGTGCCATATGTGTTTGTAGAAAATCTTTCTTTCGTTTTTAAAAACACATAACATGTAAATAATAATGATAATGATATAATAATTTGGGAGGCTAATCATCCTTACTCGCAGCTGGGGTGCTGAATTGCGAAGGACGCGGCTACAACGTGGTCGAGTCGCTGGCACGTAAAGGCGCCTCTGGCAGCCGGCCACATCGACCCATATATGACAACGGAGCACAGCCAGAGATCGAAAGTGTTTGATTTTTCCGGAGGGAGGAAAGCCGGAGGACCCGGAGAAAAACCCTCGTGGCACAGGAGAGAACCAACGCATAGCTCTAGTCACATATGGTCCGAACCGGGAATCGAACCCGGGCCACATTTGTGACAGGCGAGAGCTTTACGCACAACTCACCTATGCCACCAGTGTTAATACACACAATAGTAATTTAACACAGAGTACGCCCGACAGTAAAAAAATACTGGCAGTAAACGAACTAAAGGTGCCCTCACACCATAGCGTATGCTGAAACCTACGAGTTGCGTGTAAAAAATATTGTCATACGCACCAAACGCAACCCAAATCAACAATTTTGTCAATTTCTAACCTATTCAACCTATGGGTTGCGTCTGAGTTGCGTGTGGGTTGCGTGTGGGTTGCGTGTGGGTTGCGTCTGAGTTGCGTGTGGGTTGCGTGTGGGTTGCGTGTGGGTTGCGTGTGGGTTGCGAACTGAACGTATGATCCCCCAATATCTGCGATCACCTGCGTACGAGTTGCGTGCGAGTTGCGTGTGAGTTGCGTGCAGAACTTACGAGTTGCGTTTGAGTTGCGTTCAAAACTTACAAGTTGCGTTGGACCTGCGTGCTAGTTGCGTGGTAGTTGCGAATGTGTTGGATTGCTAAATTGACCAGATTAAACTGATGTCCAATAACAGCAAGAGGTAGCTCCATGTTGTCACCTCGGAGGTCCACCAACAACTGACACCGATCTAGAAAAGGCCCACTATTTATACCATTTCTCAACACGCATGTAGTACGCAACTAACACGCAACTCACACGCAACTAATAGGTTGGATACGCAGGGCATAGGTTGGGGATACGCTGGGAATAAGCACAATAGGTTGGGGGTACGCTACACACGCAACAGGATCGCAACAGGCACGCAACAAGATCGCAACATGATCGCAACAGGTACGCAACACATTCGCAACATGTACGCTACCAAAACCTGGCCAGATACCTCAAATTTGGACCTGCGATCACCTGCGTTCATAACTTATGAGTTGCGTACCTGTTGCGATCGTGTTGCGTGCGTAGCGTACCTGTTGCGTCCCTGTTGCGTCCCTGTTGCGTATAAATTGATCGCAGGCATTCGCACAGAATTATTGAACATGTTCAAAATTTCTGAACTTACTCTGCGTGTGTCTGCGATCACCTGCGTGCTTGTTGCGTACTTCAAACCTATAAAACCTATTAGTTGCGTGTGAGTTGCGTTCGGAACTTATGACCACTATTTTTTATTCGCAACCATACGCAACTGGTGATCGCTATGGTGTTAGGGCACCATAAGCAAACTGCGGCAGATAAGCCCGGTCGTTGCATGGAGCGGCAGTGATGGTCAAGAATTTGTCAAGATTTTGTGAATTTTTGGGGGGAGATTTTGCGAGAGTACAGGACTTTCAGGCAAACGTATAGGACCTATACAAAACGGGGCGCGGCGTCCTATTTTATTTATCTTATTTTTTATTATAGGGTAAGCTGGTAAAAGGCAATACATGTACTGTGGTTTCTGGACGAAAAAGAAGCAATGTGCGCTCCGCGTTGAAAAAAAATTTAATATTTCGATCGACAGACCATGCGCGTTGCTAATTACAGGTTTAAGACAAGCTTAGGAGTCCGTTGCTAGAGTCTAGTCAGAGTTCGCCACAAATTGTACAATTTACAATTGTACAACTTTAGCTCATTACTGACCTTTTCTGGATTGTCTACGTCTGTAATCTTTCCAAACTGATTCATCCCAGCATTATTGACTAGAATCCCGATATCCAAGCCTGCCAGTGCATCGCTTACGTTGTCATACCTTTCCATGTCTCCCGTGGTAAAGTCAATAACGACTGTCTTCGTTGCAACCCCATATTTGGATTCTGTTATAATAAAAGATGTCATTCGAATGATTACTGTCATTGTGGCCTTGCACTCAAAACAAAAATTCAAGACTTTTTTCAATATATGTCCAGCCTATGTAAACACATGTACAGCCACGTCTATAGGCCTATACACATAATTTTTAACATTTGGTTTGTCACTCCGAAGGCATTTGTGCACCTTTAGCAAATTCTTTGATTTATGCTAATGTGATTTTACATATTCATGACATATGAGTGACGTCACACAAGGGAAAGCTTATCGCAGCTGATTTGTGCATAAAAATTAAAGGATTTTTTCTTTTCCCGGAGTCCACTGTCTAAATATTTGTGTTTTGCCTGATGAGTTATACAGACAGCTTTACCAGGTATTTCATCACTAGACGGCCTATTTGAATAAATGAGTTGCTTGTTATGAGTCACATGAACACGACAAATTGAAACAAAATCGCGGCAGATTCTTACCAATTTCGCTGGCAACATTTGTCAGTTTTTCAGGGTTGCGACTGACAAGAACAATGCTCATTCCTTTAGCCGCAAGCTGTAGAGTTTAATAATAAAATAAAATGAGATCAAGATACATAGTCGGTACAGCCACCATTTTGATTCTTAGAAAGCTCTCTCTTGTGCTTAATGCGCACGGTCTCTATGAATACCTATTTCATGTATAGGCCTATTAAAATAAATCACTAATAATGCACATCCACCATGTTTAAATGTAGTCTTGGAATAAATAGCGCATACTGTTAAAAAGGGGAAAACGAATGATAAACTATTAAAGGGACAAGTTACTGACATTTAGCAGTGGCGTAGAAAGAGAGAGCAAGTGAGGGAAAATTCCCCCTCCCCTCTTGCACCCCCGTCGAAAATTGAAATTAAAACAAAATATGAAAGAATGTTAAGGGATGACGTGATATACGTTCAGTTTGGACGTATGTAAAGGCTATTGAAAACACCTGTTAACAAGTGCAACATACCCTCTCGCTTTTCGAATTATTTTTGCCGGTCCACCCAACCCCCGTCTCACCCCCAAAAGGGACACTTTTTATTAAAAGTTTAAAATTTGCTCCTCAAAATCTGCATTAATAAAATGACATGTCCCCTTGCCATACCCCTTTGAACCTGAATATACTTTAAGAACTTGCTGAAGTTCGAAACGTTAGACCAGTTAATTTTTTGATCCGAATAAACTTTATTAGTTTGTAGAGGAAAATCAATTGAATTGACATTTTGCGTCAGAGCAAGGAGATAGCAGCTAATTTGAGCAAGTATTTAGAAGGGTAAAATGTATATACAGAGCAGAGACAGTTCAGGTTTAATGTATATATTTTCTGTTACCTGCTCTGCATATTCTTTCCCGATTCCACTCGTACTGCCAGTTATGACTGAAAGAGAAAAGGGTTTTAAAAAGATTTGAAATATTCCCTTTTCTTTTACATTTCTTACAGATTATTGTGAGTCGTTCTTAGGTCGTTCTAGCTAAAAGCAAATAAAACGACAGAGGTGGTAGGGTTGGCACGATTTGAAATGCCGACCCCATCACTGAGTTACCGTAGCCTCATAAAAAGTTGTATTGGGCGACTTTCATACAAAAATACATAACCAACACAAAACAAAAACACAAAATACAACCGAAAACACTCTTACGGTTTTCCTAGGCCCAGATCTAAATAGAGGATCCTCAAGTATCCCAATTTTCAGACCTATAATATAGACTCAGGCGGGTGACGAATGCCAAAAACGGCAAATTAAGGCGTGCGCCAAATCTGGCCAGAAACCACGCTCTGATCTGAGACTGCATGCAACATTCCCCACACAACCGTTAACCTTGAACTTCACAATCACACATATGCATTGTCACAACTGCTATGTGCGCACATGCGTGTATGTAGGCCTACCTGCCCATGTTCCAAGTGTTTTCAAGTTTAGTTGCCAAGCGGTGATAAGTCGAACCAACCCAAACGACCAGGCCAGCTTTGCAACATACCGCACTAGGAAAAACAATTTATAGACAGCAAACAACAGCCCAACGAAAGCCAAAACTGTCACGGGGTCAGCTGCAAAGCCTGATGAAGAGATACTGTTGGCCGCCATGTTAATGTTACAGGCCCGAATTACCGACTTCCTGAACTGCGCGCGCACTCACATGCACAATGAATACACATTGATACAGTTCTGACTAGTACGAGGGAGTCAACAGCGAAGCGTGTATACCTCATACGGTAAAATCATGGTATAAAGCGGTCATATTTTGTATGCTGATGCGCTCATTAACATTTTATATTAATTTGAGACCTAAGCTGGTTTTCTTATTGTATAAACAAAACAAAACACGTATTAACAAATAGGGATTTTGAGGGATGGGAATTTCACCAAAAGTCGCCTTATTTACCCCTATCAAATTAATTATTCACTAATAATTGTACTTGTATGCGTAGTTTACTGACATGGAACAGCTGTAAAAAGCGTCTTCAACTGTCAATGAATTTGAAGCAGGCGCGTGTCCAAAAAGATGTTTATGTTTTGTCATAATTTTGTTTTATTTGTTTGTTTGTGTTTGTTTGTTTGTTTCTTTGTTTGTTTGTTTGTTTGTTTATTTTATTGGGGAGTGGGGGGTGGCTACAATTATATAAACAAATAATTGGTAGATGGCTTGTTTTGATAATCCGATGTTCAGAAAGTTTCGTGAAAATTCCTTTCTGGGGGTAAAATATATTGTTGGGGGACCCTGCAGCAAAATAAAATTTAAACCTCATAAGATAAGGGGGAAAAACTTAAAACAATCAAAAAAGACAACTGGCGATAAAACGGAATTGTTAAAACGAGTAACGGACGTACAAACGTAAACAAATTCTAAGCTGACCAGGGAGTGAACTTGATTGCATTTATTGCAAAAAACATTGGTGCGCCCGGATTGTGTAATTTAATTGATTTGGATTTGTTGCTCTTACTTCTGTAATCCTGAAACATGGATATAAAAAGAGAAATAAAGAAGGGCGCCCTCGGTTTTTTTCTCTGAAATCGAATGATTTAATTTGCGGAATTCTTTTTTACGACATACGAGTTTTTCGACGTTGAGGGCGTTTATCCTGTTGCAATGACAGACCAAAAAACCCACTTTCAGTCACTGCTTAACATTTACAACGATTGTTTTCTCTTTAATTCTCTTGACAGTTTATGTGATCTTACAAAACTTCCTCCCCATGAATTAGTTGAGAATTCACGACGTACACAATAACTGAAACTTCTAATCTAGTCCCATCACCCCAAGAATTAATGTCTAACTGAAACACTTAAAGCTGTAAAACTGCGACCATTTTAATAAAGAAAATAATGTATTCAACCTTGGTCCAGTATCATACCAATTTCAAGAAAATTAGTCTTGCAAGTCAGATGGATATTTTTAGGGCTAAGAATCTCTATCCCTAAAAGTTCAAGTTTGCGCTTACTTCTTAAAGTAACATGTTTTAAACAAATCCTAAGAACTTACCTGTTATGAAATAACGTACAAAATAGTTATCGTTTTAACAATTGCCAGCATGTGGTCTAACCGATTTTAGCAAAAAGCATTTGGAAAATGCGCCACAGTAACTTCATATAGCTGATGCAAAAATGCACTGATGTTGTTTTTTATTCATGGCAATCATAAATAGTTAAGAATTAAAGCTGAAGTTAAAATACCAACAACAAAATCAACCCGGGAAATAATTTAACTGCAGTTCGGTTGGCAGAACTAAAAACAGTCTAATTTAAGAATATTTACGATAAGATCCCTTGTTATTTATATTATAAAATTGTTGACAATGTCAGGGTTGCGGAAAAGACTGAACAGTCCTTCTTGGACCACTTCCCGGATAAAATATATAAATGCTAAAATAGCTGAATTATAAACTGTAAATAAAAACGAAACAATATTTAAAATTGAAATAATAAATAAAATTTATGAAATTCAACAGTAAAATGAAGTACAGCAATAAATAATAGACTGAATAACGCTAAACGAGTATAAAAACTGTTGTATAATCTAAGAAGTACGAAATATGAATGAATAAAAGCGTATCATGTTACGAAAGACAAATGTTTTCAAAGACGAATGTCTTATACTCACCCCTGCTTCGAAAAAGCCGTGCAGGCCAACATAGCCAGGATGACAAATCTCAGCATCATTATTGCGCATGCGCCGTGCCGTTGAACCATCAGTATGACGAAAAGCTCTCCCTGCGACTGTTTACCAACACAAGAATTGGGCTTGGTCTTTGCGCCAAAAGCGCCCATTTTATGCGAAACTGACAAATAGTATAAAACCTCCTTTCATCTCGTGTAGCCACAGATCGCGCTTTACAGAGCCCAAAAATACTTTACCAAGTACAAACATTTTTTATAAAGCAGGCGCTTAAGAACTGTCGGAAATACCATTCCTGAAGTATGCGAGGGTATATTAAATAATTAGACAATTAAGAAAAATGAAGTACTTTATGTGAAGTAGATACAACTAATAGAATAGAAACAACTTGCATATTTAGCCAAAATGCATCCTGCACATGACTAAAATATTAGGTTGTGCACTTTTTTAGGGCTAGGCCATACCAGCACAATATCTTACATATTAAGTAGTGGAGTTAAGGCACGGTATTTTACGGGAGACGTCGGGTGTTGCTGCGGTTTTAGCAGCCAAATGGAACCACTACAATGTGTTTGTGCAGTCAAGCATGACATAAACAATAATCCAACAATGGATTGAAACTGCACAAACAGCGGCCAGTGGCGTCATCCGGCATGGTGACCCTGTTTTTTGCGCCCTATGGCGTCATCGGTACGCAAGGGGTTAAGTGAATAATTCAAGTGATAAAGTGGCACATAACTCATTAAACACAGACCTTCAATAACATAAATAGTTTAAACAGCAGAATGTACAACAGAGGTTAAGTGAACTGTTTGCCAACAACAACAATCTGAGGTTAAACATCGAATGCATTTCTATTCACCGAGCCTTGATAATGTGTATTTTCTAGCAGTTTGGTGTTGATGGTTATTTTAGTCATTAAGTCTAAAAAGGTTAGGCAAGCCGAATATTTGCAACAACAACACAATGTTTTGCAAAACTGTGTCATCACAAAGACAAGAGATTTTTCTTTGAACTGACGGTTTATTGCGGTTCAACGTCAATTTCCATCTAAAGTGTCATACACCTGTTTCATTATAATCTCTCAATAACACCATTATTCTTATTAATATTTGTTTCAAATTAAACTATTTGGATCGCAGTTTCGAAATTCAAATCAGTAAATAACACCAATACTTTTAAATGTAGAGATTTTGTTATACATAAATCTTTATAATTATACTACAATAGATAATCTCATGCTCATTATAGACATTCCGATATTCACAGTTATTGCACGAAGGATATTAACTTTGTAAGATCAAAATAATTTCTAATACGCCACAAATTGAGTACAGGAATCAATGTTTTTGGTACTAGCACAGGAAAAAACACAAAAATGTAAGTTTTCGAGTCGTTGTCATTGCCCAGCCCCAATCCTTGATTGAGGTCAATATTAACGAATCTTTCTTTAAGATAACATTTCTTTTGAGAAAGATTTTTCAGTGTCGAACGTTATGCCTTATTCCTAAATTTGTGTTATGTCATTTCAGATCGAAAGCAGTTTGTAGCATTGTGTTACATAATTGTAATTCATTTGAGGATAAACATTAATTGTTGTCATTGATACAATTACATTACATATTAACAAAATCAACGAAATAGTTCGTTCGCTCTCAGAAATCATGCGTTTGTGTTTTAGAAAGAAATCTACTAACGAGTCCATCGAATCCTTAAAACAAATCGAGGACAAATAATACCCAAGCAATTTGTAAAATGCAAATTTTGATTTTGTCAACAATATGGAACGGGGAACAGAGGGGGAATGGCATAAATTAAATTTCTGGAAACAGGACACATCACTGGAAGTAATGCTCTGTAAAAAGAAACTTCCTGGTTTTCTGTAGACACCCGGAGGAATCGAACATAATCCAAATACAGGAAATTATGAAGCTTGCTGAGTTATTCATTGGTTTTCTAGCAAAGTCACATATTTACTGCTTCAGCTGCTTTTAGGATGTTTACTGTTAAATCAAATCAAATGAAATACACAACAAATTCCTAGTATCAATTCATTCTCTAAAAATAAACTGGTTCATTGAACAAAATCAAATATTATTTTGTTTTGAAATGTGACTTATAGTACAGGATGAGCTGTATATCAATGGAACATAATCTAAAACGAGTCCAAAATCTCTCATGTCCAAGATTTTGTGAGTTGTTTATGTAATGTTCGGGCCACTTTTCATAAGGAAATAAGGATGGAGTTTGCACAATGGGTACGATCTAAAACTCAGTATCGCGATGAAGATAATTATGAAACTTTTAAGAGTGGCTTTGTATCTTAAGTATCCGTTGTGAAAATTATCTAACGTATCAATTTTGACACCCCAAAAAACGGGTTCTACGAATGTGGAACATTCAAACATTCCATCAGACTAAAGTAATTTTTCTCTCCATTTTATGCTAACATTCTTGAAGAGGTTCATGAATCTTTTTGACAACGGCCCTTGAGTTGAGTTTCAGCTGAGTTGAGTACCCGACGTTGGTTGACATAGGAACATGAAAAATCTAAAATGGCTGCCGAGTGTGGAACGACTGTTTTTGTTAACAAATCGTGGTTTGGAAATGGTTCTAGTTTTGGCAATTGAGTTGGGGAATAGATGGAGACGAAGCCAACGACAAAGCCGCTAATGTTTGAGCGGTGGCCTCGGTGTGGTGTATGGGTCGTCTAATTTGATCAACGGAGATCACGACGACATTGACTTAAAAACTGCTATTTATTTGACGATGTGGTTGTTATTGTTGAGCGATGTCCGTGTACACAACGCGTGCATATCATTCAAACTCTTGAAGAGTTTATCGCGGAAGACTTCAGAGGATGTAGTGGGGTAACTCTTCCACGACGCGATGGCGAAGAGAATGTAGTCTTCATGCGGGTTGTAGGCGGCGCCATAGCCGTCTGGTACCACAGCGCCGTAACACATGAACGTATCCAGCTTGGTCAGGACCTAACCAATTTCAAATTCACACGAAACTGTTTTATTTAGCATTTACTAACGAACGGATGGTGACGAAGGCTTTTCGAGAAATTCGTTTTCTTAGATGACACACTTTTGAATTGTCATGAACTCCGGAGATATTCATTTTTGACGCAACTACTTGCTTGGAAATTTCAAGCTTCGGTGTTTTGGGCCGCAGAACCAATTTTTATATCACCCACAGTAAACGTCGAGCCCAATCGTTTTAAAATCCACTTTTTTGACAAATTGAAAAGTTCGGATAATAGTTTTAAAAAAATCAAACGAATTGCCAAGGGAAAAAATTTTCAAAAACAAATGTTAAGGAAATGTTTACGACAGAGACAGTATTTTTGTTACTGTACGCGATATTATTGTCTTTTTTTCAAACATGGAGTTCACATACCTGGCTGGTGCTTAAGTTGAAGTAGTTACTTCTTCGGTAGGACTCATCAGTGAAGATCTCAGGTATGGGCTCCCCGAGTTCTCGCGAGAGTTCGCGGAGTCCGAGAAGATGACAGTCAAAGCCTTGCCCCAAAATATTCTACATTAAACGAACATTTAAAGGAAAGAAAAAGGCTTAATTTTCTTAGAAACTTTTGAAGATAGTATCAACTTCGTGCAAAAAGATACCATTCAGGTAAATATTAAAAGAACATACTCACTGTAATACAGATATCCGTTTGACGTTGTATTGCAGCCCGAAGAAGATCTATTTTTTCTAGTTCCTGGGTACAGAAAATGTGCAATTTGATAACTAAAAATATGTGTCCAGTATTAAAATATGTATCCGGTAAATTATGGAGTGTTCAATTTTCATAATTTCGAAGGTCTTTGCGCACATGAAAACGTACCGTATTAAAGTTTCTTAATTTTAGACAGTCTCTGTTTGTTTGAATAAAAAATTGAAACACGAATTATATAATTTGCGGCACATTTTGAAGGCTACATTATTTACTGGATACAAAAGAAATCAACAGAAATGTTCGGAGCGCTAGCCAAAAAGATTCGTAGTTTTAAAAACAATGGGAGACTTTAGAGAAACTGGTGGCGGCAGACATAACGGTCCTTTTTGCTAGTTCTGAGCATGTGCGCGTAAGTTAATCTGAGTCTGACTTACTGTAGCCGGGCGATCTCCGATCATCGAGCGCGAGAATTCCAGAGCTTCCGCCGTGGTGGCCCGGATGTTGTCCACTCTGCCCTCCAAAAAGCGTCGTGTGGAGGCGCTCTCGTAGGTTGACGTCAGGTGTCCGTAGATCCTTCGAATTGGAAAAGAAATAAAGTCAAAACCATGCGTAAATAAGAAGAAATTCGGCTGATCCCCGGATAAAAGTATCCTATATCATGCACGTCAAGCCATGCTAATATTACATTTTTATAAAGTAGAGGGCGCTATTTGGTTTAGGTGAATACAAAAGTGGACAAAGGGTAAATACAAAAGAGTTGCCCAAAACAAACAGCGCCTCCTATATTGTGTCCTCCATTTCTCACAAAAGCTAATGCTTCCATGCACCACATCACAATCACCATAGCTTACTAGTGCACTGCACAGAACAAAAGACAATGTGTGTGCATCATGGCCACAGACTTCCAGATATATTTGAAAATCCTGTAACTGTAACACACACAAATGCGCATCCATTGAAGAGGTCCGCTTTTTTTTATATCCATAACGGTATAACCATTTTGTATCTTGGCACCATGCAGATCTTTTAATAAACTTAATAAAAATGTACATCAGAGGTTACCTAAAGTAGGTGAACTGCAGAGCTAACTGAATAAACGCGTCCGGGCTCATGTTCTGTGATTTGGGGAATCCTTTGCCAAACTTCGTATACCGGAGAAGCTTCAGGTCAAAATCCTCTACAAGTCTGCAGAAGAAAAGGAAGTTACAATGGCAGGTGTAAAGGTGAAGTTTGGGGGGAAAATTAAGGAACTGAGTTTGTAAACTGTGACTTCATATCGATAATTTCTTTCACCAATAAGGTATACCACATAAGGATATGCAGAAGTTTGAGAGGAGTCTGTTGCTTTCATCGAGGGCCCAACGGCTGTTTCATTTGTCACAATTTCGTCAAAAAAGCACGTGAATCAACAACAAAAAATTCAAGAAATCTTGAGTTTGGATAGGATCCAAATGTGGTTTGTTTGTTTGTTTGTTTGTTTGTTTGTTCATTCAATTAGTGGCAGGTTCAAGAAGTTAGATGCATACGAGTAAATATGTAAATAATTCAACTACCTGTCCATTCTTATTCTGGCTGTCTCGATATCTTCGATGCTTTCTGCTGACAGCTTCCATCTAAGTACTCGTGGGCAGGGTAGCTCACATATCGACTGGGCTCGTGTCAACTTCCGCTTATGTGTCTCCGAATCGCTGCAACGTAAAAAGCGAGATCAGTCGTAGTTTGAGAAAGTGTTGAAGGATATGGTCGGAGGCGTAGTGCCTTTAAAAGCCATGCTAACCTGCCGTTGATGGATTCGTTTTGCACTGCTACTTAAGTTCCAATCATTAAACTCTACAACATTGTCTGATTCCAGACACTCAGCTTTGGTATTTTAGGCACTTGGTGTGGTTGTCATGGCAACATCCATACTTACATGTATCTGAGAAGATGTTCGACCAGTTGGACAACTGCGACGCCCTCTGACGGCGAGTGTTCGTAATTCAGTCCGCACGTCCCATCATCTCCGATTATGAACTGCACAGAGAATAGATAATGACGATGAAAGTTAATTTGTCTTCACAATCCTCCGGTTAAAAAGAAACAGTTTGTATTTGTTATACTTGCAACAGACATACTGCACCATGTTGGGCAACGTGGAAAAAATTCTTCCTCTATACATCAGGTTGAATAAAACAATGACACGCATTAATGAAAATTCAATTTCTTTCTTTCAGAAATGCTCGCTGAACACAATTGGAACAATCTCTGCAAATGTAAAGGTCTCGATCTAGATTGCGCGAATCAAACAAGTTGATTAAACAATTATGTGATTATTTCCCCCTGATATGAACATAATTTTATTTTGTCCAAACTGATGACAAACACTGAAATATTTTCCTTCAAAATGAGTTGATAACAATTCTACTGTTGGTGATGACTGTCGAGAGCTGGAATACCACATACCCTTTCTGTTTGTTTATTCATTTATTTTGGTTCACTTGAATGTTTACTATATATTGTCTTCAATTTGTCTATGTATTGCACTGTATTTTGTTTGTCTTGTTAATTTTTTTTAAGGAATTGGAAATACCATTTTATAAATACAACCACACAGAAATACATAAAGATAGACGTTTCCGGATGGTCGTAGTTCCAGCTTGCTCCTTCCTTTTCCGAATGTCAAAACTATGATTAATTTCATTGCATTTAAATTCTGACTTCAGAATGCCAAGTCAAAGTAAAAAGAAAATTCTCCACGTGCTGTAATAGACATCCCGAGTATTGATTTAAGCCGCCGGCTAAAGCAAATAAAGTCAACGGCTGTCAATTCGTTTTTGAGACTGTCCCAGCCCTTTATCGAACGCCCAACTAAGCTGATTAAAATATTACCCAGAGAGCCAGGCGGAAAATTAAATAAATCGCTCTTGATTTGCGCGAATTGCAAACTGCGCGAAGCCTAGCTTTCTCTTTCTTTTGGATGAAAAATAATAAGTGAATTTTTGTAAACTATGACGGCGAGTACTCGCATATGCCCACCTGAGGTCGCACCTAATTTTTACGCACAGGTTGAGTGAATTGGCTTTATGTATCAAAACGCCTATGGCTTTTCGTCAAGTGCGTGAATTTCAGTCGCAAATATATTCTATTATATCTTGCAATGCAGCAGATAAAAACAGAAACTGTGTAATTGCCAGACAAGACTTGTGGATATTTTTTGCTTTGCACTGTTAAAGTTAAAGACTTGCTCCTGCATGGGTACATTTTCCTATTTATTAATATTTACGAAAACAGTTCAGTTAGATTACTATCAATATTAGAGTGTGCACATGTTTAAAATAAACGTGAAAAATTTAAAGTTGGCTTGGCGAATTAGCTGTTTCTGTTGTGTTAAGATTCTTGCTGCCACTTCGCTGATATTCGGCGCTGTGTACCAAACTTACAATGTCATATCTTCAATGGCGTGGCAAGCGCTGTTTATCGCTGATGACGTCAGACAGTTTTGTGGATGGTGGCAAGCCCTATCCTAAGTTGTGATATACACAAATGCATCAAAATAATGATTTTGTATGTATTCATGTATTGTTTTAGAACCATTTGAAACATTTCACCTGTTTTGATATATTTAAAGCTTTAATATCAATTGTAGAAAATTAACAGTGAAAGGCCTGGGGCTTGGTATGGACTGCAGGCTATCTGGAATACCACCCACCTGCATAGTTTTGTCGAACCACCTGTTACCGCTATTGAGTGCCGTACCTCCCCCGTGTAGCATCTGATGAGCCATTGGCTCGTCGTCTGCGTCAATGGGCTTGCCCACTTCAGCCGGGGGGTGTCCCATATTGGCATCCAGGCACAAGACGAATATACAGCGTTCGATCATGTCCAGGGAATCACGATTCGTGGAGTCTGCATTCCAGAGAAAAATAAACATAAAATGTTTAAATCAGAAATCGTTTCTAGATTTATAAATACATTTCGTGCCTATTACTCCATGACTTGTTTGTGCAATGTAGCTCGAAAAGTTTACTTCCTTATGATTGACATGCAAACATCGGATTTAGTCGAAGTGACAAAAGTTACAGAATAGAGCTTCTCTGAATACATCTTGTGCCGATCTGCTAAAGGTCGTATAAATTCAGGGCAAAGTAATTATTGTACTTCCTATGGACAACATGATTTATGTTAAGGAGAATACATGAGAAAGTGTGGATTTGTAATTTAAGAATTCACGAGGCGCGAAGCGCCGAGTGAATTCTTAAATTACGAATCCACACTTGCGAGTGTATTCTCTGACTTAAACCATTGCGTCAACAGAAGTACATGTATTGTCATTAACTATCCAGTTAAGTTAAGATAAAAAGGAATGCATATCTCGTACCGTGGCCATTATTAAGAGACGTAATTTACATAAAGGAGTTTTTCGAGGCTCTTACGTAATCAAGCTCTGGATTAGGGTTGAGAAAATGATTAACACTTTACTAAAGATTCGTAGTTCCGAATCCACACTTTTTGACCAGTATAACAGATTCGTAGTTCCGAATCCACACTTTGAACAATAGTGTGACGTCATAGCAATGGTTTAATAAATTACGAATCCACACTTTCTCATGTATTCTCCTTAACATAGTCAGTCGGATCTATACGCGCGAAGCGGCAAAGTTAAAGAACAAACGAAGAGTCATACATAAGCTTCGCTGCCCACCCCGATTCTGCTAAACCAGGTACTTCTATATCCTTACCTAATGCAATTGCCAATACATCAGAAAGCCAAACATGATTTATACCGTTCCGGTATCTGGTGTGTCTTTCCTCAAGCAAAGCTCTCTCTGCCCACGGATTGCGCGGGAAAAAACTCACATCCCACCGCCGGGAGCGCCTGCTGTATGACTTGATTAATATTTGTAACTTCCGGATCTGGCCAAGTGACCGTATAATATATAGGTTGCTGAAGGCACATTCAATCAGCGGTTGGTTCTGTCAAGGTAAAGTGGTACAGCGATAGCAGAATGCAGATAAATATATTGCTATTTGTCTTGGGTACTTGAGCCTGGTACAACCTCGTGTCCTAGATTCGTCTTAGTCAAAAGGAGCTTAGACAATCTACAAACAGAGCCGGTTCATTTGAAGTTCATTGCGATGAGAACCAACCAAGAACTACATTCAGCAATGACATTGGCAGTCACATGAACGAAAACTAGCGTTATCGAATCAAAAAGGATTAAACTGGGCCAGAAGCCACCAGTACAAACCCACAAACTCGATGGGGGGGGGGGGGGGTGAAGTAGTTAAGACGTCTAAGACTGCGTTTAAGCAGTAGAGGTTTTAAATCATAATGGAGATAAAAAACCTGTGATTTTTATTTCCTCACAGGTTCTGCGAAAGCACTGAGCATAAAATTATGCAGGCAAGTTTTGGTTATGAAACTATTGGGATGCTTTTTTCTTTGTTTTTATCACAACATTTAGTATCAAGACGCGTCCTCTAAATACGTAAATACGTAAATGGTCGTGTGTTCGCCCGAGTACGCCAGTTTCATTTTGTGGTAAATTGTAATAACAACATTATACGAATCAAGTCGGAACAGCAGGTTAATACTGAACATGTGCACTTTAATTCGAACTTTGATTTCCAATGTTCATGTGAAACTGTCTGATATTCCATGAAGTTCCAATAGGGAAACTGCGCGGCTGTGGCAGCAATTAAACGTTGTCAGCTTTTTAACATAGACTTGTTTTCCCCTCCCCGAACATCCCGTTTTCATGCTCAATTTGACAGTCTTTCGTATGTTCACACAAATAAAGCCGATGACATCAAGCGATATGACTTTCTATTTGTGAACACGGCTAGTTGAGTACAGTGCAAATACTCCTAGGGTAACTCACGTTAAACGTCATGTTCGTTGACGATTGCACAAGATGACGAATTATTGTGATTTTCTGACACCGCATGTACTTACTTAAGAGTTGTACGTGGAAAAGCTGAAAATAATGATTAGCTGTAATAGTTATCATTCTTTTCATTTCATTGCTGTTTGAATTTGCCCAGGTAATAGCATCATTACTATTTTGGATCAGACAAAAATACTACAAATTACAAATAAAGACGTTACCGGAAAATGTAACTCATTTAAAAAGAATAAACACATAAACTGACAGGAGCGGGATTTATCAGTATCTTTGTTTAGAGGCGCCAGGCTTCTTCCTAAAATTTATTCTGAAATAAGTTGGACAAAATGTAAATATTTATAACTTTATTTATACTCTAAGTCAAGCACTTTCGGGATAACACGTAGTTGGCTAGACTTCTGCTTCAAGCACTTTCTACGCGGTCTTCTCGGCCAATTAGCCAATCAACAATTCCCTGGTTGCGCAGTAGACTGCCTAATAGAATCAAATTTTCAAAATGATTCTATTTGCGTATTAATGGTCACATAAGGAATACTGAATACCACGGTCCAATAAATTCAATTTTATCTTTAAAATAGATTATATGAAAGCTTTGTTAAATGTTCGTTTCCTACTTTCCATATTCATGACCGTTTGAAGGCGCTCTCTAAATTAATTTTAGGTTTATACAATAAGTTAATCCAACTAGCACAGCTACAAAATTTGGGGAATGTGTTTTGCCAAACTTAAGTCTCGTGCTATACATAAATATTTTAGAAACAGATTTGCTATTGTTTCAGTTACTTACTTTTTCAAGCTCGTATCTGGCCGCAGAATGCATTTCGGAAATCGTGACTGTCATGACGGCCTGCGAGCACAAAGCCCCAATTTCATTTACAAAATGAAACATTATTTTGATCAGGATAATACTGGGCATTAAAGTCTTTGTCAAGAGTCATCTGACAGCCAGCCCTACGGAACTTTTTTTTCTACTGAGCTAGCGATTTACTTGTCGGCTTCTCTGATATATCAGCATGTTGATGAAGAAGTTACCAAACGTCAAAGACCTAGTTAAACATGGATTCAAATAGGATTTCACGTTACACTTTGTACTTAGGAAATTTACTGATTGATACTTTGGATGAATACTGGATAAGCTTGGCTTGCAGTAGCCAGCCAAATAAAAACCATTAAAGGGGCCGTGCAATAGATTTTCATTTATTTATTTATTTATTTATTTATTTATTACATTACATTTCTTTACCCAGGGTGTGCCCAAACAGTTACTTGTTTACATTCGAGCCATGCATACATTTTTAATTAAAAAGGAATATTTACACACATACAAAATATTTACACAAATATAAGAATACCTACACAAATAAATCTATTTACGGTTACCTTTTCAACTCTCCCAGTAGAAGCCTATTGCTGATTTACGGGATGGGCGAAAAACCCGCGAAAAAAAACTTTTTGGGAAAACAAGGGGACATTCCCATCCGGCTACAAAGTATTATGGCAACCAAGTTTATAACTCCGTAAATAAGCGGAAATGGCAGAAATATCACTGATGGATGGCTTTACGTAGCTCCGATTTAAATGTACATACATGGACACATGTAGGACAGCGTTATATCCATGTTACAATAAATGTCTAAGTACTCTGTAGCAATTTGTGGGAGTAATGACAAAAGCCAACGCATGACGTCATAAGAGGTACATTGTGTCTCCATGGCATTGTGTACAACAATATCAAACATGTTTACATTTTCACGGCGAGGTTTCTATGTTTTAGTTGATTTCCAAATTAATTATAATAGCTCATCGTTCCTTCTGTTACCAATCAGAAATTGCGCCCTCTTGGACGACTATAATTGGAAAGACTTTTAAAGAATTAAAAACCACCAATGTGAATACTTTTGAAGACTAAATGAAAACAGGCACTTGGATCATGTTGGTATTGTTGTTTAGAGTAAGACATATTTCAAAACAGGTTGAATAGTCTAAATAGCCCTTTAAATTATTGCACTAATAAACGAAGACCGTCCACCCACCTTTGATGAGTTTTTTCCTGGACAATGCCCACTCTATCCGGCTCATTGTCGACAGTAACCCAACCGCATGTGGTTCTGGATTCTCCGCCGAGACGTCCACGATGCGTTTCAACTGACTAAGAAGATCCTGCTCACTCAACCGTTTGAAATTTACGATAACGTCCAGTACAAAAAACTGAGAAAGAAACATAGGACAGCGTCGATTTTCTCCAGCGTTTAAATTAAATTCTTTCTTAATTTAAGGGTCTTATTATTTTGTTCCCTCAGCTCTAACCCTATACAATTTCATTTGGTGTGACCTTTTAAGTTTGTGTGGGGAAGGGAGAACAACTTGAACATTTTGATGTTTCAGTCACATCTGATCTCTGCGTACTTTCTATGAGAGAAATATTAAAGATCTGTTGTGTTGGATCAAAGACCGTCTGTGATAGTTAGAATGGCCTGACGTTTCGATCTTTCTCAAAAGCTATCATTAACTGACATGACAACATTCTCTGAAATTACAGATAAAATGAGGACCGATGTTTGGGAAGGGAGTTAGAAGCCACCTAGGAAAAAAAATGGGATTTTGTGGGTGGGCAAGAAAAATAAAAAATAACGAATTAAGTGGAAAATAAAGCGCGATATTAACGAATTAAAAGGGGACATATAGAGATTTTGTCAACAATCATTTTTTTTTGTTCTTATAGAACTCTTTCAAACTCAACTATCTTTTCCCTGGTATAGGGTGCTGGTCAAAAGTCATACAGATTCTAGCTCTATTTTCCAGCCTGGTTCTTTTCCTACCTGATTATTGCATACGACTATGATGTGTTCTGGCTCGGGCATGACGCTACTGGAGGGTGAAACCAGGCTATCTTTAACCACGCCTGGGACACGGTATGATGAGAACAGCCGATAGTACTGCTCCATGCATAGGGGCTGCCCCGGCTTATGATGCCTCGCTCTGTCAACTGGTAAGGCTCGTCTAGAAATACCATCAAATACCATAAAAAAATACCATGCAGGCATAATATCAAATATAAGCATAATATCAAATATAAGCATAATATCAAATATAGGCATCATATCAAATATAGGCCTAACTTTCAACAAATAGCAACCATAACTTTCAAGTTGACATGCATCGAAAAGATTCAGTTATCAAAAGTCATCGCAACAGCTGCTTTATGAAAGGTTTCGGTAGAAGCAAATTGGTCACGAATGAAAAAATACACAATGATGAAAATACACAATATGCAAGTTGGGAATAATTTTAACCGTCAAACAAACCACAAGGGAAACTGACCAGGTAAATTTGAATATATTTTCAAAGTGAACAAAGAAAACTTGCAGGAGCGGGATTTGAACCGGAGGTCGAAGGTTCGAATCTCGCTCCTGCCAGTTGTCTTTGTTCACTTTGAAAATAATATTAACCTTTAAAAATAAACTTAGAAGTAATATATATTTAGCACAAGTTATAAAACGTACATTGAAAGGTGCCATCAGTAAAATTCAATAGCCACACAAAGTTTTTCCCGTAAAAGTATTTTAAAAGGAGTAGTATTGCGATGAAGAAATGGTAAAGTCTGCCCCTTCCTGTGATACTCCGGTCCCGCCCCTTCCTCTAAAATCCTAGCCCCTTCCTCTAAAATCCCCGCCCCAGCGCTGGATGCGCCACCACTCGGAGGAATGTCCAGTGCCCCACCAATTTCTGTTCTGCAAACTAGTGACGTCGAGTTGATTAATTGCCAAATTTCTGAATGGCCAATCTGTTTTGCTTAATTATATCTAAATTGCTTCGTCAACAATGCCGTCTGGCTTGGTGATTAGATTCAGTGTCTGTACTTCACAACAAAGTTTGCCATATACTTGTACAATGAGCAGCTTAAGGTCTGCAGCGAGACGACCGGTAATCTCATAAAATTAATGGGCAACCTGCGCTCTTGAAAAAAATCAATAAAATCAATTACGTTACTGAAAATGTTGCAAATTCTGTTCTACTCAGCTTATATGCTGCGCTTTTTTTTTATTCTTTTTTTTTCGAGTACACAAAAATGCATGAAATGAAGACGCGAAATAGCCCTGCAAAATACAAATAGAAAGACGTGTGGTTACTTACGCATCGATAATAACCTTGTAATCCAAAATTCCAGATATTAGCTTGGCTGCAAACCTATCATGAAATAAAAAAAAGGATTCAATGGTGTTATTAAAGTGAATATTTACATGCATTTCGTTTTTATAGTTCAAACTTTAAAAAATACCTGATTACTTTTTTTCGTTTAAGGATCGTATATAATGAATTATTCATTTCATCACTAAAGCAACTTGCTGCACTGTAACAGTACATAACCAATTTTGTTTCAATGCCGGATGATCAAGGTCGAGTTTTGGAAATAAACACTTTATAAAATTCAAAATGTCTTAGAAAAATTGTTATAATTATTGTGGTCTGGTAAGGGCTATTGTGGTTAATAAGAACAAAGTAATTGAAACTCCTACAAATATTTCGAAATAAACCATTTGCCACATACACTGAAGGCAAATGTTATTAATTACACGAGGAAGGAAGCGATAATTCTAATTCCATTTTTCTAGCCTTCAGCAGCAACTGATGGAATTTGTTTTTGCTTGTAATATACAATTTACAGTAATGTCTGAAGTGTTTACTGATCTGTTCCACGCGACACCCAGTATTTCGCATAAACTGATGATCTGCTTAGACTTCTCAAGGACTAGCCCACAAACACAGCAGAGAATCATCACAGCCTTGCCTCATGACGTCAAGAGATACCTAGCTACGCATATGCCTTCCCTTCAGTCGAAGGAACGAGGTTATTACCTTAACCGCTGGCCCTCGTCTCTGAAGTGCTGCTTGGGAAACACCATCCCTGGGTTGGAGTTGAGGGGAAGCGGCATATGATTGTTCAAGTACATGTCATCGAGCCACCATCTGTTTGTCTGTATAACAACACCAAGCTAAATTAATAAATGATACTCCAGGTGCCTCAAGATAAATTGCTTGTGCTTTTCGCGAGTCCATTATTTTTTTAATAAAACCTGCTTGATTTGACCAAAGAGTGGGCTACCGTACCAAAGCCGCATGGGCTCAACATTGGCTCTCAAATGTAAACCCTTAAAAATGCAGAGAAGGTCGAAAGTTTTTTAAGTTAAAGTATGAATGTGTCAAAAATGATTTTGCTGGCTGAGCCGAATTATCATGGGCGGCATTCCGGGGGGGGGGGGGGGGCGTCCTAAAAATATTTGGGGGGAGGGGACGGCTATGGCAGTGTCCCCAAATAATTCCCACCCCCCTTTTCAAAAAACAACAACAACAACATCAACAAAAACAACAGATTAAAACGCCACCACCAACAAAGTACAGTATTACTTTACTAGTACTTTACAGTTAAACTGTACAGCAACAACAACAGCGGCAACAACAACAGCAATGAAAAAACACAGAACGACACAAACAACAGCAACAGCAGCAACAACAGCAATTAAACATTCTCAGCGGCAGAAACAACAACTGCGGCAACAGCAACAACAACAACAGCAGCAGCAGCAGCAGCAGCAAAAACGGCAACGACAGCAACAACAACAGCAACGAAAACAACAACAACGAGAACAGCATCAACAACTGCAGCAAGTAAACATTCTTACCCAATTGGCCTGTGTTTCTGCATACTCAAGAAGCTTCTTCTGCAGATACTCCCCCTGTCCTCCTGGTTTGCCAAACTCCCGAACGAGGCTCTCTGTCCTTGCATACTGTTCCCTAAATACCGTTGCCCTTAGTGACTTCAGGTACCCGTCCAAAGTGGTTTGCAGAGGGGGCACCGGAAGACGTGGAAGCGGTTTCTGGAACCGAAACAATGTACAATTTTCAGCAAGTAGTAAGTAACGGGTAATACAAACGAGTTATTCTATTAGTTTCTTTAGATCTTGTACACGATAAAATTGTCAATCCATATTTATTAATTACTTCATTAATTCAACTAACAAGCAAATACAGCGTAAACACATTTTAACATTGATTGTTACGTTATAATACCACGAAAACAATTGTTGGAAAAAATGAGTACCGACAAATATTCGTTGCTCTAAATCTGTGCAAATTTTAACTTCCCAACGTCTGGTGAACTGTCGCCCGACTGTATTTGGCAGGACAAAAGTTGCAGGACACAAAAACTTTCCAATGTTCAACAGCTTTCATCAATAATGTTGGTCATTTTTAAATTGTGAATAATTTGTGTCATTAAACGATTGACGGTCAGTTTTTTTTCAAGTTTACTGGTCAAAGATTTTGCACCACAATTGGGAACCTCTGTTTTGTCAATTGAAGTTCACTAAAAAAAACAAAAATGCATTGGTTAATCAAAACTGAAAATCTGCAGGATGTTTATTGACGTAACACTGTTTCAAGTAGGCCCTTCGTGTTTAGGCCTGTGGGCAATTCGACATCCAACCAACATTTCCTTTATTAAGACGGTTTACAGACCTAACTGCAAAATGCTATAGGTCTACGCCGGTTCTAGTTAACGTTTTAAAGTACAGTACAGTCATCTTTATCGTAGTTAAAGTCATCGTAGTTATCATCGTAGTTATCGCCATTATAAACACAAAATGAAATGAAATAAAATAACATAAAATAAAGTACAATACAATAAAATAAAATAGCTGCCGCAGCTGCAGAGACAGCTTGTGAAGTGGCACAGAGATTCCGGTGATATCAAACCATCGTCAAAGTATTCCCGTCTAAATGAAGAAAACATTAATCCTTTTCTTATATATATCTATCAGGACTCTCACGAGCTATATAAAAGTACCAGACAGAAATAAGCCCTTAGAAAAAATTATCACAAACTTACGCATTTTATTCGAACTTGACATTTATTTGAACTCGGCCTTTGGAGAGCTTTGTATGCCCTATGTTAGAGTTGAAACCATCCATAAATGATATTCGCAACACATCTCAGAGAGATCACTCTACTGGATGTCACCGAAAATCTCTTTAAACTAAGCCACTTTCTTGCCTAATGATGTTTGTCTGTTTCATTTCAAACGGAATTCAAGCGGAACATCCCTGACGCGCCGCATGATGCGTGAGGTGTCTTAATGATGACGTCACAGTCGGAGACACCCCACGGTTATCCCTGGGTCAGGAAGTAATTGGTTAGAAAATTATGTGTTTGCTTCATTGCCACCTCATCAAAATCCTGACCTCAACATTCACTTCATGTAATCCCGTTGATATTTAAAGGGGTGTTTGTCTGGGACTCAGGCTTACGTTGCAAATGTCACAGTTTAATAAAAATGTGTGGATTGTTTTTATGGAATCCTCCAAAATATAGCCCGATCGGTCATGCACTCTGTCTATGAATTGTTGAGGAAAACGCTTAAAGGAACCCCAGTTAATTAGTACTTACGTCTATACATTTGCACTGTCATACACAGAGAAGTTTTAATAATGACAAAGCGATCTTATTCCTTTTTAGAGTGCCTTTCTTTTATCAGTATAGTTTTCCTGTCGATAGCTAGCCAAATCTTTAAAAATGATTAATGGACACTTAAATGAACATCTGATAAAAATCCTGCAAAAATTTATTTTACTCGCTTGACCAAAATAGCATGCTACGCAAAGCATTATAAGCAGTTTCCTGTATGTAGGCCTATATTATTCCACAACTGCTATCAACATAGATATATAGGTCTTCGCTCTAATTTGCAGTCAATAATGATCCTGATTGATTAAGTCAACACGAATGTCGGCTACAGTCGGACTTCTCTTATCTCATGTGAAGTATTCAACGGCTGTTTCGTGTCAGAAAAGAGGAAACTCGGTAGTAGATGTGTATTTAGCGTGTTAACCCAATGGCAATGGAATGCTAAGTTGAATGGAAATTGACATACGATGTAAATTGCTCAATACTATTTTAGTCATTAATTTACAATATTTTCAACCTTTGGTAAAGGGGAATTCCTCTTATTATGTCACTTTTTAGTATTGTAAGAAAAAAGTGTAGTTCTATAAAAACAAAAAGTTCCCACAAAATCTTACTGTGTTTCGAGGACAACGTGCATGCTCTATTTCCATTGGCTGTGTTTAATCTTCCTAATCGAATTATTCCTTACACTACGGGCGCCATTCAATTCCATTTTATGGTTCCAGACCTAGGTACTGAGCAACCAAACGAAACTGAATAGCGGGTTTGTCATTTCTAACGAATCAATATAACATTCTACTCAGCTTATATGCTGCGCTTTATTTTTTTATTCTTTTTTTTCGAGTACACAAAAATGCATGAAATGAAGACGCGAAATAGCCCTGCAAAATACAAATAGAAAGACGTGTATATCACAACACATGGTTACCTGGGAAAAAAATTAAATAGAATCTCCAGAGGGCTCACATATTAGTATATCATCCAACACAAGATGGCCCCTTTAAGTAGACGGGAAATCATTGCTTGTAGAGACTACGTATTCTGGGTCCCTGATGAAAAAAAACCACCTTAAAATCGGACTCACTTCAGGGGCAACCATGTGAGAAACAACCTTTAAACCTACACTAGAGTTGTCGCGGATTGACCCCTTTGGACGCGAGATCGGTCAACTATACTACGGGAGCTTTCTTTCCCAATTGGTTGCCTAGGTTACGGGTTGTTGACTTTCAGACGGGCTACTCGAGTCGTGAGACCGTTCCGCCTCATGATCACGTCCCACTTGACCTATTTTGTGTTTTCTTCTCTCATACACTGACATTTTCTTGACTCTTTATGTTCTGGTGCCGAGGGGCAAGGCATGTCACGTGTCTACAAATTATAAGCAAGATGTTAAAGTCCGAAGGATTGCAGAAACTACCAGTTGCGATTTATCACTCTGAATTTTTAGGGGCTGAAACTGCGGGAAATGAGAAACAAAAATGTGGCTGCCTTTTTAACAGGATTGTGTCTCAGAGTATATAACTATATCCGGTGGGGATGGCGCCCGTTCCTCTCCACATTCAGGTTTTTGGCCCCCGATCCCTGCCTCTCCTATTTAACATTGCAGTTGCCACACACAAATTAGGCCTAGTGTATTCTCTAACCCTGGCTACCAAAACAAAACTGGTGCACTCTGATACGAGAATCAGACCTATTTTCTCACTGTTGCCCGCACGACTGTCCAGTTAAGATAACAACCATTCCACAAAGATGTTTCACAGAAACACTTCAAAATGGACTGCCGACATTCGATGGGAAGCGCACCTACCCTTGAAAGATATCACAAACCAGTTCGACAGAGCTTTCTCGTTCAATTTGATCTTCTCAAATCCAATACATCATGACCAAGGCAGAAACATTGCTGAACATTCAATCATGTCCTTCTCGGACCTGATTTGCATTCAGCGCGTCATGCGTGACATTTTCCAAAATGGTAATATCGCACGCGAAGATTACCGGCTTCAGCTGCGGTACGATCCAGCATTGATTGAAGATGAACTAACGCCCTTGTACTAGATTCCAAGAGGCTGGAACCCATGTGCTCGCCTTAATTATTACATTTGCCAAAATACGGTCCAATGTATCTATCTGTAACTAAATGTTCAAAAAGTTCACAAAACAATATAGACCCTAGGAAATTTATCGAAAATTCAACTTTTATGCATACAAAATAATGATATACTTTTACTATTCATTTTAATTAAATGTGTCTTGTTTTCGTGATTAAGGAAATTTAATTTGGCATAAAATCCAAGTTATTGATATGCAAGGTCAGGATCATAACCGTTCCCCAATCAAATGCTTTAAAGTTGAAAAACTACGGATTGGTTGAAATAACCAATATATTGGTTAAAACAACCAATTACTGGTAGATATGTGTCCAACCAATTGGATTGGTTGGACACATATCAACCAATCCTACCAATATATCGGTTGTTTTCAACCAATCCGTTTTTAGAGTGTACCCTCAGTAGCCCCGAATTATGGCCCCAGTAAGACATGCTTGCGAAACCATGAGTTACTTTCCAATTGAAAGTAACTAACTAATTAAATCGACAGTTAAAAAAGGAAAGTACTTAAAGGGAAATCAAAATGCCTTCTGGTCTTAAAATGCGAGTCATTTCATCCACCTAAGGGACGACTTGAAAGTGCGTACTTAGTCACCCAAAAAAACCCAAACCGGACCGCAAAGAAACCGCGCGTAACTGGAAACAAACTCGCAAATGAATAAATTCAACAGAATTCCTCCGCTCGATATGCAAAACTGAGTCCGGACGCTTTGAGCTGAGCAATATTAGATCCCGCAGCACACGGAGGCTATATACCGTTGCTCAAGTGCGCAGCCCCCTGTTCCTCTTAGAAGAATTTACCATCCAATTAGGCACTGCGCGGATCACTTACTTGATTTAATTCAAGGGCGCGTTGGGGCCGACGCGTCAATTTCACGCAGCGGTTAGTTGCGATTAGGCAGTGCATGCACAGGACGGGAAGAGTGTAGCTCAGGGATAAACGGGTTGCGCCCCCCGCATGTAACACTTCCTAGTTTGGCCAGAATTTACAGCAGCCACACCGTACATTTAAAAAGTTTGCTTCCTTTCTTCTAAGTCTTTTAATGAAGTACAAATCTAAAAGTAAAATTATACTAAATAATGGATTTTGAAAGCAGAACTGATCACGATATACTGAATGGAAAGCGCGAGTTGGTTTTCCTACTTAAACAAATTAAAAACCTACTTAATTGGAGCTTTAAAAACATCAAAAGGAACATAAAACGGTATGGCAATACATCTTTGAGACGTCTTTGAGGCACTGTGCCTGCAATATTTACATGTTCTAAATCAGTTGGTCTGGGTTCCCCAATACCACCGACTGCCTATATTTAATTTTCAGATATGTTGACAAAGCTCTTTCAAAGAAGGAGTGGGTATCAGTTTCTTGAAGGGCAATAACATGATCTCTCTATATATATTTCACAACCCATTTGAAGTTCTATTACGTCATTATTATTGATTTGAATGAGTAGGAAAATAATCTGCTAAAGTGGGATTTGAACACGCGACCTGTCGATTACCGTTCTATGTTTGGTTTTAAAGATCACTTTATACATGCTGATAATTACTTATTTATTATTAGTAAATTTGGGGCAATAATGCTGTACCAAATATTCCACATTGTGCTTTTTTGTTGAAATTGTGTAGGAATGTTGAAGTGGAATTTCCTTCTAGATAAAGCTCGACTTCTAGAAAAAGTTGATTCTTTATACACGAGGTAGCCACGATCTGATTAGTGATGCAATTGTTAGGGTCCAAATTAGCAAACATAATCTCAAGTGCCTGAACTAGCAGGTTTTACGTACTGCGCGTCAAATCGGACAATTTTGCTTCAGAATATATTAGCTGTAGATTTTGCAGTAAGTCAACTTAAAGAGATTTTTAGGCCCAGAGTGAATTTGTCAATCGTGTTTACTTTTAAGAGTTTTTGAAACCACGTTAAATCTGAAGTTGCCAAATCGATTCCAGGTCACTGACTTGCGCCAAATGTGTGACTAAATCTGTATCACGAACTACACGTTTAAAAATGACTTACCAGTTGGATGGGGTTGTTGATGTCATCATCGAGGTCTCCGTTGGCCACATAGCGGTCCGTGGTCACGTGGTTCATGTACCCGCCTGGCGACTTCTTCGCCTCGCGCTGGTTCCCGGGGGTGACACCGTTTGTTACAGGCATGGGTCGGCGTTGGCTGCTGGCTACCAGTGAACTCATACAAGCTTACAGCAGCTAATCGCCGTAGGCCTACCTGTTTGAGGCGAGACAGAAAAAACATCTCTTTTAATAAGTGTGAAATTATGTCCACCAAAATGACATTCGAAGGTCTTCATTATTACCCCTGAAAAGCAGGCCAAAAGATCATTTCTTCAGCTAAGCTCACCAGCGCCCAATTGCATGGAGCTGCTGATACGAAAAAAAATTGAGCAGGTTAATGTGCTAAGAAAATTGAGTTCTGGGAACTTACCACAAGCAGTACAAATTGCATGAAATTTTGCCTATTACATGAACTTACTTATGCTCAACTTATCATTCCTGTATTTGACCCTCGTCAGTGAATAGAGTACGTCACCATGCAATATCTTAAACCAGATTAAGCGATCTACATGCCAAAATTTGCATGACTGGTATACTGACAAAGGAACTGTTTTAATTCATGATGTGTTAACAAAAAGAAACAATTTGAACAGTCCATGCTTAAGCACAAATGTATATTGCTTGTGACTGGTATTTAGCTGTTGTTTGCTTAGCATCACAAGCATATGGAGTTTTGGCTGGTAAACTTATTTAACTAAGCAAGGATTTGTGTGCAAATTTTGTGTGTGTGCTGATTCAGAAGCAGTTCTATGAAATTGGCCCGTGTTGTCACGCCAACTGACGTCACACTTCGGTATATCCGGCTGCAATGTAATATGTTAATCAAACCCAAACTTATCATTGGCCTTACAGATACCAATTCAGCTTCTACAGTGGAGGGCAGCAATTTCTGGCAAATTGTCTTGCTCGAGCACCAAACTTTATTATCACCCGGCGGGGTTGGAAATCCCAAGTTGCAGAACTACGAACACGATCACGCGTACAAACATGATCAGGCCTTGGAAAACTTCAACAATGATTTGTTTACATTCGTAATAATCTCAGAAATGATTTTTAAAAATATATTTGAAGTCTGTCTCCTATCGTTTCGTAAGCTTTTAAAAACAACACTTTTTTTAAAGGTTGCACTGTGAGCTTGAAACACGCAATTATCGTCGGGTTTGCGTCGCGATGACGGAACCTGGACTCCATTTCTGCTAGGAAAATAACCTGGCGATTTTCAGCATCACCGCCATCGCTGCGGCGCCACGGGACGGTAAGCAGAATCCAACATTGTTCTTTCCGCGGGGACGTTGTGGGTAATTTTACACGACGGTAATACTAAAAAAACAAGTGATCGTTGTGTGATGGTACACGTGCGGCCATGTCCTCAAACAGCCTGGATCGAGCTGACGGGTTTTTAAATTAAAAGTGATCTGAGTAAAGCCGCTGTACTGTAAGTTGAAACCAGAAGTTATCAGTCTGCTAATTACGGGTTTTATGTTTACACACAAACCAGCACAGCTTTGCGATCTTCCAACTCAATCTTATACTACAAAAACGCGGTGTTAAATTAACACCATGTTGTATCTACTATTGAACAATTCCTTATAGATTCATGGTGTTACCATAACACCATCGTTGTTGTAATGTATTAACCATTTTAACGGGTATTCACATGCCCTTTTCAACTCTTTCAATTTTGTTATCTTTTGTATAGATCGTATCAAATATCCACGTCATCAACAATAGGCTGCCACATTGTGCGACAGGCATATGATAATATCGACACGCATTATTGTAAGGGTAGTGGCCCACAACATGAATGCCATGACGTCATATTCGTCATACAGTGAGTGATTTCGACTCTTGCTGTCTGCATTAAAAATGGGTTGTACATGAACAGGAAAAATACAAACGTTCTGAAAACGAACCAAAATAGTACAAAATGGATACCACAAAATTACAAATAAATATACCACAGATGCAAGAGCCTTGTGAATCGAAACTGATTACCGATGGTCCTAGCATTTAATTATGGAAACGAGGTTGAAAGTAGACACTCCCTATGCCTTTCAGCATTCTCTTGACCTTGTCAATCAAGATGGCGCCGTTGAGGGAACCGTAACAAGAGTGGTTAATTTTTTCAGACACGCGTTAGACAATCTGACACTGGGAGGTAAGTCAGCGCGTGTAAAGTGATTCTTGTGTACTTCAAAGGTAAGGACCTTCACAGCAATTATAGCCCTGATTTTAGCTGTAAGAGTGTCTCTGAATGGGTATCGGGATGTGTTAGCGACCTGATGATAGCCTTTGAATGGGGTTGGCAATAGGAAACACGCTTCATTCTCAAATAATAACTCAGGCAGCCTTGATACCGCGATACCAAGAAGCCAACGGTGCTCTGAATGTTGACGTCACTAGTCAACAGTGCCAAGTGATAATACTCTGAAACCAATTCATATTAGAACAAGTTTTAATTATCCACATTGATCAATAATGGTAATTAATAAACATACCGACGGAGGTATGTCGATGGCAACATCGATGGCAAAAACGTCCTTAAAAACCGGAATATAGATTTAATATAAGCTACTTGTGAAATGCCACTCAAACAAACTCTGACTTAGGTGAAATAATATTTCCGAATAAAATACCTGATCTGATTCTGAAAAATGTTAAAACTGAAACAAATGTATTTATTAATAACTATGTAATTCAATAACACTGACAAATCAGATTACAGTTGTGAATTAAATATGTCAAAATTCAGACAGGAAACGGTCTTCCACTTATTTTGAAAAACAAATCACAGTTTTCACAATAATTGAACTTGTTGCTTCTGGCTAGAAGCCATTCTGTTTTTCAGTGTTGGTTGTTTTTCAGAGGCTATCCGCGAGGCTGACACGGCTAAATCTTGTTCTTAAAATAAACAGGTGGCTCAACTGTCCAAACAGTTTTGGCATTTACTTATCCCAAGAACAAATATTTCACATTGTAACCATACCCAAAACTAATCATGGGTGAATGTTGTATTACAACTTGAAAATGCATACGGATAGCAATTAGCCGACATGTGAATTGACAAAGACAATCGTACTGACAACTGATTCAATATTGACTTTCAATATTTCGAATCTTAAGTATCGAATTATCAGGTAGGCATGCATTCAACCTTTGATCTAGCGTTAAGAAAATGAAGTTTCAACAATGACGATTTTATGCAACGCACATGTTGGAAACAAATTCTACATCATACTAAACATTATCCCTTTGAATTTTAACGCAGAATTTGTACGCAAGACATGAAACAAAATTACGACAGAAACAAAGACAGGTAATCTGTGCGAGAATTTTTGAACGATACAAAAATGTTAAATCTGACGCATCGACTTTCCGGTAATTTGCCAACGCGATACAAAATATTCGACAGAGGACCGGTAAACGGTGCGATAGCAAATCAAATTTACAGACTGGTGTATTTATATAGTGGTAGTCAGGGAGTCGTTCAATAAGTGCTGCGAGGAAAACTGATAACAGGTAGCCAATCCAAACAGGCCCTTCCGGAAGGGCGCCCCCATAATTGATAGCGAGGCTGTTTCTGTAATCGATCTTCGCGCCACGACAGATTTGGATCATCACCGGAAGTGAGCGTCCAGTAGACAGCAATGTGATATCACACGACAAGATAAAAATATACTTCGCCTGTTTATCCAACCTCATAGAGGGCTTCCTTAATTTCAAAGAAAACCGCAAGTTTACCCCAAAGCTTACGAAAATCCAGATCACACGGGTTCCCTAATCGTTGTTTTAAAGATCATATTCGATTTGAATTAAAGTACAACGCCCATGTTGTTTTAACGCTGGTCATTCGGTATTTTCAATATGACATGAGTTTTAAGTATCAATCTTGAAAACAATAAAATTAAAGAATAAAACATTATTATACAAAATGAACCAACCTCTCAAACTACTATAGTCTGAGTAATAATTTTTGTTATTACATTTTCAAATTTTTTTTTTAATTTATTATCAGGGCCGTGAAAGGCTAAATGTTTTTTTTACACGATCGCCGTTATATTCTTATGTTAACTGTAGATATTTCCCAAATATTCTAGCTATTGTTTATTCAATATTTTGAACGAATTAAAAATTACTATATATAACACGTTTATATTTAACTGTCGTTTTTCATAAATACTTTTCTATTGTTAGGTTACTCGTGGTTTTGCATGCATGTCTTATTTGGGGCAAAATTTGAGGCTACATTGCCTGATATCGACTTTTAGCCAAGACTTTTTATTTTTACGGAAAAGTAACCACATTTTGATCTTATATCTTTAAAAAGGCAAATATGAAAATCAACAGTTAAATATGAACGTGTCATATATATAATTTTATTATGATAGACATCTTATATTAGCTACATTTAGTGGCTATATATCTGCGTATAATATCGATATGAAACATCTTCTACATCAAAAATATCCCAGAATCCTTCTGTACCCTTTTTAATAGTTACCTTACATATACAATCTTCACGCAAACCAAACTCGATATGTATTTTTTAAATAATATGTAATTTTTCAACAATACAAGCAGGAATATATATTAAACCATTTTAAATTATTTAAGTATTCAGCATGTTTCAGAACCACTTACAGCATTTTTCCTATTTTATTTCTGTAAACCTTTAATCTGAGACTTGTATAAATCTCCCACAGCCAGCGCAGGCAAAGGTCACGTGTAGTTCCAAAGGACAACCCTGTCGATGTTCCTCTTCTATTTTAATTAGTTTGCTGCGATGTTTGGACGGGTCATTACTCACTCAGTTAATCCATTTACGCTACATGAATCACGGTCCCACAGCACGCGGCCGAATAGCGATTTCTCCAAAGCGCTTCCCAAGTGGCTAGTTACGGTAATGTGAACTAGTATTATAAAAATTTAGCAATTTCGCTGTCTCAGTTTTCGGTAAACAGGGGCAATTCAGGGTTATTTGTGTTAATTACAGAGGAACATCCTTTTCAGCACTTTCATAATTATTAACCCCAAAATGTCTGGTGTCAATTTCGTCTTATTAGTCTAATGGGCTATCATAATTATAGTACAGGGTATAGGTGACACATTAAGATATGGACGATCTTTAAAAGAAATTAACTAGAAGTTCACGCTTCCACGTGACATATTTTTCCTTAATTACTAATCTCTATCCTCATCTTATCCATGAAAGGCTCGCCATTGTTGTACGGTGAGGGCCTATTGCATGAAGGAAATATGGACGGCGAAAAAGACAAACAGCGACTTGTTGAAATCTAGTGAGTGCCGCACTGCCGCTTGTGTTTATGTTTTGTGTGTGGTTACCTTGTCAAGTCAACATCGTACTAGGCATGGTGTTATGTCACTATGTTTATACCATGTAGCCTACGAATAAACTGAGGAGTAGAACTTAAAGGTTAGACGCAAGGGAATAACATCTAGACGGAATAGTACAGTCGACCTAAAGGTTGGGGAAAGGAAAACAGGAACACTAAAAGTACAATTTGTTTCCCCTTTTTTATTCAGTTGAGCAATTTGACGGCCTTCTGGGGAAAAAGTTATTCAATTAATTGGCAAGTAGTATCGATTCTGTCATTGCTTATCCTATCGATTGGAGCTGAGTGGCAACATGCTGTGCAATCGAGTCCAGCCATTACGCCATCACTCCGCGTGCTCGCTCAGCGCTGGCTGAAATTATTCGGTTTCGATTTTATCGATTCCAGAGTCACCATGCTTGGGTTTACTTTCCGCCCCAAGAGCCTCATGTGCCAGACAAGTTTGTAAAAAAAATCAGTTGAAAATAGGGGGTGGGGGACAAGATCTTATGGAAAATGGGCTGAGACCGAAAAGGACTACTCAAAGAAATAAAATAGTCTTCCAAAGTATGAAGAGTTTGACTTTTTCGATCCCTGATTGTAAATTATTCTCGGTGGCTCATCAAAAGAGTCCACCAAGAACACGATATTGTCCAGTATTTCTGAAAATGTTTACTGTATTTCAACCTACTAATAAGAATTGAACAGAAAACCTAAAATTGTGTTAAATATTGTCTTCATAATGAGCCTCAATCAAACGTGCAAGTTGGCTTCAGAAATCAAGGAGATGGTGAGGGAATTCAGGTCGTCTTTGAACACTGTAATCTTTGATATGACTACTAGCTCCTAGAACTTATGCGAGCTAACAATCTGGAACAAGTGTTCTGATGAAAACCTTTTGAAAATATTACAAATAGACAGGGGCGTAGCTAAGGGGTGGGGGGGCGTGGGGGGACTCTGCACATTGCTATTTGGCAAAGACACAATAATGAGTCCGTAGCTATACTAGTCAGTGTTTGGTATCCAGACCGTTCAAATGAGCAGTAATTTAAAATAGCCAAACTTGAATGCTCTATTCTGATTTTAGTCTGGCGCCATTACGGTGCCTTATACAAGACGAATCTTACATGAGTCAAGCATGCAGGGTAATTTATACATACTTGACTCAGCGTTATGTTACTTGTGAGTACAAAGGTTGAATTATCGAACGTTGGAATTGTAAACACGTTATAGACGCTCTTAAAATGACACATTATTTACACTTTTTTTTATATTTTCTTTGATTTCAGGACTTTGGCATATAAAGTTGATCAATTTCAATATCTTTTCACTTTTAAAATTTTGTTCTACACGATCTTTTCAAAGGCTAAGATTAACATCGTTTTGAATGTTTATTAACGCACGTCTATAATTCAATTAAAATATCTTTGAAGTCAGATTTGATCTCACTGCATAATTTGAAGCACTTTCAAACAGAGGTAAATTAACAAAACACGATATGTTTTGTGTGCCAAAGGTGCCTGCTCGATTGTTAGGCTTGTCTTTCAGTCTCGTTTGGTACAACTGTTCGTCACCGTGTCTTTTATTAGAGCACCGTGCGTGCCTTATTGCCACTGGGGGAGCTACGCCTTTTATCCCCCATCTCCCCTGAGTCAGAAGCCTGGTCTCCGGACTCGGAGACGGAACATTCTTGATCATTTTCCCGGTTCGTGGCACATTTACAGTTCCTGTTATTACGCTGGACTCCAGTGCGTAATTCTATAGGAATGACTCCGTAATCAACGTTGATGGGCCCTCCTTTAAGAATAATTTCGACGTCTGAAAACTGTGTTCTTGAAATCAATTTTGCGATGTGAGAACGGTCCAACCTATACAGCCTACAGGACGGTAGAAATATAAGTTCCTTAAAATGATGTGACTTGCAACATTTTTCAGAATGAGCCTAAACGTCAAAACTGCTATAGTTGGAATAAAACGATTAATTGTTTTTTCTCAAACAAAATACGACGGCAGTAATGGTGCAACATGAAGCTGTAGTATATTTCTCTAGGCGTTATCCTTTTAAAAGTTTGAAAACAACATATTCAACTCTAAAACACAACTTTCAATCAATCTAGGATTGTAACCTAATACTTTGTTTTGATTCAATACCTTTGATATAGTCTTTAAAATGGATCTCGACGAATTTCTTACTTCGGTCAATTCATTTAGTGTAACCATGTTTTCACAGTCATACATTGTATTTAATTAACCCATCATTAATATTCTGAATGCGGCTATATGCAAATGTTAATTCCATACTTGAATTTTTGTTGGCGTCATTTAATAATAACCTTTTCCATTTTAAAATTAATGTATGCGTCTGGCATCATGTCATAATCATAGGGCTTGACCGTCATTTCAAACTGTTTGCGCCATTTAATAATAACCACTTAGTTTTTTAATGAATATTTAATCAATTCATCATTTAACCATAATCTATTTGTACGTCTGGCATCGTGTTATGCAGGGCAGGACCGTCATTTCAAAATGTAAACTTTTACTCATGCATGCGAAGCAGCGCATAGGTCCCATGTTAGGGCTATATATATACACATACACCGTCCATGACGGCAAAAACATAGTTCACAAACTCTGGGAAAAGGGCAAGTGGGTTGTCAAGGGCCACTCGAGTTCAATACAACACTTAATATACAGACTCGACCAAACCCAGAAGGAATTTCATGAATGCTATTCTCACTGTCTTGTCAAGGATGTCGCAAATACTGCCAGTGGATGATGTTGTCATTACCTTTCCAGGGGCGGGGCCGTGATTGATGGAGAAGGAAAGGGGTGTAATGAAATATTTAGAAGAGGTAGTATGGGTGTATATTACACTTTAAAACCCTATGTCAGTGTTAAACATCACACGTGGTCAAACAGGCCTGTAACAATGCTTCTACTTCAAAACTGTTAAAGATAAAATTTGGGTCATTTGAATGAAAGCGCATAGAAGTGGACAGCTTGAGCCTTGTAACAATTTTGCGCACATCATGCCCTATGGGCCAACCTCACGTGATGCTCTAAATGCACAAGACTGAATTGCTAATGTGCGAACAAAGACAACAAACAGTCGTAGGCAGAAAATCACGGTAACAATTTAAACCTATTAATGAAATCAACCATATTCCATTATATGTTCTAACGAGCATTCTGCCAGTATAAACAAGGACAGCTACAGTGCTAGGATGCACCAAACCAAGAACTTTCCCCAAATTAGGTTTAGCTTAGTGAAACACAATATAGCCGCACAAATAAAGAAACAACGTTTATTATAATTGCTCCGCAGTTCAACAAAACTCTTCAAGAAAAACCATTCACTTCGCACCTGTACTTACAGATGACATATTTTTTTATTTTGCCAAATAATATCTACACTTTTACTATACAGCTTTCTTTTCATGGTTTTAAACACGTTGCTATCTAGAATAACAAAAAGTAGTGAAATTATTGCATTTTGTTGGCAAGTTACGGAAAACCTTCAATGCACGTATTAGACGACTTGAAAAGAAGTTTTTTAACACAGCGGTAGTATCCCAGGTTTCAATAATATTATCTTATGTTACTAATATGTTATCCCAACCAACCACAGACTCGATCCAGTCTCGATCGAGAAGCCCTGTACCCTATTTACTACGCCCAACAGCATAAACGAACCAGAAACTCTCCATGTAGGTAGCGTCTGCTTCCGGTTCCAAAATACGTGGGGCCCTGTGGACAGCGCGTGAAGCAACACGCGAGAGTGCTCCATTCGTTTGCCCTGCACTTCCCAGTTCAAATGACGTCACACTTTATACGAGGAGGAAAGTGATCGATTTACTGTCATGATGGACTCAAATATTCCCTTTCGAGTAACCTTCACGATTTGAAAGATGGGTTCCTCAAACCACGTTGCGAACAAGTTTGGCAATATTCATTGAGATTCTAAGCTTTGACTTGAAAGTTGTTGGAAAACATTCTCTATTTTTTGCCTTTTGAATAGCAAATCATGTTGTATCAAAAATACTCAAACTTTTGTAGAATTGTCGCTGAACTTTGGCGCCTAAAGCTACCAGATGAGAATTGCTGCTGCTTGTTTCTCGTGGAATTGTAACGCACATGACGGAAATTGCTTCCAATCATTAAAAGTTCGCACCGTCAGTTTCGCACTTTCTTACTTTAAAAAATCATCAAAATTCACCTTTTTCGTTCTTCTATTGCTATCTACAAATGGGGGATGAATGGTAGTTCGGCCCCTCCTTAAAAATTTATTAAACAGAAAGATATGTAGATCCTACAGCAACCTAAACATTTTCTAATGCGGGCTTACACTGATAAATCTTTATGTAGCGAACAAAATAGTTACTTTTCAAAAAACACACTGTACAAAGAAAAACAAATCGAATATTTAAGTACTTAATTTTTAAGATGATTCGAAAGTTAATATCCTAATACCTCCTGGCGGTGACTGACTTTAAATTTGTTTTCATTATTTATATTTGTATTTCTAGATTGATTGTTAATATAGTTTGTCAACAGATTTTATATTTCGCCAACTACAGACCGTAGCTTTGAAGGTCAAAAATGAAGAAAATAAATTAATTAAAGACAATCTAAATCATGGAAAAGACATATCTCTCTTGTAGGTAAAAATAAGATTTCAGTTTAAAAAGTATTATCTACATCTAACACTTTCTTTAATATGCTATTTACATGACAAATTTCAACGTTGGAATAATATAATTCTGACAAAAGTTAATTATGTTGTCTAACCTACGTTTTATTGCTATCGGGAAAGACAGGTATAGAGCTCAAAATAAAAAAACCTCCAATACATCTTTCTTTCATTACAGCAGATTACGTCCAACCTTGACGATGAAAAAAATAACATTTTGATGTTCACGTAGTTAAAATGTCAATATCAACAACAAAGCCGAATGCCGAAACTACACATGCGTTTACAATCCGATTAAATTTAAGAGCTACTTGGAAACCGCGCGCTGTTTGGACTGAAGCCTTTACTGTTTTCAGCTGAAGAGGCCGCATATAGAGAGCGGCGTGTAATACAGGGGATTAGTATCGCCCCCAGGAGGGCTATCGTTTTGTGCGCGGTCTCCAGAGAACAATGGTAAATTGGCTGCATTCAAAGAGCTCAGGGCATTGGGTATTATCATATTCGACTTTTTTTTTCTTATTTGCTTTGACCTGAAAAGTAAAGAACCCCATACACTATTATGAATATGCTCTCCATGCTATAAGGCTGCTGTTTCTGATCCTGATTCAGTCACTGGTGAAATGTCTTTACAGAAACATGCAAAGTCGATGTAATTCCATTTTAATTAATGAAGGCAGCTAGTTTGGGTATAAAACACTTTCTCCTCAGGTTAATTATACGAGGCTGTGTTAACCACTATATTTGGTATTTATTGCAATCTTAACCTTCCAAATTTGGACAAAAAGTTAACCTTGGAATTGGAATTTGATGTTTGTGTTATTGTTGTATAGGAATTTCTAATATTATCATGACACTAATATTTTAAGCAATCTACGAGCAAGCAGTACGAAGCTTATGTCTGGTATACTCTCCAATTTGCTACGAGCATTTCATTGGTTATTACCTCTAGTTGGAACCCGCTAGATATAAGATGCTGTTCAGTTTATACAGCGCCACTATGGCGCAGTAACCTTTGATTAAGTAGAATCTAAATTAGTAATTATCTGCTTGTCTCAAATTTAATTAGCAAACAAGAGCTATGGCGACGTGTATTTCATTAGTACATACTCTGAATATACAAAATTTAAAAAAGGCCAACTTATGATAAAACAAACGCTCCAAAAAGTCATATTCCATGCGCAAGAGTTCGAAACTCTGGTATTTCAGGCACTGGAGATGAAATTTGTGAATAATCTCAGTCCAGATTTCAGTATCGTCTGGCGCGTGGGATTGGGTTTGTTTTAGAATAGAGTTTCTCCTTTTAATCGTCCTGTTCAGACAAAGAACCATAGCCTTGTTGCTGAGTGACCATTCTTCGTACATGGTCTTCGGGTTTTGTTGTGCTGCCAACAGGAGCACCCATTCCGAAGGAGCGACTGTCTGTAGAGCTGGCGTCATCACTATCGGCTAGATTCCCATTGGGTATGTTACCATTCACCTTGTGCATCCTGAAGGCATTGTGGTTGACGTAATAACGGTCGCCTTCCTTAGCTTCTCGTTTAGCTTCAGCCTTCACGGCATCATAGAGTCCCGTGGCTGGTTCGTCAGTCAGGAGTACGGTGTCTTCAAACTGCATCGGCTTTAGATCGTAGACCTTCCGTAAAATGATCAAGACAGGCGCGTAGGCTATGTTCAGGAAGCCTATGATCACGTTCAGGTTGGTAAAGCCGAGGTTTTGGACGATCTGACCGGCCAGGATCGGGCCAATGGCGTAGGCTAGGCAGTATGAAATATCAGCAATCGCGTACACGCTCCCGTAGACAGACACGTGGCGCACGTCCACTAGGAAGCCAAGGGTTGGTAAGAGGGATGTGTCTACAAGCGCGATGCCGTAACAAATGCCGCATAGGGGAAGGGTGAGCACACCAAATGTCTGACAGGCTGGGACGATGAAAGTACAGATACCAATGATGACCAGGCCGATAGCAGCGTACAGCCACTGGTAGTGGGGGTAACGCGCGGCTAGCTTGACCGTCATTATGACACCAATCACGTGGGGGACGAAGGCAGGCAGCCAGATGATTCCAGTCTGCCAGCTGACAGCCGCCATTGTGTCCTCCATCCAGATAGCTATCGTAGGCTCCAGGAAGGCCAAGGATACGTTGGACATACTGAGTGCTCCAGCAACCACAGCGATGTAGGGATCTATGATCAGCTTATATATGGGGGTTCCACTGGGCATCTGCCACCGTCTCTCACTGTAAGGTTTGATGACAAACAGCAACAGTAAACCATCTAGGACTGCGATCAAGGCCAGCGTGATGAACGGCATTTTTTTGCCGACAAATTCATACAAAACTCCGCCGAAGGGAGGTGCGGCCAGGCAGCCGAAGGAAATAAACGCCAGAGCGATGCCCAGAGCTCTACTACGCTCGCTTTCGACTTGGAAGCGGTCGGCGATCATCGCCAACCCAGAGGTGTCGGCAAAGGCGGAGCCAACCCCCTGCATGCTCCTCGCAAAGAACAAAACTCCGTAAGATTGGCCGAAGGCGAAGATTGTGGTTGCAATGAACAGAATGCTCAGCCCTATGACCATCGGGATGTCATAGCCGATCTTATCAATGATGGTCCCAGAGAATGGGTTGATCAGCAACTGCACAACAGCCTTGGATGCAAAGAGGATGCCTATATAGAAGTCTTCGTGACTATCCCTACTTGAAGATGTTGAATTCGTCTCACAGTTGGTTGTGTTGCTCACATTAATACAGGGTTGAGAAGTCGGAACTGTGTCATTCCATGCTCCGATGGATCGCAGATAGTCGGGGATAACGGGAACAATCACCATGTATAACATGTTGTCTAGTAGCAAAGCAACACAGACGATGATCAGAATGAAGCGTCGTTGCGTCACAGGGTTCTTAATGCGCGACTTGGCTGTCCCTATGAACTCGGACATAGCAGCCTTAGCATTCTCTATCCTCTCCTTGGCAGCCTCTGCTGTCTCCATTGCTTGATTTGGTAGAGGAGTCTTCCAGCCAACAGATTGAGCTGATTTGAGGAAGTTCACGATTTTAGGAAGTTCACGTTCTTTAAGTGTGAGGATTAAACACTAGCGTTTTCTCCTTTTTTATGAAACCGATGTCGCTTTTCATTTGTTACTGAGACACTTTGCTGTATTGCATTGATCCATATGAGTTGTCAAAACAGTCGTTGAGTGCACGTGGAAGAGCATTCACAGAAGCAGTCAGATCTGAAATCCGGGATACCACGAGATCTCGCGGGATTTATTGAGCACACTGCTAATCACTGACATAAATCTTGCCGGGCACCAGGCATTGGATATTTTGCACCTGCAAGGACACAGAAGGAGAAAGTTTCTCGATTAAAACTTGTTTACGTTGAGAAAAATTCGTTTTGCATGCAAAATATCCACTGCCGACACCTCAGCAAGTTCATCAGACACGCATACCTCTGTATGGAAGTGAACGAAAAAGACTACAGATTACCACGTTCATCAAACATACATCTCGTCTGTCATCTTAATCTTTTGTTACCCGAAAAAGTCCCCATTCAAGAACTAGTTCGTGTGTTCGACGAGATAATGCTGACTTTCCATGAAATCTGTTTAAACGTCATCAAAGCATTCAGCCATCAAGTACCGTACGTAGGCTTCATATTCATGTTTAACTACAGTTCGTCTTAAAAACAAAAACAAAAACAAATGGAGCCATTTCATTTTAAAAAAACATAGTCAGTTTGAAATCGGATCAATTTTAAAGTCGGGGCTAGCTATAGTCCCAACGACGCACATCACCTGAATTTTGAATGAGAATCAGGTTATCAGACCGAAGGACTAAAGATGATATCGGGCAATTTTGCTACGCTTGAGCAATTTAGTATGATCACGAACTCGCTTTGCAAGTACAACCTACTCTTTGAAGCAAAACAAAACCTGTGCGTGGGTAGAATTAGAAACAACACACCGAACCTGTTGGCAACATCTTTCTACTTCTAGGATCACTCTGTTACACTGCAAAAACTGTGGTGTTAAATTAACACCGTGTGGTGTTTATATTGAACCATTCGCCCAATATAAACACCACGTGGTGTCAATTTAACACCACAGTTTTTGCAGTGTATGTCAAATATTTTGCGATTCGTTCCTATGGTTATACGATGAAAATAGATGAGCATCTTGGCATACAGGCCAGTTTACGTATTATGGGTTTCTATATTTGCTCAGTGTGCACTGCAATCTGCTGTAAATCGAATTACCGTGGCCAGCCGTCTAGGGCGATCGTGGTGCGCAAAAGACCAGTAAAGTAGTCTCGCTCTAAAATCAACATCTTAAATTTCCCGCCGCGCTGTGCGTGCGGCTTGAGGCACTATAGTATCCAACGGCATTGCTTGTACAATATTTCCAATTTGTCCCGACTGGGTCCCGCGCGTGTTTGTGTATATGTTGGAAATTGCCGAATGATTAATGCGCATTGGATTATCAGTCACATTATATGTCACTACCACGGTGGCATTGCCAAAGTAAATAATTACAATTTAACATGTTGAATTAAGATCATGTTGTCATGCAAATCCAAATTTGCATGTCTTCGTTTTAAATACGCCAGTGGCTAAAACGTACAACATAAACGAAAACGCCTTCGCACTTTCAAATAGTTTAATAGATGGAATGCGCCTTCAGACGTGTTATGAATTGAAGAGATGAGTTGGGGCATTGGACATTTCAATCCGGCCACAAATGACTAAAGATAAGGAACTGTAAGAGACTGTTTTTGTTCTTTCCCTTACTCTGATGCCATTTAGCTCTTGAGAAGAAGCTACAAGGTTCCAAACGTTCTGGCCTCTTTCATTTACAATGTATTCCACATTATTTTAATACTCAATTTTTCGGCAGTATATTTCATTTCATTCCATTCCTGACAAGTCCAGTTGGTTTGAAGGATGTGTTGAATGTTTGAAATTCAATGCACTATGTTCTTTATAAAGTGCACTGAAAACTAGAGTGCTTTGCAGTTTCTGTGACAATTATAGTAGATATATTTCAGGTCATTCTACATAATAGCAAATGGTTTTCAGTAGTATTAATTTAATTCCAGAAATGTCAAGTCACAATCAAGGAATTTATAGAATGTTCTTTATAAAGTGCATTGAAACGGTACTATGCAGTTTCTGTGACAATTCCAGTAAATATATAATAATTATGTAATTATTTAAGGACATTCTACATCATTTAATATCAGGAATGCCAAGTCACATTCAAGAATTATAGAATGCTTGTAGAATTTTTTTTTTTTAAAGTGCATTGAAAAGCTCGTTACTATGCAGTTTCTGTGACAAAATCACACCCACGCAATATTAATTATTGAGGCGGGTGACACACCATCATGTACCGGGGTAATGTAGACGGCTAAGCCGTGAGCACAAATACACAACCTCGACGAAAGCAGACCGAACAAATAAACAATTGCACAAAAAAGGGGTTTAGACGATCCCTTAATTAAAAGTAAGCCTGGGCTCGAATGAACAAGCATAGCTTTCTCTGGACGAGGTTTTGAAATGTTTCATCAATTAGATGTTGAACCGTCCATTACAAAGCGATCATCATCAATTTCCCTACACTAACAATTAATTCATATTCCATAGACAAATTTATGCGTCCCTTGACGTTTTACAGGTTAAGGCGAGCAATAAATTACAGGTAAATGAAACCGTCTCGGATTGGAGTTTAACGAAGAACAGTTTTAAAACTAAGGAAAAGGACTTGTGACGATAGACCTTATACAAAGCGGCCATCTTTTTTGTCATTCAAATTTAGTAAACAAAATGTCTATCCATGCATGTCTGAGGATAACAAAGACATTACCCTCTAAGATGGCGGCTATGCGCATCGGATTATGTCATCAGAGATTTCATTTGCTAGATTCGTTTTAAAAATACCCTTTGGTGAGCAATATATCTCGACTTTTAATATCCAAGACCAAATTGTGAATGACACGGTGAGAATCCTTTCTTTAAAATGCCACATCTCATGTTTTGTTTTATTGCAGGGTCGTTATAGTTCATTATAATTTTACGTACATTCTTTAATACTAGCCTTCATGTCACTAGCAAAAGAAATGACGATTTTATGATGAGGAGGAAAAAAAACTAAACCTGAAGTCCTTTAATGGCGAGGGCGATTTGTTAGGTCACAGACATCTTTGACGACAGTTTTTTATAACAATTTGACCTTATAATTTGACCTGGACAATTTCAGTTTTAGTATTGGTATTGGATGACCAAAGATGTAAAATAATTAAATATATAAATAATGTAATATAATACATAAATAGATAAAATATACAAATGAAGTTGAATGCCTCTGGCTTACATTAGCAGGGACACGATATAAATTCAATCACACTATATTATGTCTTGTAACTCATATCTGCTCAAAACTGTGAACATTGAAATCTGCAAAGCGAAGGAACATTTATTTGCATCTGCGTAAAATAGAAACAGGAATCTCACAAACAATGGTCATTCCACTGTAAAATATGCTGAGAAAGTGAGGGAATACATTGTGGTGCCCTGACCACTTCTGGTGTAATTCATATTGCCGAAGGAGTTATCTTACAATAATTGAATATAAAAGAGAGAAAAACACGCCGGACACTCTGTAACTACAGCTGCATCGGAAATCCCAGAGCGAGCCAATGCGTAGAGGGAAAAGTGGAGCATCCCCCGAGCGGGAAAAAGCGCACAGGTGACCCCAAGACAGGTGCGTAGCCTTTTAGAGCCAACGGCTCTTTGGATCCTAGAGTGATTATATGGAATAAGAAGACACGTCCCTATCATTTGGACACCTCTGCCTCTATGAGGTGTTCAGTTCTCCTGATGATAAAGTATTTGAACTCACACATACTTTACTCTTAAGAAGGGTGTAATAATAAACAAATGGATGCCACAAGAGTGAACAGAAAGCAATGTGATCGGTTTGTTAAATTCACGTGTTATCGCCATTATGTGAGACTTGCGTTGGGAAATTCGTTGTCTTTCACTGTTTTAAAAATGCCCCATTATTTTGGCCTTCGCGTAAAAGAGTTTTAAAATGGCATCTTGACCTAATTATGAGCGTAATTATGTGTCATTCTGGTGACTGCAGACATACCGGTCCTGTTTGCTAGCTATGAGCATGCGCGCGTGTTTATGAGCATGCGCACGACTTGTGAGAACAATGGGAAAAAGACCGGTATGTCTGCTGCCACCAGCGTCTCAAAAGTCTCCCATCAGTTGTTCAATAACATATATAATTTTTATCAGAAATTGTTGCTAGCATAAGAAATTGTGCGTTTGAGAAATAGCCTATTTTGCTAGATTTTTGTTATTAAAGAAATTGTTTTGATTGCGCCAACTAGTAATTTATTATTGTAAAAAAATCTACGTGGTTTGTATCAGAATTGACCTACCGCCGTTTACGAGTTAACCACGCCCCTTAGACAACCCAATGGGAATTTTGTGTGGTAATTTTTGTTTGTCTCAGATTTTGCGCGTTCCACGTGGAATTATAATTGATGTGATTAGACAATAACTCACAAGCTGCGTTGACGCGATTCGGCCGCGATAGGTCAATTGTTTTTACAATAACTTTCAGGCCCAAAACCGCGTTGAATATAGAAACACCATGAAAATGACGCGACACCCAACAGCCGTAGGGTATTGTCTTAGACGGAAAAGGGCGGAAAGTGGAAACTATCGTGAAGTTTAAGCAACGTTTGATTTTCTAAGGTAACGAGGTGTTCAGAATAGCAGCAAAACCGGAATAAAAGGCTGAGGGTTTGTAGCCATAACAGTCGTAAAGCTTCTGAGTAAATCAAGCGTAGAATACACTCAGTTTAACGCGAACACGTAATGTGACTTATCGACAACCGCTCATCATCAAGATTATAAAGTTCTGCTTAAAATGTTTCTAGTCTTAGTTTACATTCTACCGGGAGATATTAGACTACGTATCACTGTAAAAAGAACCTCCCGCACCTTTGCACTACCTCACACATTTTCCCTGAAATATTGAAAAATGTAGGTACGCCAAGTGTATAAGGTAAGTGAAATTACAAAGATATCAATCACATAATGTACATCACGTCCGTAATGCAACAGTGAGAGCGGATTGACAAAGCACTTCAAATGCCTGATGCGTACATGTATATAGTCACAACACCTAACTTAAGCTAAGCGCCTCAAAAACACATTTCTTTCAATCTGTCACAATATTTCTGTCCGTGACTTTCTGTCGATAAATATTTCGTGTCACAGTAGTTAAAACAACATGTTAGAACTCTGGCGATTTGTTGTGCTATAGGGGGCCTACTGTACACTAAACTCTAAATAAAAATATACATTTCCGTTTAGAAATCAATAACAACCTATTGTTTCGAATGGGTGGACGTCATTCCATCAGTTGTAACATCCGTTTCCAGCCTTAATTGATATTTTTCAAGGCGGGAGACAATGGCGTTCACTAAGCCAACACTGGGTCAGTTTTTAAGGCTAGCTTTCATAATTAGGCTGATGTTTTTATTGGCATACCGAGATGAGGGATATTAAGCATGGTTAACAAAGGATGAGGCAACATTTTCAACAAATAATTATTATCTGAAATGAAAAGTAGGCGAGCTAGGCACATTTCTGTTATGACAATTGCTGTCTGAAGCACCAATTATACCGCCACTAATTATCAATAAAAACCATCACATAAAATCCTCAGAATGAGTTCGTCACACAGTCAGCAATAAATACGTTTGCTTATACATATTAACGTAAACCCTAGCTGGTAACATAAACAAAAATCGGCCATATCATTCAATAGCACTCATTCAATAGTACAATTTCATAACTGAAATACAACCTAAAAAATGCAGGGGAAAAAATGGTTTTGTTGCATTCCAGTTATCCCAATAACATTTCCTTCAGATCAATATTTTGGTATAGGTAGGGAAGTCATATATAAGACTTACGTGCCATAGCTACCATTAATTAATCACTTTGACGTTGCAATATCGATTTTTAAATTCATTTCAGTAGCCCAGAAGTGCTAGCAAGTATAAATATGTACTTGAGTGAGTCAAGCACGCTGTGACTTCGATTGCCTACTTCCTTCACTCTAATCCGATCGACACCAATCGATATTACTAGCAACATAACGTTCACCGCAAAAATAGGTCTAAAAACCACTTCGCTGAGTTCGAATTGCTGCACGATTTCGTCTGATGTATGTTTTTTATAAGGACGATTTTTCTGTAACCCAACACCATAAAAATGGGATCTATTGCTTTTTTAAAGTGACAAAGGGGCCGTCCATAAAGTACGTACGCACAAAATGCCGACATTTTCTTTTACCCCCCTCCCCCCTGTACGCATGGCATACGCAGTGGCTCCAACCCCCCCCCCCCCCCTCCCTCCCTCCTGTACGCATACGCATTCCATATCTCTTTTTGACTTCTCAGACGACCCTATTCTAGCATCATTAAACGTCACAGTACACCTGCTGTAGTAGTATGATTCACATGTAGCATCCCAAGACTGAAATAAATCACCAAATGTTGACAGAAAAAAATTCAAATATTTTTATTAACGGACCTGGAAATGATTGAATAGTGATATATTTTGAACCAAAACAGCAGTCAATGATGACATTAACCCAAAAAGGAAAAACAAAATATCCTAATACACAATGTTTTGCATAGTTTGCTCTTGATGACGTTTCATGGGTGGCTTATTGAGATAGTGAAAACCGCTTTTCACAAAAATATGTGTTTGAACAAGAGGCAAGACGTAGGCCTATATCTTTTTGTTCTTTTGTTTACCTCCAGTACAAAAGCGATTTTAAACAGCGCGCGGGTGAAATTGATACAAGTACATGTATACGTTTCCGGTGTATACTACCGGTTTATAAAGCAGTCTTTTTGTTGCGGTCTAAAAATAGGCCGGAGTTGGCTGGCGGTGGCGGTGGCGCTGGGAAGACCAATTTACTTTTGGTTGGGGTAAAGGGTACTGTGTTATAACTGTTTTTTTGATGCACAAAAGCTGGTCCTGGTAGTTATTTATATGAGATAGTACATTGATTTCATGACAATTCATTAAAAGCAAAATTGTTGTTGCTTACGGTACGCATTGGCTTGGACACCCCCCCCCCCCCCCCCTCCCTCCCTGTACCTAAGTCCAATTTGCTTCAAACAAACAATTTATGTTAAGATAAAATGTAAGAAAACACTATAATTATTATCAAGTAATAGAGTAAAACATTTTACCTCTCTAAGGAATGACACATGGTTCAAAAACATCAACAAATACGTATGGAGAGATAGGAAAACTATGACTTTTGGGTTGTATTTTGAAGGTTATGGAGTATGTTATACTCAAACTAAAGGAGAGGCAATTTGTTTTGAATCATTCACTTCTTACATGGCAACGCTAAGAACTATTGCATTTTGATAATCGGATGTTTAGTGAGGCATTGTGTGTAAACGATTTTGTTAGAGTGACTATGTGAATGCGTGAGATTGAACGTCAAAACTAAATTGAAATTTAATCGCCATTTCAGGATATTGTTGAAAATGGTATACCCTTCATGCCAGACAAATCTACCGGAAAGCCTGAATACAAAAACATATATCATCAAACTTTCACTCAAAAAAGGCTAGGATCGGACTGAGATGTGAGGGAAAAAACAGGGGAGAGGGTAGTAGATTAATTGAACTCTTTAAGAACATTTAAAGGCAGGGTCGCAAATCTAACCTGTATTTCAAGCCGGCCATAACACGGCATTTACACCCTGCATTGCAGCAAATTGATTCGATAGTGACCTTCGTGCAAAGCGTGCTAAAAATCGCAAAGCTAGGGAGTCCAAATAATTAGCGAGGTTAACCATTTATATCGGCCGGGCCGGGTCCGGGAATGAGTGCATGGAGCATAAGTTCTTATCATCTAGATGTAGCATCATATAATTTCGAATAAGGCACCTGCGAGTCATCGCTCGAACTTCGCGATAAACTGGCTGATTTTATACGAATTGAAAGAATAAATCTAAAATATTTGAAATTAATATGTATTTCGTGATCTATATACAACATCTGATCGTATTTTCCCCAGGAAAATCAGAATAAATTGAATTCTTCTGCGTCGTACATGTGTTTCCACGATTTTGCCTGCCCATGCACACATTTCGTGTATAGCGTATTGACTACACACGCAAAACATTGACCGATCAGAAATGACTCAATCCATGCTATTGCTTTTAAGTTGTCTAGGTGGACCGGTATTTTTGCCGTCTCCTGAACTCTTCAGATCAACCCTTCCGATTTGTCAATCCGTAATACACTGACATTGCGAAACGGTATTTTTTCACGATTTTTAGCATGCCTTCTAACGGCGTTGGGTAGCTAGGGAGTCAGCTGGATTTGACACGACGTCATCGTGTGGATTTTTATTGCTGGCCAATCAGCAATGCGTATTAGCTTTGTGGTGGCGTTGTGAGCTGGTATGCAGGGTGAAGAGGAAGTGTAAATGCTGTGAGAATCAAATAAATAGTAAACCTGTAAACTGTGCCCAAAAAAGGTTCTTGTGCAATGCTCTTTCCGTCCAGAGCCAACTCAGTAGAATTGAAGGAAAACAAAAACCCTCAATTTCAACTTCCCGTAGCACAATTTTAGCTACCGAAGTGGGCCTTCGCGCTAAAATAATTACCGTCTGCGCAGTCGATATCATGTTATCATCCGAGAGCAAATTAACTCCCTCGGTTCTGCTCGCCGTTTCTATAAGTATTAATATTTGCTGACGTAACTTAATCAACTGAAAGCCTGGCGTGCATCGATAACATTCACTTTATTAACATTGATCGGAAGGGCCACTCACCATTAGACACGCGTGGAGGAATGCGCCGTGCCGGCCGGCCCAACCCCTTAGGTTTCAAGGTGCTAAAGCTTCTACGCCGGCCAGGGTATCAAATTATGCCCGCAGTGCCTTATGCACAAGCATTTAGAGTGGATAGCTCTTAACGGTTGTTGTCTCATACCTATTTTGGAAGGCTCAAAGTAGAGCAAATATGGACTATTGGTGAGAGCCCGTGAGTAGCAATGCTTATATGCTCACAGTTAAAGCTGACAGGCGTTGCTCTTTGGGTGTGGTTCTTTGACAAAGCATCCACTTGTTAGTGTAGCCCCGCCCAAAATGAAACAAGTACTTCTTTTCTTAGTTTGGCACAATTTAACAGACAGATTTGTATTCAAAAATATAATAGAGATTTCTATTTTTGGATTAAAAGTCATGTTTCAATGAAATTTGAAAGTTCCGAATTTCTGATTTTGTGGTTGAATATCCCACGAGCTTTAATGCTCGGACTCTATAAGGAAATGCAATTTGCTAAAAAGCTTAATACACCAAATTATGTGTTTGTGTAGCCCACTGAAAGATGTTCAAGTTTTGATTTAAGGATAAAGAAAGTATATGCTGTTTGGAATGTGTTTCACCAACTGACGTCACAATTTTTATCTGGCACATGCAGCAGGTCGTATTGGCGTAATTGATGAGCTTTCATTTTCACCTCGTTTACGATTCAAGATGCTCTCGAATTAGTCACTCCTCTATCTGTCTCTGATTTCCCTGCCACTGCACCTCCAAGTGCTGATCAACTCCCACGGAATCATTTTCCCCCCTTTTCCTTCCCGAAGATTGGAAACGGCGCCCGAAGTGAAGCTGCGGTGCACGGTGCGCATAACTCTACCCCTGCATGCTCAATTTGTGCGATGACAGCTGACGAGCTTTCCCGCGCGTACACACGCCGCCGGCGCGAAATGTGTTGGCGGAAGCAGGGTTTAAATTTGGCCTAGATTTTGGCGGGAATTTCACGCGTGCAATACACGGCCCGAATTCTAGCGAGACTTGCGAGAACCATTAACGACATGTTTTTGGTATTCCCTTAGTGCAGGGCAGGGTCTCTGCATTTAGAAAGTCAAGCGGCTGTGAATAGGTATTACACTAGTACATTGGAAAATTTTGAAAACATTGTATTCATTTGAGGCTGCATGATTCCTGTTTTCAAATTCTAACATAATTATTTTTAATATCTGCACATCATAATACTGTTCTCCATTTTTTGTATTAAGCTTATAATTTACACTTCCATTTATGTAATTGAGCATGCATGCCGAAATAGGGCTATTTAATGTTGAAATTAATGTCATAAAGCTAAGCATTCGGTATGCATGTAAATTAAATTTCCAACAAATTCTTCGATCACGCTACATCAGGTCGATAGAATATGATCCGGAAAAATCTTAAATCCCTTACAAGAATGAATTTTGCGTTACTGAGAGACATACTATGCCATCGGCGTTTTATATAACATGATCTTAAATGGACACTAAAATCCCCTCTGGATTATCATCAGCGAGACAACAGCGAGACATTTGACCAAGTCGGACAATCAACTCCATGAGAAACTATTAGTATATTGCAAATTTGGCAATCCGGATGAAGGAAGTGCCGATCTTTTGAATTTATTTCGCAAGCCACATACCCTCTTCCCAGAATCTCAGTGCATGGATTTACTGGACAACAAATTCCACACATTTCCAAAACGATATTTTCATGCAGAGGATACTGATCTTCAGAGAATCTTTCAAAAATGTTCAGAGCAAAAAAATGGCAAGATGTCCGTAAATGTTTGCTGCCTAACGAGGTTTAGAAAGCTGCACGCTGTCCTAGAAACGCCAAAAGGTACCGTAACGCTTCTGTTCTTGGGGAAAAAAATCACCCACCGGTACTTCTTAAAATCCCATTTGAAAATTGCCATAGCTCTATAGGCTGGAATGCAAATGCCGAAATGGTACTTTTGAAAGCAGCGTGTATCTATCACGGCTTTTAGGCTAATGAAACCACAAGGAGGCTTGTTACACGGGGAGGGTTTGGTTGAGTATCCCACGGTGGCTAGCCTCACAAATATCACTTCATCAGTCATACACTGACCGGATATGCCCATGCGTACATGTCCTAAGTTCTCCGTTCACACCCCAAGGTTAATTAAAGTAAAGACCCGCAACGTGCTGATGTGATATGGGGAATGCGATGCAGCATTGGATCACTGTCATTCAATCCGTACAGCTTTGTAACTGCTGTCATCGTATTAAAGTCGTAAACTAGTGTCGAAATTGTGAAATCAGGACAGTTGAAAAACAATTGTAACCTCGGCATGACAACACTGCATACTGTGCGCACCTTATACATTGAAATTGTATTGGTCATAGCGCATGGGTCCTTCGGGCAAATAAGGTGTGGTGATGTATACACCTCAGGTGATGGTCAGTCAATAATACCTGAGGCAATGCAAGTCATTTACCAACCACTTTCCACTGATGCATTAAGAACATAAGGTAGACCTACTGCACGATGTACTGTGTGATTAGTCTTATCATAAATCTTTAACCAGAGATCCCGTTAGAAATCACTGTAACGCTATCTCGACAGCTTCAACATTTGCTACATGCTTTGGGAAATCCTTCCACTCAGATTCTTGTAATTTTAAAATCACAGGCTCAACAACATACAACCTGTGACAAGCATGTGCAAACGAATATATTTTAAATCTAAGTAAGAGATATTTCGTGGTTCCCAGCTTGCTGTATCAGAACTTTAAACATAATAGAAATATATTTTGGACAATGGGATAATGTCTTCGCATTGACGGAGATCGATATGCGGTTACATAATAAAAACAATCATAGAGAAAGTAGCACAGTTCTTGCATGGACTACCCTTAAAAAAGCAATGGACTCGACGTTTCCAGCAGTATACTCGGGTCGTCTTAATTTATCTAAAGATTGTCAGAGCACAGGGACCGAAACATCGAGTATAAATCTGTATATTAAAAAAAGCATTTTGCTCTTTCAAGTTAGATATTCGTTTGGTATGGACACAAAGCTCCAACGATTGTGTTGTGAACGTTTTGTATTTTGTAAATCACAGCTTGAAAAAACACATGTCTTTAGTTATTTGACAAAAAGAAGGGAATCTGCCTTAATTTACAACCCCTTACCAAGAAAGGGCATCCGTTCTACAAAACCGAAGGGCAGATTGTCGATATCTGCACCGACTGTGCATAGTCACTGGACTACGGGCAGCTGCTACGATTTCCGCGTGAACACGCCACGGTGAGGAAACGACGCCTCACCCGTCAGCCTCTCAGTCAACACCGATAATTTACGGTAATTTCATATCGGACCGGCATTTCTTTAGGTTCCATTGTCAATCTATGTTGTATCACGGCAATTATAGCACACATTGCATTATATTCCTGGGTTACTCAGTGCCATAAAAGTGTAATTGGTCAAACGGAGACACCGATCATTGTACTCAGTTTACCGGGAACCAACGAAATGAAATTTAAACCGCAATTACAGAACAAATGGCGTATTCAATAATATAAAACACCCAAGCTGTTTAATGACTGACATTGTTTATTCATGTAAACCAAAACCTACACTGCAAAAACAGTGTTTAGCAATTAAACACTTTTCAAAACACCCATTGCTATCAGATTGTAAAGAAGTTTACACACTAAACATGTTTAGCGTATTGACGGATAGTGTTTAGCCATTGAACATTAATGTTTAGGAATTGGACACGTCATGTTTAGCTTCTAAACATGTTTACAAACTGATAGCAAGATTGTGTTTAATTGCTAAACACAGTTTTTAGAGTGTATCCATAATCCTTCAAACTATCTTGGACTTTCCATTAAAACGCGTAATCCAACATTGATTATTGAAGGATAAGAAAATGGTTTTAAGTTTTGATTTAAGTATTTAAAAATCGCAGGATTTATTTCATAAAATAGATCCCTAATCCCTAGCTATTTCTTCAAGGAGCCGTCCTGAACCTGTCACAATCCAGCACTGTGACTTAAACCTTTGGCATATTCTTTGTACAAACCAGGACATCATAGCTCCATGTAAAAGAGCGGCGCCAAGGCCGCACAGGCCTGAATCTATCAAAATACAACAAAATGTGGAGTTGGATTTTGGCGGATTTGGGGTGGTTAGAGAATATGATTAGCTAATTGGTAATTGAAACTTATTTATAATCATCGCATGTGTCTTCAACTGAATTGTGAATTGCAAATAAATGTTGAAACTAAAGTTGAAAATGAAACAAACGACTTTGATGCGTCTCAGAGGAACAAGTACTGAGTGTGAGTAGCAAGGTAAAACAAAAAAAGGTTAAAAAAAGTTCAGATGATCCAAAGTCCTCTTTATAAATTAGCAAAGCTGATTAAAATATGGCTGCGTGTATTGAGGACACAGCGAGATTATGAGGTGTATATCTTGACACAAATGCCGACTTCACACGGAGTGCTCGGTATTATGTTGATCCCAAGGCCATAAAAACCCTGTTTTACGGTGGCAGTGTTGTCTAAAACGCTAGCTCCCCTTAATTTAATCAATCACGAAAGCACAAATTGCGTCAACCTTTAGAGGGGCACGAAGGCAAACATACCAGGCACTTTGGGTTATATTACGGGTAGTAGAGTGGATATTCAATACTATACTACTGTGCATTATAAAAGTAACATGAGCACAGGATTTGGAACGTTAAGACAAAACACAAATGACACACGACACCTTAAGAGTTGCAGTAAAGATGATACAATTAAACAACTTGCAACTGCGATGGGATATACACGTGTAAAATAAAATAGGTATAGTAAAATGTATAGGTACAGTAAGTTAAACAGATGACGCCATGTTCGTATAGTACTTTAGCGATACGGTTATTTTATAAATATTTTATTGATAATATCGTGTTAAATCTTTTAGAGCTCGGATTTGGTCCACTTAAGTGGTTGTTCTGTTCTGCGAACGTGCACGTTGTTCTCGTACATTCTCGTTCCGCGATTTAAAAAAAAACTTTTTGCAGGGAAGCTCTTTTATGAAATTCATTAAAGTAAAAGACTCTATTCTAAACTTATATAGAACGCCTTTTGGAAGGCGGAAAGGGAAGAACTGCATTATGGAAGTGATGTTGGGGATGCTACAGAGGACACGGCGATATTAGTATATCTGTGCAGATTTCACTTGGCACTGTAATGACACTTTTGGGTTTGCCGTGAACAAGACTCCGTCAACGGGGTATGTTTTATTCATGGGTGTCATCGGCGCGCTTCACGGTACTTGAGATCACCTCTCTTTTCCCCATCGGCGGCCGGCCGTGCGGAGTGCCACGCTACGGTCGAAGGGGGCATTTTGTTTCAACAAAAAACTGAGACGGGGCTAGTCCCGAGGTCGGGGACACACACGGGCTCATGTATAGGTGACTTTCAAGTGCAACTCTCTACGGCATTGATTGTTGTATTTGATCTCCTTCCAAGCTCTAGTCCATGATACGGGCGTACACAAGTATAAGACGGGCAATATACACAAGCAAAAACTCTTTCTAAAGACGTCTTATTATGGAACGATTAATAAGACGTAAATTTTTAACTGGTTTTTCATAAGGGCTGTTGCAACATTTGGGGAAAGCTAAAAATAGGAAGGCATCTCTGGCCCGCGCTTTCACTGCCACATCAACGGAAGAAGAATAGAAAAAAGCTTCCATTTATATCAAGCATTAGCGTGTTCTGTTTGTGTTTAGTTTATGCCAACTGAAAATATATAATTATGGAAAACATAAACACAAATCTTGTATGGTCAATAAAACTATAGACAATTATAGAGAAACAAAAAAGCAACGTCCGTACTACAGAAATTTGGCGGGAAATAAATCGGAAATCATGATCGTCGCTCACTGTAACAGGCGCCCGCGTGCAGAGGATATCTCAATTTTCCGCGGAATTGGAACTGACGGGTCGGTTCCTCTGGCCGTTCCGGTCGATTGGTGTTCCGCCAAAACCGTTTTGGCACCTCGTTATGCTTGTTCAGAACGCTAGCATCCGCAGAACGTTAAGTGTTTGCCGAAAGCTGATCGGCAGATTCTGCACGGGAGAGCTTGGCGTATTTACTGTGACAACAAAAAACACTTTTATCTACTGCGAGTTCATTAATTTGCCTTCGCCTGTTGAACTGAGTAAAACAAATGCGCAAGTTGGTCCATTACCGGTGCGTAGCCTAAGCTTTACAGTTGCGGGTTATATAATTAATTAAGGATCTACTCATTAAGAACTGAAAGGCAAGTGGTTTAAAATGACACACGCTAAGACTGTTCCGACACTTGTAAAGATACAATTGGCGTACCTCACGTGATAGTCGATGCTATGCGTTGCTTTAAGATTAAGATTTCCTGCTTAATAATAAATTGACCGTTGTATAAAATTGTAATAACAATCACTACCAGTGGTAAATACGTCGCAAGGGTAAACATTGCGTTTAAAATTAACAACTGTCATCACCTTACAATTTCCAAAGGATAGAATTTTTTTAAAGCACATTTGCAATGAGTATGAATTGTAATTACTGCTAAATACAACGAAACTTATATAGCAAAGTGCAAACGGTAAACATCTAGGAATTCATTTTAAGAGGCCAAAAAGGTAAGGCACTTCTTGTTTTACTTTCATTTCATGTCTAGGAGTCTTGTGAAAATTCTAAACAGGATAAATTTGTTGTTCAAAACAGCCGCAACACCCAACTGCACAATAGAATACCGATTAATCTGCTCTCTGTGAGTAAATTGAATGAATGAATATATATGAATTTATACAAAAAAACAGTTCACTTGAATTCGATATTCCGAATAATCAAAATAACGCGCAATTCAATAGTTAGTTCTATGTTCCAAGCGAGTTTCCCAGATCGGACTAATGTTTGTGGCAAACCCACGAAGAACAAAAACGAGGCCAGTAGACATGAAAATATCCCTGTCAATGAATTAGAGGGAATTCGTTTCCCGGAATCATAAACACGTTTCTGAAATTTAATAATGCAGGACAAAGGCCTTTCATTGTACCCACGACATGGTAATAGAAAGTGCACTCGTAAAAATAACATAAGGAAACAAATAAATTTAAAAAAGTGCCTTTCCTTCAATTTGGAATTAAAAACAATTAAAGAAAGAAAACTTATAGCGATAGAAATAGAGAAAATGTTGCAAGTATTCTCCACCAGATTGTTTTGCAAAACATTTAATGGCATGACGAGGTATGCCATGATGTGAAAAACGACAGAAAACTCACCTGAAATGTATGGAAATCGCCGGAATGTCACCGCAAACCAAAACGAAGGTTGGCACGAAAAGTCGAAAAATACTAACACCCATAAAAAAGACTGATTCTATGAAGACGCGTTTGTCATGATTGTGTCAGCCTACCTCACACCTGACGTATGTTATATAGATACCGTCTACTCATTGGTTCTCAGTCTGAGCATTGATTGTCATGACTGCCTATTGATTCTGTTGCCGTTGATTAGCCATGCTCCTGGGCATGCGCAGTAGGGCGCAACTTAGCAGCATCACGGAGCGCGGGAAAACAGCAGCGTTGCAGCGCGGAGACTCGAGTTCTGGGTAATTTGTGAAATTGTCATTAAGGGCCGGGGGTTGGGGGAAAGTGATAGGAGACGAAAGACTGGGAGTGAGGGGAAAGCTGGGTGGTTGAAAGAAGGCATGAAGCGGGAAAAGGTTGCAGTTGAAAAGAGAATCCGGTGGAACATGAGCAGGTAATCAACGGGGAAATAGACCAGATTGGTTAAAGATACAGATAAATGTATCGATAGTCAGAAATTGTAAGAAAAACAAATGACTCAATCAACGAAAGGCATTTAACATTGCAGGGCAGGCATCCGGGCAAATCAAAGAATTCGCACATGTTACTATGGGACACACAGTAACCGCCTTCAAAGCAATTAAGATCAACATCTAATTAACATCTGATGTTGGACATCTGCAAGGAGAATACCCATAAGATGTTATGTTATTAGTCCTTGGGATGATTATATAATTAAAGAAAACATGATGCGTCACGTATGGGACCTTCTCTTTGATCAATCCATGTATTAAAACCACACATAATAATATAGTTTATGTTAAATGAATCTTTCTGTCTTAACGTAGGCTCACTAAGCACACACACAAGCTACTATCCTCTAAAACAATTATCAAATTCTAGGCGTTAGACTTGAGATGACACAAAGAAGGAAAGTTGCGTTTATGAATCATCTCACGTGCCCAAAATACCACATTTCGTTACATGATGTTTGGGTCGGAATTTTTTTTAGAGAGTTAGCCTACCTGCGTAGACGTATAGAACCATGTTACACAATATAGACATGGGCTATCCGTCACCACATGCACCTTCAAAACATTTACTTTGAATGTACTACGTACATTCAAAGACATCAGAAAAAGGCAAGATGCAACACGCGCATTACAAAATGGCGTTTTACCAGTACCCACTACATGGAGCCAATCATGCAAAAAGCACCGACAGGTTTGTCATAAACAAGCCGTCTCGTAATGACATTACACCGGGCCCGGCTGAACCGATGCCCAATTGTTTATAGACTCACAACTCGGAGTAATTTGACGGTTAAAGGACAGCTCGGACATGGCTGAATTTTACAAACTCCAAAGGGCAGTAAAATTGGGATTATTTTATTCTAACTTGCCACATTAATGCAAATTACGGTATTGGAGTCGTATTATATGAGTTGCCTAAACTGCTGGATTATAAAATCCCATAACTTTATGACTTTATGAATACATATTTAGCTATCGTTACTCAGCCTGCCATTGTCGTCAAACAGACACAAGTCAAAGAAAAATTGATGCAAGAATGACACGTGGTACTTAAAACCAGCCTGACATTTCTCAAAAGGTCAAATGCCAACAATGTTTGCATTGTAAATAAATGACATTCAAGTTAGTAGCAGATGACTTTGCATATACCAATTTTACTCGTAATTTGTTTCTCTCTTGTTCACAGTAAATCATTTTAAAAGGTAAGAACAGCATTTTGCAACAATTATTATTCATTTTTAATTGATAAAATGTCTGAATCCAATTGATCCACTATTCTCTGGATTCACTGATAACCAAGCTACGTTTTTTTAATTTAATTAGAAACATAAAATTACAAACATAAAAATCTACCATTTTAAAAGTCTTGTTGATATCAAAACCAGAATATCGCAACAATTGACATAAAAGCATTAATGTGGCTTCAATATCGATCTGATACTAAAAGTTATCTCACGAGCGCCGAGTGGAATAATGTAGTGCGTCCGTGTCAGATATTCCACGAGGCCGAAGGAGTGGAATATGGGACACGGACGCACTACATTTTCCGTGTTCCACTAGCGCGAGTGGGATATAATAACGAATTTATCTTCAAGCAAACTTGACGCGCAGTAAAGATGAAACACGCACGACGCTGTGCGCGAAACCTGTACCAGGTGCACCGCACACATCATTAACAGGGAGTTTATTTGCACCCTAATAATGGAGATCATGGTTAAACACATTGATTTCCATAATGGTTAAACCACTGGGGTACGTTTAATAAATCCCAGCCATCCGATTGGTGGATGGTCGATCACGTGCATTGAATTATTCGACCCATCACACGACGCGAACCCGCACCGCCCAAAACGTTCTATCACATGGTTCTATCAAACGGTGCGCGCGCATTGATAGAACCAAAAGAACTTCCCTAATTTCACGGTCACTATTAGTGGCGCTACAACAGCCTGGGCTGTCATTCACACAACATGGCGGCCGAGTTTCCCGAACTGCCGCGGTTTGTTCTCCTAACAGACGACGAAATATTGGAACTCGTAGGCGATGCTGACGCTCCAAATACAAAGAGACAAATCAAATATACAGCGAAACGATTAGATGAATTTGCAAGACACGCAGGAACAACAGTTGAAGCTTTAACTGATTCGGAACTCGACAATTTTTTGTCGCGGTTTTATGCGGGACTGAGAAGGTAAACGGCACGTTGTAACGTTACACAAAGAAATCCATGCATGCAATCTGTCAGATTTATTCAGGCGTTGTATAAAACAAATAATGAATGTTTCACATTCGTGCAATGGTAAGAATAATTTCATTCGGTGACTGATGGAATGTCCCATTCCACTCGGCTTCGCCTCGTGGAATGGAACATTCAATCTGTCACCTCATGAAATTATTCTTACCATCGCACTCATAAACATTCATTATTTGTATATTATACAACACCTGAATAAATCCTAGCCATCCGATTGGTGGATCGTCGATCAAGTGCATTGAATTATTCGTCCCATCGCACGACGCGAAACCGCACCGCCAAAAAACCGTTCTATCACATGGTTCTATCAAACGGTAACGCGTTCGATAGAACTTCCCCGCCGCCTTGCAACACGGCTGTCATTGGACTGGTTCCCAGTCCCTCCGTTGTCCTTCGGACTTCAAATGTAATATATATACATGTGGGGACCGGGAACCAGTCTAGGCTGTCATTCACACAAAATGGCGGACGGTGTTTCCGAACCGCGGTTTGTTTTCCTAACAGACGACAAAATATTGGAATTCGTAGGCGATGCTGACGCTGCTAACACAAAGAGACAAATGAAATATGCAGTCAAATTAATGATTAGAGGAATTTGCAAGACACGCAGGAACAACAATTAAAGCTTTAACTTATTCGGAACTAGACCACTTTTTGTCGCTGTTTTATGCGGGACTGACAAGGTAAACGGCACGTTGTAACGTTACACCAAGAAATCCATGCATGCAATCTGTCGAATTTATTCAGGCGTTGTATAAAACAAATAATGAATGTTTCACATGCTTACCATCGCACTCATAAACATTCATTATTTGTATATTATCACACTCTCAGCTGCCACGGATCGACCAATCAGGATCGAGGATTCAAGTTTGCTTGAAGATAAATTAACATATCATGAGTGCAAAATTCCTGAGCACTTAAGACTAAGTACATATATACACGCACGCCATAGATCTTGTACATATTGAAAAAGCGCTGTGTACATATACATTATCCGTTACCGCTAAATGCAACATTTCACACTGAACTGACTAAACGTGTTTCAGTCCATGTGCTGATGTGGTGGTAAGACAGTCACGTTATACAAACAATACACTTCTCCATTACGTTTTATTGATTAAAAACGAGTTTTCTGTCTCGATAAGGTCCTCGATACAACTTGGCTAAAACTTCATTTCGAGAAGATATTAATCGGGTTATAGACCGCTTGAATGCTTAAACTCGCATTCGAAATTAACAAATTGCATCAGTTTTCAATATCTCCATTTTAACTTCCAGTCCACAAAACAAACTGTCTTTACAAATTCACAACATATTTACTGGGTAAGTTTTTTAAGAGCTGTCCATAGAAAACATAATCAGGTGAAAATAGTCGTATTCATGTATAAAAGCATTTTTTGTACAAGCTGTGACATCATCACGGTGACGTAATCCTTACGTCGTTCCTACATATGTCTCTCCTATATAGGAGATCAATTTAAACAATATCGACGGTTCAAATAAGATTTAACATTTTTAGTATTAGTAATCAACCGTAGCCTTCCGGTGTTCAACGCCGTGAATATCAGAATATACACGGACAGACCAAACCTGTCACGTTGCCTTGACGACAGCTGAATTGTGTCTGGATCCCACACATTTCTTTTGAAGACTTTAATGTTTAGACTTCACAATCTAATAAGCCATTGTTTGAAACATTCTTTGAACTATTAATTACCGGAGTGGACAACGAGCATTGCTGCATTTCGTCGTTATTGCTACAATAGATAACAGTGCATGTGGTTTATTATATACACAATGCATCTTGTAACGTGCTTTATCTGCGACTGCTCGTACACAAATGCAAGCATAGCTTCCCTTCGAATGAATAATTTAATTTTTATTAACATTTTGGCTTCTTCCAATACAGGGAAACTTCTTGAAATACGCTGATGTTGGGAAGGGTCACATTGGCTATTCATAAAACAGAAGAAAACAAATTGGTTTTATATCAATTGAATAATTGACAACCTGGAGTCACTAGTTTATTCTTTTCTGGGAAAGATCTACTTTAAGTACAACACTGGATGGGTGACGGAATGTGAAAATGGTTTATGCCCTACATTTTAAAATTTGTCTTCAAAGTTTCAGTGCAAATTCTGAATATTTAAACGCCATACATGTTTTTGAAATTTTTTTATAAAACAAAACCATAACACTGATTTGTATTTTTCCTTTTCTGATAAGTTTCCAATACTATTATATTTGGTTTCATACACCATTAGCCTTTCATGATTATGATCTTTAAATATGGTTCAGTTTAACAATTTATATAGTTTTCATTACAGGTTAAGCCTCAAACTTATAGCTTCCTGTCTTTAATGTGCACTTTCAACAGGCCATTATACAAGAATTATTTTGTTAATGAATTTTTAGCTTGAAATATTCATTGTTTTTTCATGTCAAGTCTTTACTTTTCTAAGTGTGTACCTAACTTTTTTTTAAATCAGGGGTGAGATTGGCCAAAAATGAAAATTCCACGAAATCAAAAAACAAACCAAAAAAAAAAATCTACGAGGACCCCAGATCAACATATAGTTTGTATTTGCCTAAAGGCACACTCTTAAATATTTGTATTGGTCTATATCCACTTTTACAGGTAAAAACACCTTTAGGACAACACCTCAGAAATTCCCAATTGCAAAAGAGATTCTTAAAAAATTCAGAAATCCCGACAAAAAATCCTGAAATCGGGAAAAATCCTGAAAAATCTCACCCCTGTAAATTATAACAAACGTTTTATGCATTCAGCTGAGGAAGAAATCATTCTGGAAAAATACTAAACTAAACTCTAAAGGTTAACAATGCAGTGTCATTTTATAGGTTTTTGTTTAAGTCTTTGAGCAAAATCATCAGAAGAATAGAAGGGAAAAATAGGCTAAGGTCCCTTTAACGGCCAGAAAAGTGTAGCAGACTTTTAGGCGACAATACAAGGTCTGGGAATCTTGCATCTAGCGGACAGGTGGTGAAGGATGCGGTCTTTATGCGGCCACATCCCCCGTACTAATGCCGATAGAATCAACGCGCGCGCGCAGCCAGCTGCGTAATTACTAGCGATTTGCAATAACACGGTTGACGCTTGATTTCCCATCATGCATCGGGCATAATTTCGTTTTTGCTGCTGGAAAATCGGTTGGGTTTTAGCGAAGGTTACAACGGGGGTAGAATGTCTGTCAAACTGGCCGTCTGTCGCGTATAGATAGTCAGTTTTCGGTTGAAAATACTTTTGATACACAGGTGCAGTAAAACGTTTACATACACTTGGCAAATTTTGGACTGAAAATATTTTAGAATCATAAATTGGTGTGGTTTTTTTTCTTCAATTGTTTCTGGAGCTGTTTCACTTTCTGCAATTTTTCTATTGAAATATCAATCCTGCATGCATCTTTTGTATTTAGTTCACAGCGTTGGGATGAGTTGGGGAATAATATTTGCAAGACTGCTGTATATGTAATCTTTCCTCCACAACTGCATGCTAAATGGCAATATTTATGCAAAATGACAAACCTTCAGACCTTTTTAGCAAAGGATGACTATTATAGAAAAAAATAAGATGTATTACGATTAGAACGCTTATTTACAAATTACTGCAGTTGTGTTCAAGGGCCATTCGCTATAACATTCACAGCCCAAAATGTATATTGAACCCGCTATATTTCTGTGATTTATGTAGAGGGAAAATTGTTCTGGATTTTGTTTTTTTAAGGCAAAATTCCTCATCGTTTAAGACTGGAAAAGCACTCCAAAGGCTACACGCTGGATGACAGAGGATTGTAACGATGTGGGCAAAGTACAAGCTGCTTTCATCTGCTTTTACACGACTGAGAAATGTACTTTATGCCCGAGAAACATTACATCGTTCTTCACCATTATGAGTCACTTGGGTCGGTTTGCTATTAGTCCGGGGTACCCCACTACCAAAAACAATCAAATGTCTTTGTACACCAGCCTTAATTGGCAATTAGCGCTAAGTGCTCTTGATTGTTTTACTAACAGAACGTAGAGAGCCCTCGTTCCCCGCTGCTGTTTTATTGGTTCGCCGCTGGTAAATGGTGTATTAACGTCAACGACGAGGTTCTCAACGCGAGGGGGGAGACGGGAAAAGAACAGCGGGGGAGATGAGACAATGAACGCGGTGATGGATATCTATGTTTGAGAGCGGCTTTTTACGTGTACGAATATTCATAAACATGTTCTGAGGTTGAACGGACATGCTCTTACCATTCCGAAAAGATTAACGAATTCACTTAATTTGAAAACGTCAACTGGTAGCGGCTTACTCGCATCACACATGGTAGAAGTTCCTAATGTCAAAGTGATTTTGATATTTGATCCGTCAACATGATGATTACTACATCACCGCTTTTTTGTATTAGAGAATATGGAAAATATCACAACTTGCTTTCAAAAATGACATTATCAACAAAAATGTAATAATCATTAAACAATAATTTAGTAGGACGCATTTACAAACCAACGTATATTTTATATGCCTTTTTGCTATATTTAGACAGAAAGCCATTTTTTTAATAGAAAAACGTACCGTTGTTTTAACAACTATGGTGCCTGAATTTCATAATTGATGCAAATGAAAATTGCAGAAACAGATATTATATTTGTTTCTGTTATTAGTCGTCCTTTCCAAGTGTTTTAGCATGACACTCGGCCTCAGTCAAGACCGCGCCGATATGGGATTCGGTTTTTCAATCCCTACCTGATTCTGGGCTTAGAACGTTTATCTGAGGATTTTCTCTGGTTATAAAGGAAAACCTTTAAATCGCTAGGCGATGTGCCATAGGCGCTTTGGAAGAAACGGCTTCACAATCACGAATGGATAAAACTGTAATACAGATACTCACTACATGAATACATGTACACATATTCTTTGTATACTGTGGCAATATTGTGATATACAGTTGATATTGTTGGACCTAATTTTACACGATAGAATACGGAGAAGTCTAACAAAAATTAGTCTTGTAACCGCAATCAAACAGTATCAACTACTGCGACAGAACACTAACATTAATATGCATCTATTTTAAGAATAGTATGTGTGATGTCAGGTGTTTTTCTTTTATTGTTTTGATCATTGCAACATCAATTGCATACATGCTACATGTACATGACATTCAATATCAGACCAGAATGTATTTCTTCCCTCTATCTTGAATTCACATCCTATTTTTCTCCTTTCGTGCTAAAACTGCTTTCATGAAATCGAGCCCCTCAAGTCAGACGGGCATTTCGGAGAGAACCGCAGCGGATGTATCAAACACGATGTTTTATTAAATTATTCATATTAATATTGCAATTTGCCGTGGGCGGATTGCAGGAGATTAAAACTCCCCGGACAGTAATCGGATTGAGCGATTCCACTCCACACTACATGGTTATCGGAGGGATAAGAATTATTACTTTAATCTTAGCCTCACTTTTGTGGAGTATATATGTGTGCATATATAAATTTAATAGAAGGAAGCAAGAAAGTTTAATATATATCTAAATATTTAAATGGGTCCTAAAGCATTAAACGACATATGCAGAATGCAGTAAATATCTAGTTCAACTTGCACGTATTACCATGCCCTACAACAATACAAGCATTGCAATTTTTTTCAAATCTTGCAAGAGGGCGCTAGTTTTGTTTGGTAAGAAACTACTTTTCAAAAGAGCATATAGGCCCCAACTGTACGAAAAATTCTTCCTCAATAATCATTAATATCATTTCTTGAAATACAATCTTATTGCTCTTATCACATGAACAAACAAACAACTGATATAACATGTTTTGCAAAAGAAGTGTCATTTCTGGAAAGGGCCCAATAGATGAGAGATTCTCTGACAAAAGTAGGATCCCTGTCGATATAGAGACCTTGTTGGGTAATATTAAAAGCTTAGGCCTAAATTTTCAAGCTATTTTTCGTGCATTGACTCGACTCAAAGAAAGAAACTTTGAAACGCTAATTTATCTTGTGCATGCCCATGGTAGTTTCCATACAAACATTCACAAAATGCATTAACAAATTTATGCAAGAAACTAATTGAAGGAGCAATTTTGCATATGCCTGTAAGGACAGCAATGATTAAATACAAAATGGATACAGCGGCTCGTGCTATTTTACATGCGATATACAGGTATAGGTAAATAGACTATATCATGATTTCGTAAGGTGTGAAAACAATCAATGGGATCGTCTTAGAAGCTCCAGAGGAGTATATTTTCCTGCTTCACTATTTTACATGCGATATACAGGGACGTGATAGATCATGATTTTGCACGGTGTGAAATTAATTTAAAGCATGGGCTTAAGAGCCTCTAAAAGGAGTATATTTTTTGTTTAGCTCATAAAACAACGGAATGCTTGGAGCTAGAGCGAATATTTTCATCCACTGTAGGTTAAGAGTGAAAGAACTTATGCGCGTGCATATAAAAGTGCACTTTTAGCAAACCGTATCCAAATTCGTGTCTCCAAAGGACGAGACGAGAATTATGCATCCTCTCCGATATAAGTTAAACCGAAATCAAACAGAAGCATGCTAGTGTGATTTGACGTGCAAGCCCCGGCGATATTCGCCTTCCGTTCCGCGTTTCGTCGCTATTACCCTGAGCCAGCACGACGGGGCCCCGGTCGTAATTTGTACGGGCGAGGACGCGGCGATGACTCGGGGGCAAACCATCGGTGTTTATGGCCGGATGGATCACGATTCATTCAGAATATATTCCTTTCTGGTCACTTTAGGGCATCCAACGGCACACCCGAGGCCGTATATTGGGAAATATTCAGTTACATGTGGGAAAAAGCTCCAGGCAAAACAAAACGATAAATTTCAAGCCAAATGTTAGTGACATGCCATTGTACATTTTCGTGCTACACGATCGAAAACATCATAGGAGCGTGAGTTTACTTCAACTCACACAATCCAAACGAGATTTTGCGAGAGTACGATAATGCCGGGCACACCGTATATGAACTAAATTGTGCGGCGTCCTAGCTATGGATTATTTTTTCGTTTTCTGACCTGGCTGAGCTGGTAAACTACAATAATTTAGTTTTGTGAACTAAAAAGAGCTATTTCAAGTACAATATTTTCAACTCCTGCAAATTGATGACTAAAATAAGGAAAATGTTGAACTCAACATTCGATCGACCTTTCATTTACATTTCTATGGAATATCAAAAGGCGAACTATTTTACAGTCGGGTGCTAGACTTGCATTTGGTACCGTAAGTTTAAAAAGTGATAAAAATTGATCGTGAAGTGGCGAGACTTGCAGGCTCTATTCTCTATTTTTGAAATATGTATTCTTTGAACATACCTCGGTTGATGATAGGCAATTCGGGCAATTCGGGCCTAATTCCATTCTAAAAAATGTTTGCTTCTAAGACACATATTTTGAATATCTATAAACCATTTTCGATTAGCCAGTTTTTATGCCCAGAATGGAAAATTGACAAAAATACTTGTGATATATGCAAACAACTTTTCCTCTGCATTCTTTAACTAGTGGTAATTATAGATCACTGTTTCTTCGGGGTTTTCCTGGAATATTGAGTGGTATGATCTCCCCCAACCTAAGTCCACCACGGCTCTGCAATGTCTTTCGGCGTACATCATGAAGCTCGCCCCAATGATAAACACATACTTGGGCAGAACATGCCCATAAATTGGTGCAGTGCAACTCTAAGCATATAAAATGTCTAAATTGGGTCTTTGCCGTTTGGCCAGTGCTTTCGTCAGTCCTGGTTTATTGCCCCTATAGCAATCGCTATCGATTGCCAGGCCTGACGGATAACCCCCATATTTTACGAGGATATAGCACTTCTTTGGGTTTTTATCCAGCGAACAGTTTTCCAAACGGCTATTGCATGCATAGTTTTTGTTTGGCTGGACTACATTCAAGTGTAACATTTTACGATTGATTTTTAAAAAAATCAAATAATGTGTGTGTGGCTGGGTTGTGTTTACAAAAACATTGATTCACGAGATTATTTTAATTCAACTAACTTTTAAAATTGACCAGTAAAGAAGGTAAATTTTCTTGAAAAGCCGGAATATTGATTGGTTTTTTATCGGAAATTAACTACAATGAAAATAATGTACATTCTTATTAAATTATTCCTTTTAAATTTCCTAAAAACTACTTTGGGCTCGACTGGCTGACGGAAATGTATGTTGTTAGTAACATTTCATATTTCGACAGGTGGCAAAAGTGTCAATAATTACACAAATGTAGCTTTATTGTATGTATGTATGTATGTATGTATGTATATATATATATATATATTTTTTTTTTTTTAACAAGCCATGAAATTGTATGTACAATATTGTTACAATGAATCAATTATTTTCCGTAGCTACGAACAAGATCAATAATTATGACTCATGCGATTCCAGGTTTGAGGCATGAAATGGTCATCTAGTGCTCCACGAATCGTCTAAAGCAGTTTTCTGATTGGCTTTTGAAACCAGACGCGCCAATCTCATTTGTAAGGTAATCCAATTTTGGGCACAACACGCTGCCAACATAAATCTGAAGCTAATAATACCACCCCTGTGACGTTAAGGGCTGATGGGACGTCCAGGAAAATATCCCCTACAAAAGGTAACATGAAACAAATTGTAGCAGATACCACGAATTCTAACTAGACAAACATCTGGACAAATATACCAGTCGTTCGGCCATCTACCTCTCTCCCATGATTCGCACATTATCCACAATCTCAACGGGCAATTGCTCTTCGAAGTCTACAGGAATTGTACAGGAATAACAGAACTAAAAAATAAAAAACTTCCAAACAAATTCAACTCACACACAAAACAGTATCTAATTATTCGCTTTTAAGAGTCGTTTCTCACTTTTTAACGGAACGTTGTACTATCCGTGTCGCATGCATGTCCCTAGGGAAACCGAAGGGAATATACTAAAAGTAATCGACTTTCAGCAAAGATTTGTAATTGTCACTGAAAAGCAACCACATTGTACTTTTTTACCGTTAAGAAGGCAAAAATGAAAATTGAAAAATGACAGTGTCATATCATAAACTTTGTGGAAATACTGAGCTACTGTGAAACGGTCTGAACTAATCACCTTATAACTGCTTGTTTTCTGGTATACATGAATTCAATTTCTCCGGAAACCTTCGCGAATTCGTAGTCAAGGTGGATGCTTGATTCAAAAGAGACTGTGTTCCATCAGACGTTCATTTCAATCCGATCTTTCAGAGTAACCTAGACACGATGAATCCACAGTTTCACTATTTCCCGTTGCATGCGCTCCAATCTTTGGCTTTACTAATGCCACTTTGACAGTGTATGTCACTAGTTCGGCATCGATTACATCTTTCCATTCCAGCGGTACGTCTGAGACGCAATGGGCCTAAACACGTAGCTAAAGATAAGACTCGTCGCATTTTGAATGACATCTACTTTTATACAAATGTCCAACTTATCTGTTTTAATGATAAATGTGATTTCACTAGCAAAATTAAAGGCTTCATCAAGAATTGATCTGCAAAGTAGAATAATTTCATCTCTGAAATTGTTCACAAATTTAATCAGTGCTTCAAGGATTCTAAAGCATTTTTTATAATTATATTGTGCTGATATCAACTAATCTACAAATTAGACAAACTTTAGGAATGTCACATCCCAAGGCACCGGACCATTATTTGCATAATTAATCAACAGTGTTTTTTTTTGCTTTAAGTCGCCGTTGTTTGATTTTTCCCTTATGTTTTAATAATGATGTTTACAGCGGTATGTTTGTGTTTCTGTGTTGTAACTGTCCCATTGAACCATTCTTTTGTATTTTTCTGTAAGCGTCCTGGGAATTTAAATGGAATGTCCGTCACACCATCCTTTTGAATTCATATTTAATAAATGCGCCAGCGCCAATCTGTGAATCCCATTCTCTCTCTTTTCCAGCCAACAAAACACGATTTTACTAAATAAAGAGACAGCCACGTCGGCAAATTGACAACATAATCTTGCGCCGGGTCATGAAAAGTCAGCTCGTTTTAAACACGCAGCCATATTTCGAGAGCGTCTAATTAATTAAACCTGCACTGCTCCGGCAGAGTAGGGGGCTTAGGGTGTCGGTATACCGAAGGAAGCACGAAGGATGTTTGCGCGTTCATCAATCACTCTCAACTGACGAATCACTTGATAAATAGTGACAATAATCTCACTGTGAAAAATATCGGGCTTTTTAAAGGCACACGGAATGGGTTTGTTTGGGAGCAGATAATGTGACCGTAGGCATTTTTATCAAAATTTGGTTGACCTGTTTTCAGAACTAGATTTATATTACTGAACACACAAATGCGTACCATTAAATGATACAATTTGAAATAGGACTAGTTTAAAAAACAAACTGAAAACGTCTCTCTCGTAGGCCTATACTCACGAAACTGTGCGCTAAATTTCCTTTTTGTCGAATGCTGTTGAATTATGGATCTGTTCGAAATTCCACTATTATCCAAACAAGCTCGCACGAACATTAAGTCTAACACGAAACCTTCTCCAAGCAAAATGTAGAAATAAAAGTTTAATACATTCGTATATACACAAAGCTATGGAGACACTGCTATTCGATGACGTCATGCTTCGGCTCATGAATATGGAAATTATTCATCAGCATAAAAAGCAAAATTCTCAAATTGCTCCGTATAGAACTGCCACAAAGGATGTGAAAATTCAAAATGAAAAGAAAGCTGTCCTACATGTATTCAAGTCATAAATATCATATTGCATGGTTCTTGTAAGCAAAGCCCACATCGGTGGTATGTGCACTTGATTTTTTTTGTCACTGAAGATGCGTCAAGTTGGAGTGAAGCAGCTACTGAAGTATTGATATTTCACTCCAGTTCAAGTTGTTTTATGGTGTGTGCAAGCGTCAGGGTACTAACCCAACTTAACTCATACTTAGTTACACGACTTGCCTTTGGCGAGAGTCGGTGTGCATGTACACCTTGCATAAACATACTGGCCCTGCCTTATGTTCCGCTAAGTTCCGGGAAGTAATGAGAGGTGAGCATGCGCCTTGCCCCAGGCACTTGCAGGAAAAGTTAGAAAGAGGATCACCGCACTCGGCATCAGGCGCGTTTATATCACCTCATCCATGGAGGAAGTGTTGCTCATATCCAGGTAGTTTGTTTATCTTTGGCTTGGTCAATGACTCTGGGCCATATTAGCGGGACTGATGGATTGTTAAAGCTGTACCGGATGTAGAGTGAGTTAGATTAACCACCAAGGCCCGGAATTGGAGCCCCTTCATCACGACTATTGGGGGTCGCGTCCTTCAGATGGGACGTGAAGCTGAAGGTATGTGCGCTTGACCAGGACACCGCTACGAATCGAGGCATATACGTGAGAGAGTTTGGACAATTACTTGGACTGCAAGAGAGACCACATTGGGTTTGAAACCGTTGGCAAGGGTTTTACGCGTTACCGCGCATTTATACCAAAAACCAAGTTTGGGCGAAGTTAACGTAACGTAATCAACGTCAATCAGTAAAGAAACTAAAACATGTATGAAGGTCTCTTTACAAACATTATGGCCATACCTTTAATTTCACTTGTATTGTCCTCTCCGAGCCCTCTTCCCATTTCTAAAATCGTGAATCAATCCACAGTTTAGGACTTCCACACATTATACACAGTAGTTAGTACACAGTGTATCATGAAAATAATGTACAATACCAACGTAAGCGTTGTGAGTGGCATGTCATGGCGTCTATAGCCAGCTATTTATCTTACTCGTCAGCAAAGAATCAAATCACTTAAACATTAACATTATTACTCCCATGGCTAGGCAACCATCGGTTCTGATACCTACCATACTGGAAGACAATTGTGTGGTTCTGTGCTGTGTTTAGATATTACTGAATTATCATATCTCTTGGACGGGTCAGAACAATTATTGAAACTGTAATACCTACAAAGTTCTTCAAAATTTGCCCCTTTGATTGGGGAAGCAAGCTTAATGAGGATCATTATGCGAAATTGTCTATTTAATTACAAAAGTGGCTTGACCAGGGCACGGCAGTAGAGGAACTTTTGTGGGGAGGAAGAGGTTTTGAATCTCTCCACTTATACTACCATTTTGTGAGTTTGCTCATATCTTTTTCTATCCCTGTTCTTCATCATCTTATATTATGCTTATAAGCATACCAGACTCTGCTTTCCAAAATGCTTCCGTAGTGACATTTTATTGAAATTTCAAAGACAAGCTAATAAAAATACAAACCCCTCAAGAAACATTCATCCCTCCCTCCGGAAATCATGAATGCCCAACCTGAGACAGTGGTTGCAGACATGGCGTCGATTATATACTAGTTCGTATTAATGAAGCATATCATGTAGGTCGCCTTACTTTACGAGGGACCTAAAAACCGTCACGCTCTCCTAATTGAAATGTATATTGTCAGAAGCAATCCCGTGCAACATTAAAGCGGATGTGTAAACACGCTGTATGAAAAAAATATACACAAGGGAAAGAAATAACGCACAATTTACGCATATCTCATTTTAAAGACTATACGGATGTGGGGCAGTTTTATTTTTATTTAACCCCATGTAGAGGTAAAAAAAAAACACTGCTTGTTTCGACTGTTTTTCAGCTGCATGAAGTCCCTAGGTTACGAGGGGAAAACTACAACAGGTTTTGTCGTTACCTATCTCTGTGTAAAATTGTACGCAGTGATTAATTATGTATTCCAAGTGTGAATATATAGTGTGAAATGCCAGAAGATCCTGAGATATATCAAAAGGACCGGATATTCATTGTCTGTATCAGTACATGAAAAGTATTTGGAGCCAAAGAATATCCATCCCTGTTAGGGGATTCCTTTGGTGGCAGATGTTGTTTAATAATTAAATGTTAGGACTCGAGGTTTCAGCTTACAGCTTTCGAACTATCGTAGGAGAGGGCTGGCTCTCCCATTCTTTGTTCGGGTCTCCAAGACGCACGAACGTCTTGAGTTAGAGGATTACTAAATCTGCCTTTGGATATAATCTTTCCCACCATGTAAGCTTTCGATGATATTATATCATCAGTTTTCAATATTTCCAAATGTGATCACACTAAAATTTGTTCAAAGCTAGTTCCCTGACCCTATACTTAAAAAAAACCCGGAGCAATTTATAGACTTTAGGGATTATCGGGTCGAAAAACAGTTTTGTTCCCAACAATGGTCGACCGACCATCGCTGGAACTTGATTAAAACAATTATACTTTTCTTGAAAATGACAGCACACCAGGTGCCATGATTTCGCAGGATGTTTATTGCTTGGGACTATAATTTACTAAAGTCAAGTTAGGTATTTCATAATAATTCAGTAGTTTTTATGTTTGCAAATGTACAAGGTTTCAATACAATATCATTCTGCATAAAAAGTACGCGGTAAGCGAATCGGACTGTATTGACTAGGCGTGACCGGTTTAGGTCAGTATTTTTTATTATTTTTTTTCTTCGTAAAGACCGATGCGGTATTAAGCGAGGTCGTGGGTTCAAGTCTCGCCTGGGCCTGAAGTTCTCAAAAAGCACATATCACGTACCTTGGAAGGAGCAAAATATCATCGGCAACTTGTTTCTGATGATATACTTCCAAATGCTTGTAGATGTCAATTGTGAAATTCATTCCACTATCAAACTCCAGGTTCATGTAAAGAAGAAGAACAAGAACAATCTGCAAAGAAAGTGCAAGATACCAAAATTTCCTTTTACCAAAATTAAGTCAGAATAAAAATTAATTCAATGAGAACTTACACCATGATAGAGATCGTATTGTATTTATATAATTGTTGGGTCTCTTGTGTGATTCTGTCAGACAGTGCCTTGAACCGCAACCTTTAGCGATTGGACGAGGCGAGCAATACCATAATTCCCGGCAGATCCAATTTAGAGGCGGTCTCTTAATGAAATAAGCCCATAAAATTTAATGTGATTTGCCTGCAGTGTGGGCATGCAAGACGAGTGCGGCAGTCTGTTTAGACGATGCTACATTAGCGGGCTTAATTTGACTGCAGAAATGTAAGTAAAGCCCTAACCTCGGCTATAAGGTGCATTGGTGCTTTGGGTTAACTTGGGCAAAGTATGCAAGTTGTGGTACCCAATGGCTGGAGACTAGGGAGTGATTATTGACGGATCTGATATGCGATATTGTGGTATATAGTCGTTCTAAATGTGGGTTTGAATTCTGCCTGTAGTGTTGTGTTAGTGTGGTGTTAGCGTATAGTGTTGCTGCACTTCGTGAAATACAATTTATATTTTGCTGTATGTGAATAGGCCTATGTATTTGCATACACTGCTATTTATAGTTATCAATAAAAGATGTAGGTCTGTCTATTGGGTCAAGATAGCAATTACGTGTACAGGAAAGTTCTAAAGAAACCAGTTGAGCAAATGCAGACAAAAGTGGCTTTCAAACGTAAACTTTCGTACTTTTGCAAAAGCATGCATGAACCGTCTACTGAAATGAGTAGAGGATCCAAGGTAAAAAAGAGAGCAAGGCTAAGTAAACTATCACATCCTTGGAATGTTATATCGCGCCATGCTGCCAGCAATATCGACCGGCATTACATACCGTCTAGTGTTTGCGGACGTCTGCAGATTCAGTGTCTTGTTACAAACACCCAGTTGACGCATAGTTTTGCATCGATTTCAAATTTCTGTGAAAATCAAATAGGCTGAAGAAATTTGAGTGTGCAACTAGTTTTATGCCCGACTGCGTATGGCATTAGCTTCACATCAGAGTGACTTGGTTTGGCTAGGAGGGGAATTCTCGTAAATTATTTCCTTCTATATTTCAACATTTTGCCTCTTTAATGTCCAGTATGCTTTTAGAACCAACATGCACACGGAAATGTGTCAAGCATGTGTCAATCCCATAAGTTTAAAGTGGTTTGTTGCATCAACGTGTTTTCAATGTTTGGGTGTATCACTGTTGTATAGGCATTTGGATATTTTTAGTAGTCGTGATGACTGATAAAATTTGTCAATTCTAAAAGCACCTTTTTGTGACGACGTGTTTCGCAAAGTTATGATATTTGCACGAGGTTGATCACAACAGACAACTTTTATTGTATACTATGATAATAAAGTACAGACGGTGTTACATAGAGCCTGAAAGTAAAATGTCACGCGGCGGGCTTCAGGAGACCTCGCGCAGCCCGCTTATGGACATTTTACATTGCATTGAAGGATTTCTAACTGAACCCCACCCAAAGAAATACTTAGGGTGAAATTTAATGTCATTATTTCTTTTTCAAATAAAATTGAGGAAAAAACACTAGTAGACAAGGGAAAAGGAAATATTATTTTGACCTTCCACGTCCGTTGTTATCATACCCAGGTGAAACTTCGATTTGCGCTATCCTTTCTATTTCGCCAATTCGCGTGAGAACGAGAATGTAGAAGGTGCGAAGTGCGCGTTGTTTTTACCGAGGCCTGCAGTAGATGGATTCTAGACCTAGCGGAGTTTCGGTCCATTTAGTCATTTCGCGGGAGTTTTAGGAGCAAAGATGATTTTGTTTTGCCTTTGGGTGTTGACACATATCCTTTGGAAAAAGTAATACAGGCGCACAAGACAGGCGCACAAGACAGGCGCACAAGACAGTCGCAAAAGACAGTCGCAAAAGACAGTCGCAAGAGACAGTCGCAAGAGACAGTCGCAAGAGACAGTCGCAAGAGACAGTCGCAAAAGACAGTCGCAAATCACAGTCGCACGAGACAGTCACACAAGACATAAAACATCAAACTTAAAATTGCAGTATAGACTGTCGACTCACGACTGTACATAGGGCCTGTTTGTTTCAAACAGATCCGGATCTCGATCAGCGATCCAACCGCTCGTTGGCTCCATTCACAGGCGAGGAATACAAAACGGCCAAGTATGCATCGCCATGTTGTTTCGCATTTCTTCTGAGCTGAACTAAGTTTTGTAGGCCCTCCAACACGCATGCTGCATCCAGCATGTTAAGCCAAGGACTTCTTCCGTATAATTAGGTTTATAAATATAAAATGGCAGCATTACCGAGTCTGGTTAATGTGCCATATGTGTGTCGGGTCATGTGGGCTATGCGTGTGGGCGACACATACAGGAAGTATAAACAGAACCTAACTCTGTTGAAAGTTTGTAATGATATTTTAGCTGAATAATTCATCAGGGATTGACAAAGGTACACCGACAACGATCACCGTATACGTCACACTCTGATAAATCTGCATAGGTCATTAAACTTTGTTCTTGGATATGTTATTTAAATTATTCATGCGTATTTAGAGCCCAGTCAAATTAACCTTAACTGCATTTCACTGAATTGAGCAAGCCAATTTTTCTTTACCAAATTAAACTGCAGGACTGAAGGGAAAATGTAACAGTGTTGCACCTAAATGGAGTCAAAGAAATTAACCTTCTTCTGGTTTTAATTACAACCATTCATCAATGCGCATATCCTACAGCTGACACTAAATTGAAGAGGGACGGGTTTTGGAAGTCGGCCACTTTATCCCATTTCTTTTATCTTCTTTTCACTTTGTAATTGACACCCGCATAATTTCTATCAAGTGGATATAAGCTTTTAAGTATCTTATTTCTACAGATCTTCTCTTTAATGATGATCAATCGTGACATACTCTTGGCATCGGCACACGGCGCGGAAGATTCTTTAGACACCTGGCGATAATAGCCTGGCACCTGTTTTGCCAAAAGTAACACAATAGGCTGCGGGCTAATTGGTCGGCTGGAACCAGACGTCCCCTGAGCGTCTTCAATTACAAGCTTCACCACTTGTGCTGAGCCAGAAAAACTAAAATAATTTATCTTCTGTAATGTGGGAGATATAAAGCACGGAATTGAAAGGTACTCCGTATACGATTTCCTCTCTAAAAATGTCCTATTCCGGCTTTGTTAGCTCATAATTTACGAATCAGTTGAATCGGCAATATCTTTTCCTTAATAATATCATCCAAATAAATCACAGCATTTATATCTTCTGTGTATACTTTTTATGGGATACACTTGATTGGCTTCACTTGATTCGAGACAAACGGCAACTATAGGGGCCTATCTGATGCTTCTCTGTTTATTTTAACATGTTTTTAGTTTAACAATAGCCTAACCATCATATATTTGTATTTAATTTGTAAATTGAGGCACTTTAATGTGGATGCATTTTACAATAAAATGTAGACATAATATGGACAGCTGAAAATAAAACTATTACAAGTGACAAGAATGGTTTTAATTTTATATTGTTCTCGCGCAATGCAACTTTTGTTTTCCCGTCGGTGTGTGAAAACTTCCCTAATTGCTTCAATGACTTTGTACATAAAAGCCGTAGGCCTACACACATAGAACATGTTGTGGCGTGTATACATTTACAAAGCGACTCGGTTAATCAGAAGGCTATTTTGGAAGGTATCCTCATTTGCATACTTAATTTAATAAAATCCGTTATTGTTCGGCCGAGATTCGGGGGCGGAATCCGTCCCCCCCCCCCCCCCCCCCCACACACACACACACACACACAAGTGAGTAAATACCGGCAATCGCGGACGTCCCATTGTTCCTCTTTTGTTTATACTTTATGTTTTGTACACGATTTTCAATCGTGGACGTTTGGTCAAACGTGGACCCTTTGTCTGCGCCCGAATGCTTTTGTCCTAGGTCCACGATTGCCGGTATATACATACTCACACACACACACAAGTGTGTAAATACCGGCCAACGTGGACCTCCCATTGTTCCTCTTTAGTTTATACTCCAACTTTTTCGGAAGGCCTCCCATGTTTTGTACACGATTTTCAATCATGGACGTTCGGTCAAACGTGGACCCTTTGTCTATGCCCTAACCCTTTTGTTCCTAGTCCACGATTGCCGGTATATACATACTCAAACATACTCACATCTGCACCCATACCGGGTACCTCTATTGTAGACTACTTTCCTTCTTTTATTATCCTTTGTCCCTATTGAAATCACAAAACCCATAGCGTTAACTTTGTGGGTACCTCGATTTCTAAAGACTCCCTCGTGGGGTACCATTGTCCCCATTGTTACCCTTTCTTCCCGGTACCCCGTAAAGAGACTAATGAGGTCTCAAGCTTTCTCTTCTATAATTGTTCTCATTGTTTGGACTTTAACTTGTTCTCAACAAGTCCCATCAGGTTGTACATGAACAATACCGAGGACTTGGGCTCAGGTCCTCAGTTGTATTGTAATCAATAATCCCCTGTTGCCGCAATTCCTCAAACGTAATGGATAACCTGTGCAAACCTTCCATTTTATAGTTCACACTTCAGCAAATATTTTGAATTCAGGTAACCTGAAACAGTTATGAGTCACCTTATGTTACACCGGATGGGCTTTGAGCTCGTGTTTTCATTGGAGCTTCTGATCATTACCTATTCAACAAACTTACACCTACCCCATAACTCAATCAGCAGGAATGGCAAATCATAATACAGTAATCAGATAGATTACATCGGCTTATTTTGTAATAACGCCTGATAAAAATTACACCTTGGACAAGGCCATTTATCTCATTATAAAAATACAGGTTCCCGTTTACTGACATTATGAAAGGAGAATATTTCCAGCTAGATCTTTTTCTTTCAAATTCGGCAATGTAAATGCGGAAAAAAATATCTATACTACTCAAAAAAATTAAAAGATTAAACTTATTTATTCATTGTTTTTTTTACCCCTCCGGTCAACTTGACTCTGAAACACGTGACTAAGAAATTGCATCATCTCACATTATATGGTGCTTAACCAAGCATGAACATGCACTGCAGTGTGCAATAAGTAAAATGAATGAGGTACACACCTGGCAAATGTCTCATCCTTTAAAAAAAATAATTGAGTAGTGTACTTTCAAATCCTTTCATGATTTGCTTCGCCCTGAACATGTCCAACAAAATTGAACTAATTCCACACAACGATGCGAACACATTCTGAAAACAATCAATGTTTTTAAAATCGCAAATAGAACGCCTTTTTTGGTGTACCAACTGCAGCTTGAGCGTACATCAGTTTTTACACCACTTGCTTTTAATTTCCAACCTACAACGGCCAGCATAGTCTTATAAAGGGACTTAATTAAAAATTTCATTTTGGGTTCAAATCGTGTATAACTTGCATTATAAATATATAATGTAACAAAAACTTGCATGAGCTTGTAGACATTTTATTTGTTCTTGTTCGGCCCACAGCCATTTATTGATTTGTTTAACTGCAGGTGGGATTTGGCTCGTCTGTGAATTATTTTTAGAAGTTGACACAATGCCTGAGGTCATATTAAACTCCCAAAAACATCACACAGACTCCTCTAAAATGGATAATTATTTGTAAAGGTGTTTCTATCCAAACTAAACACACAACGCAGATATCAAATGTGAGATCAAGATAAACAAATGTGTTTAACTTCCAGTTTGTCAGAGCTGCGACACTTTCAACTGAGTCATAAAAACTGAAAATACCTCTGCTGTTCCACAACTGAATCATGGGCAACTTTTTGTAAATACAACACATTAAAGGTTTTCAATTTCCTCATATTACTTAATTTGTCATTGAAATTGAAAAGTGTCAAAATTCCCACGGAAATCTAATAGTTTCAACATACCTTACACCATGTTGTAGCAGGCTGAGTTTGGTGTACCTTATGTAAACATCTGAACAGAAGGGGATACTCCATCTTGTGAAACTGCAAACAAAATTCCCATTATACATGTAACGACATGAAAATAAAATGTATGCACTTTGTGCATTGAACACAGCAAAATGCAAAATGCCTTACAAAATGTATCCCAAAACTAATCTAAGTCTGTATGGACATTACAAATGGTTGGTAAACTGCCAGCTCAGCTCATGTATTTTTGCATTAATTAGCAACTTTACCCTATAGCTCCATGAATGTTAGATTAACTCTATGCTTAGCAACACACCTGTCCATTTCTGGGGGGAAAAGCAACTAATTATGTAATAACTGGTAAACAAGGGTGAATGTACTATCACATCGAAAATGAGCTTGACATTGATTGTGTAGGTCTATTTGAATTAATGTTTATTTTCTATGAAAACTTGTTGTATTGTAGGAGTAGCCTATAGGATATGTAGGAAACCAAGCAGACCGACCACATTCTGTGGGTTTAATGTTCCAAAAATTAGGCATAGGTACATCTTCCCAAATGGCCGCCGAAAACGACTTCCAAAAGCCCACATAGCCTAAATTGAGAAATGCCCAAGTAAACCAACATGTCAGAAAAACATGAAATTACACAGTTCACAAATATTTACACAGTGGAAAATGAGGTGACAAAAATTCTAAAAATGTAAAACTATCCACCAGAAAATAAAATACAAGCTTACTAAATTCTAAAACTATTAAAACCACTGACCCACTGTAACTTGTAAGTGTAAGCATGTTAAATTTTCTTGTCCAAAATGTCTCTTTCATTTTCGTGTCTTTGAGCAGTTGAAAAACCTACGGTTGTCGGAATTTTTGTTTTAATGGCGGCCATTCAAAAAAAATTAATAAAAATCCCCTCCTCCGTCCTTTAATAAAACTGACTTTTTTCACTTGGCCTAATGCTGTACCATGCTAACGAATATTAAACTACACTAAATCATTTTCTGCACGCTACTTTACTTCGGCCATACAACTCGATAATTGATGTCAGCCATTTATTGGTAATCTTACGGTTACAGAGTGTGAAACACAAAGTACGTTACCGTAGGACTGACACAGCTTGAACTCAAAGGAAATAAAACAAAACTACATACAGTTTCTCCGGCCGTGTGGCTTCCTTTGCGACGAGAATGATAAATTCCAGCTTCGCGCTGAAGCACGCCCTCCAGAGATGAAAGACCGCAAGCGTTTTGTCTAATTAATCGTGTGTACGGGACGTAACAGGCCATGTAACAAAATATTCTGACAATTTCTGATGAATTATTTAGGCCGTGTGCTTCAAATTACACACGAGTTTACGGGAAGTAGACTCGTGTGTAATGTGTCAGGCCCGTTGCAGATCCTGGAATTTTTGAATTCTCAATTATACATAAAAACCTGAAAAATCAATGCCATACCGCCTGACGAAGATTAGAGCAGGCTAATCGAAACGTTGAGAACAACCCGAGAAGTCCCCATGGTTCTCCATGAACCATATTAACCCGTGAAGTCCCCATGGTTCTCCCCTGAATCATATTTCTCACTTATCGACAGTAGAGAAAACGAGTTGCACGAAAATTGGTTCTCCCTTGAACCTTTCTCACTTAACGAAGGTTGAGATACGAGTTGTGCGATAAGGTTCTTTTAGAACCCATACCTCTCGTTAGTTGAGATAAACACGCAAACCGAAACGAAATCGATATTCCACCATGCAAAGCCTCAAAACTTATATCAATGCCATATACTCACAGTATTTTGCCAACCGGATTTTGCAGGGGGGGGGGGGGGGGGCGAGTATGGGGAGGGGGCCTGGATGTTGCAGTGTGGGGGGCGTTCACAGTGTTTGTTCTTTATAATAGTAATAGTTTCTGCGTTTGCAAAATTTTCAGTGGAGGGAGACTGGGGAAAGACGATTTTTTTTATGGGGGGGGGGAGTACGCAACCCCCCCCCCCCCCCCCCCTCAGCTACGCCACTGAAATGATGCCACTGACGTCACTCAGACCACCATTAGCCTTTTAGAGGTATGGCGGACACAATAGGAGGGCGCTATTTGATTTGGGTAAAACCTGTGTATTTATACCCAAATCAAATAGCGCCCTCCTATCGTGTCCGCCATACCTCTAAAAGGCTAATGGAGGTAGGAAAACAATGATCTACTTTAAACCGTGGGTACTGGGGCCTGACATAATAAGAGTATCAAGCAAGAGTCGTCAGGGAATCTAATTCTTCGTGTAGTATTAACTCGAGGAAGGTGGAGAAAATCTCACCTGGACGAGGTAGGCTCAGCTAGCCAACACTATCTCTATTCTTAGCATACATGTATTGGAGCACGTATAATGTCTACTGCACTAAGCGGAAATAAATGGTAAGTAAAACGACTCAAGTGAGTTTCCAGGTTATGCATAACGTTTGCGTGCCAGGAACTTCCCAATGCAAATGTACTTGAACGAATACAGTATTGTTTTTATGAGAGGCCACATTAGGCCCGCTTACTTACGGAAGAAATCTCAAATACTATTTCGCACGGTGTGTCGTTGGCCACCAACGAGCCTAGGTTTATAGTCCTGTGCTACTTATACCACGGGAGCCAATTATGAGCAAAACATGTGGCACAGTGATTTCAAGATTTATGTCAGCAAAATCCGTAAAAGTGGGGCAGAAATGAACATGTGTGTCACTATGTGAACGCCAGAGTGACCACACACAGTGCCAAGAACATAACAAAACACACTTTTCCCCAATATTGTACGAAAATATCCGGACTATTCTTAGAATTACATGTAAAGGTTGTGCCAAGTGTTTACAACACAAATGGATGGTTATTTTCCAAGATTTGCTTTTCCTGACCAATTTTGCTGGGAGTATTAAAGTAAAATCTTTCAATGAGGTCACCATATGCTACATCTTTACAATGAATTATTGAAGATAGTGAAATATCAGTTGGTTATACTTTCCTCATCTGCCATCCTCTTAAACTGACCCAAAATTTGCTGACCCGCTTTCAATTTCAATATGTCCTGTCGCAGATTTCAGTGAAACCAATTCTATTTTAATTATGCACAGTCGAGTTAATCTCAGTCACACTTATAATGCCCTTAAGTGACAGCTACATGAACAGTGCATGATATCAAATGTCTGAGGCCAATTTGCAACCGTTTATTACAGTGAATAATTGATTCCATTTGTAAAGAATGGTCTTACAGTTATGAATTTAGAGCCACAGAAATGAATCTGGAAATTTTTAAGTGGATTGAAGAAATCACCCTAAACTTAATGGAGAGAGACTTTCCTTCAAAATTAAAGGGTGGACTCCACCATGCAATGTACACAGGAAACAAAACTAGTTTAACCAAGAGCTTTGGGATTTTCTCTCGTTGTTGAGATTTCAATCTTCTTTCACTATTTCTACCGTTAATTTTGTTTTACTATGTACATTCATGACTGTAAAAGTCCTAATTTGTATTGTAAAATTAGCGATTATATAAATGAACAATAAGTTAATCATGCATTATTATCATACATAGTATTGTATCTGTTTAATAATATCAGGAATTTAACAATTATATCTCTTTTGTAATTTTACTCAAATTCTAGACTTACGCCTTCATCTGCTATGTGCGCAAATCCCTTCTGTAAGCTGTATCTCAATAGGTAGTTTAGTTAGAAAATTCATAATAAATAATTAAATTTATACATAAAATGAAATTGTTGGGTATTTTTTTGATCAGATAAATTGACAGAGGTTGCCAAGTTCTTAGGAACATATTTTTGAAGGTTTGGATAAAAGTCTGTTCTAAAGGATTTACTTTTTCAAGCGTATTGTCTTCCAATGCAAAAAAATGATCTCCACTGCGTTATTGAAGTCTACAACTTTGGAAAAATGGAATTAAGAAAAGAAAATGACAAATTAAAATGCAAAACATATAGGCATACTTACTTTACATTAGTGATCTAATCAAATATTTAGAGCTACATTTTTTAGTGTTTCACTCTTCCAGAAATGTGTTTATTTACATCAATAATAACAGTCGGATTCTTTTCCCATCTTTTAAACACGATGGTACATGTACGTCATGGATGTGCAGTGAGTGATGTGGTGGTGAAAAGGAAAATTATGTTTGCTGCCACCAATCTTTCAAGAATGAAAAATTAAAGGTGCTCGTATATTATTGTCGTTAGTGTCTCTTCTGTGTACGTTTATACACGACATACAAACATAACGGTAGATTAGATCCACGGTGTGACGTCAGACGATCTGGCAACAATGCAGCAGCCCAACTTGGTTACGTCTGCCTCTTCTGACCTTTGACCCGAATTACTTTGAGCGTGAACCTGGGACGACAAAAGTATCAGATATGCCAATCAGGCACTTCCCTTGCATTGACTGTGATAGTCACCGTACAGGTGGAAACTGTTAATGCTCAAAATAGTTAGTATGGATTTGGTCGTTTGTTCATGCCGGATAATTTCCGCTATTAATTTGCAGAAAATTACATGTGATAAGAAACAAATACCACTTTACATTATTTCTGAGTCAAGATTATTGCAATGACGATTGCAATGAAGTTGCATTTGACTTTGCACTTCGGGATGACGAGTGAAATTTAAGAACGACCGGCTTTGTGTAGATTATAAAAAGAATCACATCAATAGGGGTCCATTATGTTTGCTGGTGTTTCAAAACCGGGTAGCCAAAATAATTAGCAGAAATCTTACCACAATGGCTCTTCCGAGAATAGAATCTCCACCGACAAGTCCCACTGAGTCGACCTCCCATGCGGCCCTGACGTTCCCTGTCTCATCACGGTCGACTTTGCCTACACCACCGGCACCCCTGATTGGATACCATGACACCATGATTTTTTTAGAGATTTAAAAACAACAGTTCTTTACATAATAAGAGATCTGGGTATATATCTACATTTACGTTTAAAAGCAGGATTAATCCTTATAAGCTTGCGAATTTACTACTTAAAGTAGTTCAGAACAACAATAACACAGCAACAATAACGAGAAGTGCTTACCCAAATGAGCGCGTCTGGCCGACTTCATTCCCTGTCCCAACGTATCTTTTCCCAGTCGACTGACAACCATTGCTGAGGTCTCCGAACTCATGTACGTCAATGACGTGTTTTACGGGACCTGCTGTGTCCAGACCATAGAAGCTAGCCTTGACTTCCATAGCACCTCCAGATTTCTGAAAAGAAATCACAAAACGGTCACAATTCGCCAAACTTAGGTGCAAGTTCGGTGGGTTGACCCCATTCTACTCAAGAAAACAAAAGTACGTTTGTCTACCGGGCTGATAGAATCTATTAAATTTTCATATGTGTCAGTCTTCTTTTTATTTTTCGATGATTTTTGTATTTTTATAAGTAAATGGTTGAAGCCCATGCACAATAGTGTAATCCCCATTAAATTGTTTTCGCTGGCAGATCGTTTGTGTAATGAAATTTTTCAAAGAAATATTGTTTATCAAATATCCTTTCCCTTTAAGCTTCATCTTATGCCGGTTTCTTTCAGTAAGTTTGTTGGCTGTAGCAAAATATTGCAGTGGCGGAAAGCCAACGAAGACGCTCGTCATACCTTTTGCTTGAAGACCAGCTGACCGGTCACGTGGTTCTTTACAGCCAATGGCGAGAACGGAAAGTTGTTCGCTTGAAGATTGCACCTCGCATATTCGAAATCTTCAAGTGATGTACCAAGAAGCTCATGCTAAAATGGTTTATAAAAGAACACACAAGAAAATGTTTAGGAAATTACGTTAGTATTAATTTTCAAACAAACATTGTATAACATTTTTGTCACCTCTAAAATGTTAGTACTGGTTCAGAATAATGTACGTACAGCTTTGTTGTTATCGACAGCAACCTCATCGACGGTTTTTGTGTTTGAAGTCTCCAAGTCCTCATGTTGCCTTGCATGAGATTCTGGATTGACTGGATTGGCTGCTTGAACTCCATCACGCCTATGACTTATGTCATCATCTGGTTCATCAACTTTACTATCAGAAGCAGAAACGGCCCCTTTTACACCTGCTGTTTTGTCCACAGATTTGAACTTCCCTTCATCTAACGGCTTAGCTGCGTCTTGATCTACTTTAGATGAAGGAACATTTACGTTGCCAGTCTTGGCGCCGGCAATGACTTTCCCAACTTTGCTTCCATTGTCGTCAAAATTAGTCTTAGTGGCATCTTCCTCAGTCCTAGGTTTATCCTCAGAGACTTTGGATTGAATATCAACCAGTTGTTGTGGCTCGTTTGCTTTTTCAGCACCGTCTACTTTTATAGACCCATCAACGGGCTGTACTTCTTGAGAACCCGGAACAGCATCTTCAGCAGTCATCTCATTGGCTGTCAGTAACTTAAAGTTGTCACCAGTCATGTCGATATTGACTTCGCCCATTTCGCCTGTTACTTTATCATCAGTGTTCTCTACTTCTAGTTGAGTCTTCTCATCTGAGGTTTCATCCGACTGATTCTCCGTGATCTTGTGGTTTTCCTCCCCTGAACCTGAAACTGAATCGCCTTGAGATTTCTGCTGTCCGTGTGCCTCCGCTGTCTTCTCGGCGGAGTGTTCAGCTTTCAAAGATGTCTTCACAGCAACATCTGTGGACTTCAACTTCTCGCCTGCAACTTTATCGTCACTGTTTTCTACTTCACGTTGAGGCCTTTCTTCTGTAGTTTTATCCAGTTGATTCTCCATGTTCTGTTGGTTCTCCTCCCCTGCATCTAAAGCCTTATTCTCTACGGGGTTTTCAACCTTTGCAGACGTCTTCACAGCAGCATGTGTGGACTGATCTTCGTTTTCAGTTACACTGGCCTTCTGCTGAGGAATTTCGTCAGTTTGACTCGTTTTGACAGTCTGATGCTCTACCTTTTCCGTTTCTGCTTCGGCTGCCGAGGCCTGGGTTTGATCTATGTCTTTTCCTTCGCCCGCTTCTTTTGCAATTTCTGGTGTCTTCTGATCGTCTACCTTTCCAGTCTCCAACGTCTCTTTGACTTCTAATCCATCATTTACTCCACTGTCTTCATACCTATCTGTCCTTTTCTCTTGTACTTGTGCGGTATTGCCAGTTTCTCCATCTGCTAAAATGTTTTCCGATTCAGTACTTTTTTGGCCTTGCTTCTCTTTTCCAACGGCCGAATCAAGGCCTGTAACGTCCACATTATTGTCATCATTTGAAATCTCATTCTTGCTGTCTTGATTCTCCTCTGTAATCTTAGGGAGGTCTTCGCTCGTGGTTTTTGAACCCTTATCTGGCGTTTTTTTACCGCCTGAACTCAGAATATTCTTGACTTTACTGTCGATTGTCTTCATGAATTGAACGAGCTGAACAACGATCTCATGGTCGTTCAGACCTTTAACAGGAGAAATGTTATCTTCAAATTCTCCATCTGCTTTGTCAGCTTTTGGATTAGACTCCATCTGTCCAAGATCTTCGCCAGCGATTGATGACCGGTCTTGTGAGTTTCCCAGGGTCTTCATCTCGTCTGCCGTGTCTCCGCTAGAATCAACGGCTTCCTTCTCTTGCTCTCCGGGATCGGATGCATCAACAACATTCTGCACATTTTCAATTTCCACCTGCTGCTTCATGGATTCTGAACCTTGTTTATCAACTTTAGTTTCGATTGTTAACTTTTTCTCCCCTTCCGCATCTGCCTCCGCCCGAGTCAGATCATTTTTCTCATCAGATGCTTCCTTTTGTTCCTGGTTCCAAACGGCATCATTCTCCTCAGAGGCTGCCCCTTCCATACTTTCAGCCTGTTTTCTATTGCTAATCACCGTCTTCTGGTTTCCAGTTTCCTCCTCAGCTCCCTCCCTCATTGTCCCTTCCTCCGTTCCATCCACAACCTCTGGTACCATCCGGTCTTGTGCTTCTTCCTTGATTGCCAATTTGTGTTGTTGCACTTTTCCAATGGCTGCCACCCCCTTCACCTCTTTGTCGGAATTGGAATCAATGGCCTTAAACCCCTGTTTAGTTTCTTCTGATTTATCCTCTTCTGCTTGGTCTTGAAAGTCGTCGGTCGAATCTTCCAGCCCCTGAAGCTGTTTTGAAAGCAGTGCTTTCTCCCACTTTGCCGTCAGCCCGTCTAATTCCGTTTTCTCCTCGAGGTCTTTCATTCCTTCTGTCTTGTCTTCAGAGATGAGTATACTTTGAGCCGCATTGTCGTTGGTTTCCTGCTTTGCCAAAGTATCCTTGTATTCAGCTTGAGTGGAAACAGCTTGCTTCTCCAGACGTTTTGTTGGGTCTGGGTTCGTATTATGTTGTGAAAGACTAACCGCAATACCTCCCATTTTATCATCCTTGCCACCTATGGAGTCTTCGGATGTTTTCACTTCTGTTTTGCCAACAGTTTCCCCGTTGACTGAGCTTCCCCCACCCCCAACCTTTTGCGTTTCCACATTCTGTAACTGTTCGGATAACTTTTCTGCGGCCTCTTTGTCAGACGTCACGAGCTCTTCCTCAACCGTTGCATCTGTTTCTTGGTCTTCAGTTCCTTCATGATTTTCCAGTTCTTCATTCATCTGTAGCTTTAACTTCATGAAGTCGGCGAAACTCAGACGATTCCTTTTGGGCTTTTCCTCTTCGACTTGTTCTAAAATAGGATTGTTGTTTTCGTCCTTATCGGGGTTGGCGGCATTAACTGTTTCTGCAGCCTGCCCTTGAGAATATCCCTTATCTGTTTCTACTTGGTCTCCAGGATTAGTCTCCAAATCAGTCGTCTCAGCAACTTCCGTATCATCCTTTTCCTTTCCAAACACAGGCGACCATTCTTTACCCCATGCTTTACTCTCAATCTCTTCTTCCGTTGTAGCACCATCAGCTCCCAGGTCTTCTTCAGCGCCTAACTCTTCGAGCTGGTGTTGAAGGTGCAGTACTTCTAGAAATTCTTCCACTTCAGTTTCGGTGGGTTCATTGTAAAACCGATCGTTGAAAGGAGCACAGTTGACTGCTGCCGAAAAAAAGTAAAATTTCTTAAGAGCCTATTCAAATGAAACAATCCGAAAACTTGCCAGTGCTTTTATATATACACTTTGATGAAGAAACAATGTGCATTTAGGAATGGCTGAGTCTCCGTGTAATGGCTGTTCATAATATTTCAGGATCCTGATTTGATATCGAGCTTTTTAATTAGTTCCGTCTGCAGTCAAGTCTAATATTAATTATTAACCTCATTTGCATAACTATATTATACATAAAATAAAATATTCTTGAGCAAGGGCGACTTGTCATTTAGATTTATGCGGGCGTGTAAAATGCACCATGTACACATGGTGCTAAATCGCTTGCACATTAACATCATTTTGTACAAGAAATATTTGCTTAATAATTACTTTTTATTTATAAGGTGCTTTTTCACACTCATTTGTTTTCGTCCTAGATTGTTCTGATTTATATGGAACTGCCTCTTTGGATAATGGGTTGGCGGGAAATTCAGTAAGTGTGTGTGGGGGTCCTAATCTTTCATAATGAGTAAGCCAACCGGAGTGACCTCAAATAAATAACTGCTAAGAGGAATGTTTGTCGTTTCATCCTATCAAAAGTGCAAAAATGACACCTACTGTTTTAGACCGATGTGCCGACATTTTCAAAAGAACAGTGCAAAAAATGGCCTTGGTGGCGCAATGTATAAACGAACTGCTCGAACTAAAAATGTTTATTCTGGTTGTCATTCAAAGTACACACATAAATCAACCCGCGTTTAAATAATGTACAAATACAATGTACGCTAGTGTATGTAACTATCTGTTACTTGATTCAAATCATTTGGTTTCTGTATTCAAAGACAAAACGCCACACCTTGGGACCTGCCCCGTTTGCACACCAGAAAGGCGGGAAGCGTATATGCGGGTAATTTGCATAATCAAGATACTTGACGCATGTTTGTATAAGGATGAGGAGCACATACAAAATAATCACATGCATTGTAATTTAGAATCCCTCGCAGTCAGCATTAAATTTCGAGAAAATCTTACAAAGTGCTGTATTTTCAACACTTCTTCTACAGGCCTCATAACCAGTAATGTTACACCCTCAGTGACACGCACCTGTCACTTGAATTTGTAAGGAAGCAGTTTCAAACCAAATTTCATTTCATGAAAAGCAAATTAGTATGTAGGTAAATTACTACGTATTCGTCAAAAAACAAGCGCATGATTATGCAAAATCATAAGCTTGTATGGTACAGTCTTCGCCATTGGTTGCTATATACGTTTACAGAAGGTATAAAATAATTGCATGATTTCGAAACTTTGCGTTTTCGAACCTTACAGAAAATTAACTATGAACACGATAAAGAAGTTCGTGACGGCTTTGACTGAACTGAAGAAATATCGCGGTTTTCTATCATCATCACTCCAAGAAAACGAATAAGGAAAGAATTTAGAAACCCATAACCACATTGGAATGACGATACGACGATAAAATCGCGATGATGCGATATTCGCCGCCCAAAAATCGAAATCGGCTACATGTTTTTTAAATCGAAAAATCGAGATATCGCCGATATCGTTTTTAAAATCGGCGATTTTTTCGGAATCCCTATTTTCCCTTAAAAACTCAGTGATACTTCTTGTTACCAGCAAATTCGCGAAAATAAATTTCCTTGTAAGCGAGGTTCAAGTCGAAGTGACATCATCCTTTCGAACTTTTTATTTATAGTGTAAATAATGCGCCTATTAATTGCTTAATTGCATTTTTTTCGGTTTAAAGTCTAAGTTTATAATAATGGACAACTTGAGCTGTCAGTAAATCTGCGATAAGATGCAAAATCTATTAAAACGTTATAAATATCTAAACAATCAGCGTACTCCGCACTTCATTGTAATATTTAGTTTCATTCACATGCAAATTAGCCAGCCCAGATCTGGCCATTTGAAGCGCGATATGTGGGCAAGGGAACCCCCCCCCCCCCCCCCTTGTGTCGGTCATTGTGTTCCCGGAATCTCAGGAATTATTTTAAGAAATCTAGGGGGTATGTTAGGTAACAATTAGTCTGTGTGTATAGTGTGCTCTGGCTGGTGGCGGTAACAAAGAAAAGGCTTTAATCCAGATATCCCCAGACTAAGCTTAGACTACGCTGTTTCTCAATATTGATGGCTGGCCTAAGAACGGCCTCAAACAATGACTGGCGACAAACACGTCCGGCGATTATGTAGTTATGAACGAACTTTTGCGACATTTCAATTATGCTGAAATTTGTTGACGATTTTATCGTCATATCGGCGATATCGCGAGGTAAAAAAATCGACTACGAAAAAAATCAATATCGTCAGCCCTAAACTACAGTATCATTCCCTGTCAAAGGTTTTTAGGTTAGAAGTTTTATCATCCTTAACAGGACTTAATTCGTGAATAAAACACTTTTTTTCTCAAAAATCTCGTGTTTAGCATTAATCATTTTCACATTAGAACATTATCACTAAAAGAACACGTCCTGTACTTCAGCAAGTCCAAAAAGTGTCATGTTGCTTCGTGTTTTTGTTTTAACGTAAACTTACCAAGAATGGTTCCAAAGATCACCAGAACAAAAACGGACCAAGATGCGGAGGCCATGACTGTCTCGAACAGGTTTCAAAATGAAAATAGCCGGCAACAAATCTCTGGTTTTATAGGTTAACCTTGTATGCCAGCACAATTTCACAGATTCGTAAAGCAGTAAAACTGGTCCTTATTTTCAAGAAGCAACAAGTCAGCATGCCTGCATTTTTATCAAATGCCCCCTTAATTCCACGTCACGTGCAGAACTGTCATTACGTGGCTGATTTGTGGTTAACACCGAGAAATCATGGGTCGTGTTTATGTCCGGCACTTCTATACCCGCATGTGTTCAGAAATGAGGGGGAGAGAAATGAAAAGAAAACCGGTTGGTGTTGCTTTCAGTGGGAAAACCGTGGGTACCTATATCGAGCCATTCGTTCATATAGATACAACACATTAATATATTTGTTTATACATTAATTGGTCTAGGAAAATTAACTCATTCTCTTGGCTGATTGATCATTTCTAGTAGCTTGATCTAGCGATCATGTTTTATCAGGCACTGTATTGAAGCACTCGAAAATGATAATTTTTAAAGTATGAACAAAATGGTCCATAATAATGGCAAGTTAGACCATTAAATATGTCTGCTGCCCTCTGTTGGTTAAACAATACTTCGCATTGAAAATGTTTGTCTCCCTCTATTGACAGCATGCAATGCCCACATTATTTCAGATGGAAAATTTGTTTGTCGCCCTCTTCTGATAGATTATTGTCAAGTTTGTCAGCATTTAGTCGTTTGTCGCCCCCTACTGGTCGAGTTAGTGGGGAAATCAAATGAACTTGTAAAAACTTTCTACTCATTTTTAAACTTGCAGTATTTCCACGCAATACCACAGATAATGACTGATTATTTATGAAACTGAAACACTTATTTTATTATAAGCATCTAAATAACTTATTGATGTAAACTATATTCAAAACGTGAAAACAAATGTAGCTGTTTGCCTGAAATATTGAATTCTCTTGCACGATTCAATAGAGAAACAAGTGCCCAGCATCACAGAGATTACACAAAAACGACATGAAACAACTAGAAAAGATGTCCGTTTTCTTTTCCATATCATGTGATCCTTTTATTTCACTCTCAAACAAATTCTGGAGCAAAAACAAAACAACAAAATTCATACAATGTCATACAGTGCATTTCAGCAATCTGGTACACAATATGCAAGGACAAAGTGACGGCAAATCCAATCAATGGTAGACCATGGGTAGACTGTTCTGAGAACTAGCCAAATTGAGCCACAGAATTCATTATAACCCTTTCATGAATAAAACTCTTTGCCTAAAAAGCTTTTCACTGCCCAGATTAGAGGAACATTCTACAAATGCTGTATCATCAATTTTGGGGAATAAAGAAAGTGCAAGTTAACTTAATCACCCGTTTTCCACAGCAGTACAATTCAGAAAGCTTATGTAAGAAACATCATCTGGACAAGCTGATTTCTAACCATCCTAGATCATTTTTCTGCGTCATTATTTATGCATACGAATATTATATTTTACAAGACACTACCTGTAAAATCACGTAGAATGCTTTTCACCAAAAATACACCGCCTTGCACTGGCGACATTGTATTTCAAAATCCATGCTGGGTCAAATTCATCTGAATGTAGGAACTTATTACTTAGTGAACAACGAAAAATGTTTATCTACTTGGTTTAAAGCTTAGTGAAATGTTCAATTAGTTAATTCACAGCTATCTCTAATAAGTGGAAGCTCCAACAATCTTTTTTGTCGAGTGACAAAAATGTGCAAATGACAAGTTTACCTCCTTCTGCCAACCAGTGGCAATGTTTAAATAGGCACGTTCGTTATCCTACATGTACATCTGAAACTCAACTCATTTTCAGCCATGATTTAGTCCAACAATTTTTTTTATTTACAAACAGGTGTGTAGTTCCATTTCTGCCAGCTCTACAGACTTTCTTCACTAAAAATCATTTCCTAATTTCTTTGCAGTGCTTTGCCAACAAGTTTTTAAAAACCTTGCTCTTGGGAACAATCTTCTCTCAATCAGCGTCAACTCATCCAAACTAACTGCACAAAACCTAATCTCTCCCATTTCCTTGTCCAAGTCCATAACGGAACTTTTTTTTACGTCTAGATTCGTTTTTGCTATTACCACTGATTTCATGCAAATCTTAAACTGGCTTTGTGTAGTGCAATCTATACTCGTGTTAATATCTGATTGGTGCATTTTAAACAATCCATATAGTGTACAATTCAACTTCCAATTCCTATATAATAATGGCAGCCAACTAACGGTAGCCTCTTCATCTGTCCCAAATAATCGATAATGAGTGACTGCACCTTTCAATTCCAACCTAATGATATGAAGAACCACCGATCTATTCCCCAGAAGACCACAGGCATTGTGCCAGCATGGTTACAATCTTGGCAATAACAAATTTGGTAATGAGCATTTGAAGCTTTGTTTCAATGTAATGCCTGATAATCCTTATTGGAATGCAACAGACATATTGCATTTCCTTTAAATAAGAGACCCACACCAAGTACATACCATGTTGCATTCCCTTCATTAAACAATCTGAGTACAGCGGTGCGGAATATCCTTGATATGACAATAATTTTCTGGAAAAGTACAACCATGACAGTATTTCTTATTTATAAACTGAATCAATGGATTTAAGTTTTTTTAACCAAAATGTAGAAACATTTCTGCATCAAATGAATTTTGATTACAAAATTAATTGCAAACATTCTTGAATTTCTGAGCTAGCCTAAGCTAGTCTCAAATGATGACATTTTAATTGTAAACAAACAAAATTCCCTTTTCTTTTGTTCAAATGTGTATAAACAGCGGTACATGCTTTACACACATTAGTTCTTGATATGGACCAATACACAACAAGGCACTGATATCAATTTCAATAGATTCTTGTGAACAACTAAAGACTGGTCTTGTTCTACGGCAGACTACAATGAGAAACAGGAAAAAGCTCAAACAGAAAAAGAATAATCCGAATAATTTTGGAGTTTCTAAGCCGACAAAATAAACGAAGCACCCCATCACCAAGAATTTTCAAAAGGGAGAGATTAGAACTAAAATACTTCCAACTGTCTCCTTCAAGAAATCAATGGAGATAATTTTGCGTCAGAAAGTCTTGAGAATAAAAAGGAGTGAAAACACTGCCTAAATTTTTCACACATTTTTTGGTAATTTGAGGTATTTGAGGAGAGAAAATTACATGTACATGACAGTCCGGCTTTGATCCCGTTTATTTTCCATGCGCTGTCAGCTTTGGTATAAAACTTGCATCTTAGGAAGACACGATGTATCATTCATCATTCATGACGGTTTGATTTTAAGTAAAAACTGAATCCTGGACACGAGCAAAATTGAAAAGTGGTTTCCAAAGAAAATTGAAAGCTGCCAAATTTGGGATTTAATCCGAGGTCCTAAAGTAACACTGCTTTCTGCTTCTAATACTGCTGCTATTTTCGACTGAATCTGAACATCTTTCAAAGATATAAACCTTTGGTTTTTTATAGTTCAAAAATCGCAACTACGACAATTCACTCCATGGTTTACAGCTTTGACTACAAACAATGTCATCTTTGCACAATGAGCATGGTAGTTCTGCCTGGAATCGACTGGATGGAACCAGTTTAGTCCAGCTTCATGCCGACAGTGAGGAGATTATCCAACTCGCTCAAATGGGTGAACTTGTTGCCAGTCGCTGTAGCAGCCGAGGCGGGCCGACCAGTGTATCTGGGGAATAGAACACATTGAAGAATTTTCCTATAGAAAGCTCAAAATGCGGTTACCAGCCAAATTGTAACTGTTCTCTGCTCATGAGCCTCATGAAATTGGCTCCATGCTGAAATATATTGGCTACTTACGTGCAGCGGCGTTTCCAGTTACCAGCCGTGTGGATGCGTGCCTGGACGTAATGCCACGCCCCCATGTTCTTATGCTCCTCCTGTGCCCACTGGATCTTGGCATTGGGGTATTTGTTCATCTCTTCAATGATCAGGTCATACGGGAACGGTGAAATCTGAAGAGAGATACAACCAGAAGTTTGTATTAATACACAACAGGCAATAAACAAACAGCAAATGACGAATCTACAGATTTCTGGAGCCTCACACCCTGGGCCCAATTTTGTGGATTTGATAATGCTGGGCTCTGTGCTTACGGCCTGCAGTTATGCACCGAGGCTTGCAAGGAAATTAAACGCTAACCATGCAAGCAAAGATTCCTCGCCAACAGGTGAAATACGCTAACTGCTAGCACAGAATTTTCTACTATAGACAGGGGTGATTCTTTAGCTTAACGGTAAGCTCAGCCATGAAATTGGGCCTTAGTCAATTTTAACACGAACCTTCCTAATCCTCCAAAATCCATCACCGTGCAGAAACTAAAAGGCAACATTCTTTACACTTTAAGAATCAAGAAACATTAACTACATAGTGTGGCTAGACGCTACTCTCCTCAACCCTGTAAAATCCTCTAAAACTCTAGGAGGCCTAGTTTGAAAACCAAACATGGACACTTCTCCAAGCCCTCACATCCATACCTGTTCAAGACGGCAGATAGCGATGTCAGCAGTGAGTCCATGCTTTTCTCTCTCCTTGACCAGATCATAGTACACCTTCCCAGAGCATAGAATCAGCTTACGGACACCCTCGGCATTCTGAGAGGCCGCACCAACCTCGGGAATCACACGCTTGAACAGCGTTCCTAAAAGAAACACATAATAAAGACAAGATAATTTTAGAGATCATTTCATCTGGTCTTCAAAGCGGTATCAGCAGCAGTACCATTTTGGGATTGTTTTTTCTTCTTTTTTTGTGTGGGGTGGGGGGGTGGGGGGGTGGGGGGGGTGGGGGGTGGGGGGTGGGGGGTGGGGGTGGGGGGAATTGTACCAGCATTAACTCCCAGCTTGCTGATTATAATGAACTCGTTCTATAAGTCGCCTGGCTTCCCATTCATCAGCTAGGTTTGAGGTATGGAATGCGGCTCTGCAAAGAAAAACAGCGGTACTGCAATCAATACCGCATCTGTACAATATGAAATGCTCCCATGACAAGTTTTTACATGAGGTGATGCACGTTTAAAACCCTTTCAGCACCATGTCCTCTTCATACCTGTGATGTCACTCAGACCCGGAAGTGCAATGCAAACAAATGCAGTATGCTCCTGTGTTACTTCACATGCTTTCCACAGAGCCCTATGTATTTGGGATCCGGAAGTGTTACTTATAAAGTGGATACCACAATCAGATGTGGGATCCGCAGCCGATTTCAGAAGTTACGCAGACAGCAATAACAAAGTGTCTACTTTACCTTCAACCATATCATCAAACGATGACTTGGCATCTGGGTGGCGAAGGAGACTCTTGGGCGTAAAGATGATGAGCTGAAAAACATGAAACATTTGGAAAAATAAACTAAAATTCCTGATAAGAAGTCGCAGATGTTGTTATGATAAAATAGCTGCAAATATGCCTGAAGCATCTATCGTTTAAAATGGCATATATATTTCCAATTAACCTCTTCTGCTTTCCATGATGAATTTTAGGTGCAAAAAATCCTTGATTATCAAAGATTTATTTTACTCTCATTATCAAAAAAACAACATCATGTGGACTTACAGGTTTCCGGAAGGGCAACATGATCTGCCTACGCAGAATGTGGAACATGTTGGCCGGCGTGGTGCAGTTGGCAATCTGCCAATTGCAGTCGTACAACTGGTTCACCACAAAATCTTCACTCAGAGCCTGCAGACAAAGGCAAAGCAACCGAAACAACGCATAACCAACGTAAGGGAGTTCATGCAGCCACACTAACATCATTCAGCATTAAGGTCATACTCTGGTCCCTTTCAACCACAGCGATACATTATATTACTAGAGCGCTAACGTTATTCTGGTTTTAGTATCTAGCTATTTGCATATCTGCATTTATACCGATTTTCACATGTTAACGAAAAACAGACCAACTGAATGCATGTTCATAAAGTACATGAATAAAGCAAATATCTTTTGACTGATGTTTACAGACGTGCCCGGGAAATGCATGCAGAATGTTCAATCAACACTTTCAGATAATGCAAACCGTTCTTCAGTCGACCGGACCGTGCACACCCCCTCCAATCATGACCGTACCTTGCAGGAATAAAACGTCAGCGTTTTAGTAATTTAAAATAACTCAATACTTCCAACCCGTCTGAAATTTAATTTAAAAAACTAATCCTGCTTGATATTCATGAGATTTGTTTTTGTTTTTCCTGGAGGGGTTTCAATTCTCACTGGTATGACATCAGGGTCATCGTTGCTCATCTGTAGGAAACGTTCCATGCGTGCGCTGGAGTGTTCCGGTCCCTGTACACATACAAATAACAAAAAGTGAGACATGAAACAGCCGCCAGCCTAAAGCAACACATGACTCCTCAGCTGCTAAGTATTTTTAATGCTTCCACTTTAAACACGGTGAAACAGAAATACTCAAGTTTTCTTTACCGTACAACAGGCTTATCCAGAATTTAGGTTTAGAGTGGGGGTTCGGAGTAGGGGTGGGGGTGGGGGGTGGGGGTGGGGGGTGGGGGTGGGGGGTGGGGGTGGGGGGTGGGGGTGGGGGTTTGGCGTGGGGGTTCAGAGTGGGGGTTTGGGGTGAGGGGAGGGGTCTGGTCTTACCATGCCTTCGTATCCATGAGGCAACAACATGACAATACCACTCTGTCGACACCACTTGGCCTGCCCGCTGGAGATGAATTGATCAATGATGCACTGGGCATTGTTGTTGAAGTCACCAAACTGCGCCTCCCAGATCACAAGAGACTGGGGATTGGTCATGGAGAAACCCAGCTCAAAACCTACAAACCAAGTGAAAATAGGAAATTAATCAGTGTGGAATGCCATGGAGGGATCATCGTAACTGTATCGCACCCAGCACACTGGACTGGTTTAATTGAGCAAGTTCTTCATTAGCAACACTACACTAAGCGGCCCACGACAACACATTCAAATAGTCTACGGAGTCCGGAGCAGTGCACATTGAAAACATACACATGCTCTGGATCCCAACATTATTAAAAACAAAACAATCCTATGTGTGATTTTTGTGAAAGCTGCGTCTGTACTGCCTTATGAATGAAAAACTGTACATTATACCCCTTGTAGTGTCCGGCTGTCATTCATGGGGGCTGGTATGCCAAGAACGGGCTGTGCAACTAAGTGTAAACACAAAAAATAAACACCACACCGAATAGTGTCCCTTTCGTGTGAATGATAGCTTTGTTTGAAAAAGCTCCACCTATTCATTACACTCCCATTCAAGAATGATCTAGTTCAAAAACAAATCGACTGAGTAAGCACAGGAATGTGCCTATAGACATCAACCAGCCATGTGGTCTTTTTTTAAGAGTTTAATCACGACTGAAAGTAGACATCTACGTACCCAAGACTGCAAACTCCGACAGGGAGCTGTTACACACAGTGTAATGGGCCTGGTCTGGGTATAGGTTGTTCAATGGTATCAGGTACTTCTTGTCGATGTTCTGGTCATGTAGAAGATGGTGACGATGACTGCAACAAAACAAGCCTTAAAACGATTACTCTCTATCATTGGGATTTGGCAATTTTGAAGACTATTCCTATGCAACATTGTCAGCAAGTCTCTTGTGTCTAGTCTTAATACCAAAGTAACCATTTACGGGAGCAGTATTGTACATTGGCTTTAAACCAACACATCAGCCAAGCCATAGCCATCAACTCTGTCCCTGTGACATACCTGAAGGTTCCTCTCTCAACATCTTGCCCACTGAGTCGGATATGGACGCCTTCTTTCAGCAACGAGCCAAATGCCAAGGCTTCTCCTAGAGCCCAATCAATGGAGCGGTTGTTGACCATATCCATACGGCTACGCAGAACACGCTTCAATCCTGCAAAACGAACAACACATATATACCATACACTACCAAAAATATTGCCCTTAATTACCCTTGTATGTAAATTTTTGGCTACGACTGTAAGTATGGTTCTTAGAAGAGCCAGAGGTATTAACGAGTTCTTCTTGGAACCATACTTTTCTTTTGAGTTACAGTATTTATTTCACATAGTATCTTCACAATATTCTCTCTGTTACACCCTGCAAAAATTATCTAATCCCGCTTATTGAATCTTTAAATAATCAAATTGTGACATTATCCAATTGAAACAAATCTACACAAAGCGTTTGGTATGTCCTTTGTACCTCCGTGCAGGCTGTAATCCTCGGGAACGCTGCTGAATTTGACACCAATATCCTTGAGGATGTCTTCGCTGATACCAGTGGGTGGATATCGAAGGGGTACGTCACTCTTGAAAAAACCTACAGAAAACGTGAAATTGTAGTTTGACAAACTGCTGGCTGATCATGTACAATCGTGACAAATACGGACGAATGTTTTCATCAACAGTAAACAAACAATTTGTTGAGCTCCTAAAATTACCGACATAAAACGCTAAAAAAATGGAGACAAATTTCTATCCCCCACCGGGTGAATTTCGGTTTCTTGGGGTTTTGGCCAGATTTCCAATGGGACACCCGATGATTAGGTTAAAGTAATAACAAACACAAAAATCACATCAGACATCAATTAGCCTAACGCAGTAAATCACATGAACGCAGCGTGTTAAACAATACCCAGCCAAGTGATGACTTCCCTTCTTTCCTGATAACCATCCTCTCCTCACCATATTGTATGCAGAGGTGTAATATTCACGCTGCATAAACACTACAAAGGCACCATGGGACAAAAACTTAGACACATAACACAAGATGCACATACGCAAAACTGGTGAAAAGAGTTTTCCCCGATTTTTTTCTTTTTTCTCATCTCAAATATTCTGAGCTTTCCCTGAGATGAAAATTGCGATCTCATTTTCAAGGTTCCCCGATTTCCAGAGTGACTGGGTACCCTGGATGTGAAAAATTGTAGCCTCTCAACAGTCACCAAAGCAACTTCGGCCTTGTTCCTACCTATCCAAGGAGAATCCAGCCAGTCGGAATTCTTGACCTGTTGGATGGTTTTAGCATTCTGATATGCGTCCTCGCAAATCTTGTCATAGCCTGCAAGCTCTTGCTGCGGGATAATCACGTCAAAACAAACACATCAATTGAATAAAAAAGTACTTTCTCCTTTGGTTTAAGATGTATTTATTTAAACGGTTTTTGATGGCAAAATCTAAGATTTACCTGAAATTCTTCGTGTGTCATGACGCCTTCTTTAATCTTAGCGTCAGCGTACGTGGACAGAACAGGCTTATGGCTGCGGATCTTCTTGTACATGAGGGGCTGCGTAAACATCGGCTCATCCATCTCATTGTGGCCATTACGACGGTAGCACACCTGAGCGAGGTAAACAATTAACACCACTTCGTAAATGAAATGAGTAATCGTAAATACTTGACATTTTAGCCAATAGAGGACTGAAGTGATGACGTCAATGCAATGTTTGGAACCAGATTACTTTTGTTATTTTGTCAAAATGTTTGCATGACTAGCTGTTAACAAAGGAAAAGTCGAAATCTACATTTGTTTGGAGCCAGTCGTCGTGCCAACTGACGTCAGACTTCGGTACTCTATTTGTTCGGCCGTTTAAACAAACAAAATCTGGGATGCAACATTTTTGTTTTTCAGAGCATTTCAAAAAATTATTTTAAAAAGGAATTTAGATCAGGAGTAAAAGTGTAACAAATTTTGCTGAGTATGGAAAGGTTTTGATTAGCAAAAGCAGGATACCAGCCAAAATTACATGTGATGCATATTGCTTATAGCTGGTTCACAGCTGATGCTTGTTTAGCACTGAGAAAAGGCTGCTAAGCAATATGTTGTATTTTGTGAAATTGGGTCAATGTTTCTAACGGCCATCTATGACGTCCTGTAAAAACTGACCAAGAGAAATAAACATTAGGCCTGCGCACTGTTTCCTTTATAGTTGAGAATTTTTGCTTCTAATGACATGTAATAGAGAAAACATCCTTTTGTAATTTTGGGTGCTTACCAAGTCAATAACGACATCTTTGCCGTAGGTGCATCGCCACTGCGACGCAACCTCACACACATACATCACAGCCTCAGGATCATCAGCGTTCACATGGAAGATGGGTGCATTGACGACGCGAGCAACATCCGTACAGTAGGGAGAGGAACGGGCATAGCGGGGATCAGTTGTAAAGCCAATCTGTAGACGATGCACAAAACATACACTATTTAAATTTTGTCTCCAAAGTTTATGTAACTTATTCTTTTTAATGACTGTGTACCGGTACATTTTAATTCTTTTATATTAAGTGTTAATGTAATCCAGACATTTTTAGTCCTTGGACTTTTTGTTTAGTGTTTTTTAGAAATAAAACCAAAATGAAATGAAATGAAATGAAATGCCACGCCTGAATTTACGTCTGTCCTTGGTATGCAAACTGCATTATGCATTGATTTTTGGTGCTTACATCTTGCCTAATTTGAAAATCATGTTCACATTACCATTTCTTAAAAAAATAATATTGGCTTATTTGTATTATCATTTTAAGTTTACAGCAAAAGTACTAGCATTATTCTTTTTTGCAATTTTATTTTTTTCAACACCATTTATGCAATACACAAAGCACAATACCAACATGTTTTTTTTTTACCAAATGCCGAAAATGTATCTTGCTGCGTAGTGTGAGAAATTTTGGAAAAAGGGCCATGTACATCCAAGGCAACTTAGCAGTCACCATTTTGTTTTGGTTTAGTTCTGAGCTATCTTACAGTCTGTATACCCACCTGGTTGTTGACGACAACATGGATAGTGCCATGAGTGGAATAATCAGGCAGATCAGACAGATGAAACGTCTCGTAGACGATACCTTGACCAGCAAAAGCAGCGTCACCATGCATCAAGATACTCATCACCTGTTGGAATCAAAATAACCCATGCAGAGTCGTTTTCAAATCATGCTTGGCAATCCTACAAAATTCCTGTCATCGTCCACATATAATTGGAAAAAATCAAGCCATAATGTGCAGACTCAGGTGTGAGCACATATTATACATTCATATGTACAAAGCAGGTTGAGATGGCAAAAAAATCAATTTCATGGAGCGCAAATATTTTCTTAGCATAAAAAGTCTTACTAAGTAAGAAAGGTTACCAGCTAAAACTCCATGTGACTTTCATGCTAAGCAAACAACAGCTGAATACCAGTCACAACCAACATACATCATATGCAAATTTGGTTGGTAATCCTCTTTCACAAAGAAACACTTTTCATGCTCAGCAAATTTTCCCCTAGTCATCAAAATCTTATTCCCATATAGAACCAGATTTAATAACCTACCCGTTTGCCTTCACTGTCACCTCGGTAGAACTGCTCGGCACGAACCTTGCCCTGCACGACGGGATCCACGGCTTCAAGGTGGGATGGGTTGGCCACGATAGCAATATGGATGTCTTTCTTAGTGATATGGTTCATGCGAGAATGGGCCATTCCCAGATGATACTTGACGTCACCAGAACCCTGATAAAAAAAAAGGAAAATGATATAGTTATTGATTTTTACAAATTTACAAGTTAATCTCTTGCATGGACAATAGCCACAGTCGTGGTTTGAAAAAGGCCACCTGGCTGGTTGTCTTTAGGCACATTCCTGCGTGTTCTCAATTCATTCATGTTTCAACTATATCTTGAATGGGAGTGTAATGAATAGATGGAGTTTTTTTCAAACAAATCTTTCATTCACACGAAAGGGGGGCTCCAAGTGCAATGAATAGGACCACTCTACTCAGTGTGGGGTATTGTTTGCATTTACGCTTTACTGCACAACCATTCTTGGCATAACAGCACCCTATCAATAACAGCCAGGCTAATGACATAGTATAAACTATTGGAAGTAAGTGATGGTTCTCATTGACTGTCGATAAATAACTAAAGTGATTTTTGGAGGAAATTAACTTGATCCCAACTCACTTCATCGGCTGCCTCTAGTCTGGAGTCAAACTGGCAGAAAAGGTGTTCCAGTGGTTTGCGGGCAACATTGGCCAGAACGTTCAGGCGACCACTGTGAAGGGTAAAAAAACAATTTCAGAAAAGTTGGTTTTTGCAATGGATGAAAATTATAGGATCAGTTAGTAGTCCAAGTGATCCACTACACCCAAGTCATTTTTTCTCTAGACCAGTGTCTAATGCAGGTGGTGTGATTTTTACCATTGATTTTCAATTTGTTTAAAGCACAAGACAGATTACAGTCATTCGCTCAAAGTATGAAATCTGAGATTCACTCTGAATAGAAAAGATTGTATGAAAGATAGATTCCCAGCCCGCTGGTGTAGTTTGGTCTTGACATCTACTAGACCAATACCTGAATTACCGGACTCGGTCCACAGGGCCAGGGGACATTTCGTCAAGCCATACTACATGAATACCAAGCTGAATGTTAATGACTCACCGATGGGGCATCCCAATCACAAAACTCTCCACCCCTTGTCCAGAGCAAACATCAATAATGCTCTTCAGAGCAGGAACAAGCACTTCACACCCCTCCAGGCCAAAGCGCTTCTCTGCCGACCACTTCCGGGCTAGGAACTCTTCAAACCTGAAGGAGGAGAAAATAAAAACAGAATGCTCTCTTAGAAGGGTGTGCTTATCGGTGAACTCACAAACACTCTGCACAGGATGTCAGTAAAGGTCGTTTCCTTGATGATTGGCTAATGAATTTCTCTGGAAAACTATGGGTTTTTGTCTGGTCAAGACATAACATATTTTTCTTAACAGAGCTACATGTATATTCAATTACTAGAGTGCTAACTCACGATATAGAGTGAAGCCTGCTAGGCATGATATTTGTGGCCATTTTTGAGAAAGCTAAATATTTAGTGCGGCTGTAGTACAGCTATTTGGATATATTTCCATTTATACTTTTTTCATGCATTAATAAATACGTAATTGTTGGTCTAAACAAGTCGAGGATTAACAAGACGACCGCACTAAATGCGCATTCATCACCCAAGTACACACGCATGCACACGAACGCTTCAACTGACATTTACTGAATGTTTACTGACGCGAATAGCAGACGTACATGTATGCAAAACGGCCAATTGGTTACGTTTTCGGAATTTTTAATTGTACACACCTCCTCTTCCAACCATGGCTACTCCTAGAGTTGCTTTCAAGCATCAACATGATAGTGAAGGGAAGTTTGTGTAACTCGACACAGCTCTATAGGCAAAACTTAGTTTTTAACCAGGTCATAATTGTTGTAGGGCAGCAATACTGTAATAATTTGATAACATTCTATGACCTCAATATACGCGTCTGAATTTTCTTCCGTAATTACTTCAGGCCATATACCTAGTGGAGCGTATCAGTCGTTCTAGGATGAGCCGTTTATCCATCTTAGTGAACTGCATGGCTCCGGGAGTCTCAAAACGTGACCGGATCCAATCACATTGCTGCCTGTCATTGATAAACATGTACTCTACGCCGATACTACGACAGTAGGTGTCCTGAACAGTAACAAAAGGAAGGAAAGGAGAAATACACGTACATGTAGGTTGTGTTTATGAAAAACAAAAATGAGTAATTCAGTAAAATAAATTCAGTTATTTGGTAAATTTGTAGACAACTTCTAGTGTTATTTCATCAGCGAGGGCGCAATCTCACAATGCTGAGTACTGCACTTTTTTTGCTAGTAGAACTGCATTTCATTTTATCATGACAATCACAGCAAAGCTCGTAGTATATTCAAGCATGAAGCATCCTGTTGTAAAATACATTAATTAACCCTAACCCTCCAGGGCATGTTTGCTCGAACCCTGCCAGATGCATAGATTGTATACTCTAGTCACATTGACTTGTGTGTGGAGAGTCCAGCAAAGTGGAGCTGTCAGCACAGATGCACTGTGCTGCGTCTGGCAGGGTTAGGGTTAAAGTGGAAATCTGGCCAACTTCATTCCCTGCACATGTATGTCACAAATTTGTTGGTCGACGTCTTACCTCCAGTCGTCGAATGATCTCTCGTAGAGGCAATGCGGTCTGCTCGCCTCCGATAAACGTTGTCTGGGGCAGTGTGAACACTCTGTCCATGTCGTGCTCACCTAGTGATTGGGGAAAGAAAAGAAAAAGGGCGACTGAAGTACAAAGCATAATGATTGGCAAATTCTACACCGTATGCACCGACAAACAAGTTGGAGTTTTGTACTTAGAGATGAAAGATGCTGAGATAAAATATACAAGTATGCAAATCCACACTTTCATACATAATGCAGTATTGTGTACCATTTGCAAAGCAACGAGGGTGCCTGAAAGTATGTCGTGAACTTAAATTAGTGGTTGACAAATCTATATTTATCACATCAATCATCTGATAGATCTGATGGTACATTGTACATGTATTTAATTTCTTGAGATATTTTAGTTTAGCAGTTTTTGAACACATGTGACCCACTCTGAAAAAAGGTATATTATGTCGCAAAATATGAAAAATGAGTTTTATGTATGTTTGGAAAGCCGGCAATGTAAGCTTTCATTTGGTACATGATAGAGCTCCAAAGCCCTTTCCGTTCTGGAGATATCGCGTTTTTGCATATTAATTAGTTCTATGAAGTTCAAATTGCACAACAGAGAAAACAGGCTTTGAAATAGCTAGTTCTAATACAATGCAATGGAACAATGCACTCTAAAAAGGTTATTTGTTCACTTTATTCACTGAAATCAACATTGTTGTGCACCAAACCTGAAACTTTTAATAGATATTTAAGATGTCACTAAAGACAAAAAACAAAAAAATGAATTTTGATTAAAAATGTCACCCTCAACTTTAAAAGGGCCATTACAGGTAAATGCATAGCGCGATTTATATCACCTTTTTCTGGGGCGGGTCACATATTGTTAACCATTTTGAAAAAAATTCCAATCACACTATGAATAATGACCTAATTACAGCAAACAATTCATCTGCACTGTGTTGTATATCACCCAGAAATGTTTGAGTGTCAAAACCTGCAGACTAATACAATACACAATTAATGTACATGTGTGTATCATAGCCTGATGTACATTGTATGATGAATTCGGCTACAATGCTCACCATTTATTCCCCAATGGCAATGCTCGATCTGTCATCAATTATCCACTAAAACATTACGAACAACCAACAAAATGTGTACCAAATTAATTGTGAATATTCCACGACATGTACACGTTTTACATTCAAGGTGAATGAAAAAATGGGAAATTCCGGTGAAAATGTCGTCAGGAATTGCAAAATTATACCAGATGCCTTCAAGCTACGTGAATTTATTTTTTAATAATATACAATTAGGTGTGCATTTGCAAATGGTACAAGTAAAAATACTCTGTATGTAAGACTGTATCAATGGCAAATACTACATGAAGTATGTTTTTCTTTTCTTGCAAAAGTGTGGCATTTTGGCTTTAAAAAAAAATAAATATTTGTGGTAATATATTTAAGCATATTATCTGAGTTAGTTGAAAGTAACCTATATAAACAAAGCTATCTCAACTAAAACCACTAGGAAATCTTAACAGACATGCAAGCAAAACAACATCATTACACTGCAACCAAATACAAGACCAGGAATGCCCAACAAAATGCCGAGATCAGTCAAGCTACAGCCAATTCAAGAAACTATCAGTTTTTAAGTCAGGTTTGTTTTGTTCGACCAGCATTGTTCCCAAAGAAATGTCATAAAGCCAAACACTTCAAATACAAAGTCAATTACAAAGTCAACCCTTTTTCTCATCAGTGCACTTGTTCACACACCAAACATAAGCAAGGAATTGGCCAGAATAGAAACTACATTTTGCTTCAAATTGATTGCTCCAATTTTGGCAAATTATTAAGTCCTTGTGAAAGTTCTTTGCGAATGGTGAATGGTGTAGAGCCAATTTGGGGCAGAATTTTCCTGAAGAGCATTGCAAAGCAAATATTCTCAACTTTCAAACTGACATCTTAAAGATCTTTTTTTGGACAGAAGATAAAGCAGAGGACCAAAATCATAAATCATTGCTTCGTGGTTTTAATGAAGATTCTAAACTAAAATTAATTAGCAGAATGCCGCTAACCGTAAGCATATTTCATTTGCAAATGCCTGCATATGAGGTACAAGTTCCTTCGTCCACACAAAGTACATGTATTGTTATTTTTAGTAAATACAGAAAATTGACAAGAGTGGGGCTTAAACTTATTACAACCTCTAAAATAACATACCCTGCATTTTACCAAGTTACATGTAATACATACACTGCCCTATTGTTTGAGGCTAGGGATGATATTTTATCTACAGGTATGTTGAGGGCGCTAGCCAGGGATCATGCTCAATTTATATGATGCAACTACATGTAGGGAAGCAGCATATTGTGGGATCACTCAATGAGCCTGATGAGGACACAACTTTCAAAGGATTCATTTCAAGCAATTCCTGCAAATTAGTGGGTGCACTCTCTTCTATTACATGTGAAATGTAGCAAAACTCCCCTCAACTCACTCACCAAGGATTTCAAGAAACAATGTGCAAAGTTAACCCTTTCCTTACCAATCTCCAGTTTACCCGACAGGCAGCAACACTGCTGCTTACCAATGTCCAGTTTACTCCGCAAGGAAACCACACCAAAATAGAGCATCCAAACAATAGATATATTCACCATGTGTCAACAACCTGTAGTGCTCGAGTTTTTCGCCGCCCATACATGTACATGACCCTTGTACCAACAGAACGAGCTTATTCAGATCTTTCTAATGGTGCTTTCAAATTCAATATTTGGAGAAAACTGTATCCAACGGTTTTTTTGTATGGAGTCCCATTTGTTCAAGTGACAAACAAGTTTCCTGTTTGATAAAGTGGGTCCAAAGAGAAAACAGCCATTTTTAGCAGGGTATGACTTCAATTTGTACACCATATAAAAGAGTAATTTTCATAGAACAAACATTTTCTTTTCAATCAATTCTTGAGTGAAATCTTTGTTGAATAATACAACCATTCGGCATTAAGCAGTCCGCTGCTTTTTCCCGCTTGCGTGGTTTACGCTTGACTGAACAAAGAATGTGGTACTGGGGAAGACAGCCATTAAATGTGGTACTGTAAGGGTTAGAGAATGCTCATAGATTTCAATAGGTTTCCCAGCATGTACTAGTAGCTTAATATTCAAGGTATGATGTACATTTTGTGTACATGTTGGTACATATATAGTCTGACAACACACATTCACATTTTTGCGTCCCTGTGGAGACATGGCATTGTTCTCCCCTTTGTCCCTGTACTTAAGGAAACCCCCATAGACTTTGTACACAAAATTCTTTGTGGAGACAACCTAACCCAGAGACCAGTTCATCAGTCCCTTTGTCTCTATTGTTTTCATGTCTCCACAGGGTACAGTATATCTCCACAGTTGGAGACAGTATTCACGCTTTGTGTGATTTAACATGAAATTAAGCGGTGCAAGGTTAACCTAATCTGTCATCCAAGTCAGAAGAACACAGTGAATATTTGTTGTTATTACCTAAACTATATCATACCTTTAATGTGTACAAAAATTACACCCAGGACAGCCCGTTTAGTGTTTCATGAGATTACTTTTAAGAACTACGCAATGAGGCAAGCTTATAATGCAAGTGTTTATCAAGCATGGCTACCTAATTGTGCAATTCTATTTAGAATAAACTTATTCACTTTATGTTGATTAAAGCATTCAAGAGCTCTCCGACTGGACTGCACTTTCCAAAACTTAAATAGCAAAGTCATACCCCCACTGAAAGCAATATAGCAACCACAAGCAAATGAACATTTAGAAAGAGGCCGATGATAGAGTGTCCCAGATGAACTAAAAGCGAGAGATTTTGCAAGTACAACTGTATGGACTTTGTAGCACATTGTGTATAGTACATTGTAGCCACAATGGTTCTTTTTTAGGGTCTACACATGAACATGTGTATTTTGTTCCCGGACAGGTTGAGCTTGAAAACTGCAATTGTATTACAAAAAGGTTTTCCAGTACATACAATATTCCTCATTTACGACCCCTCAAAAAAACTGAAAAAAACCTGACCTGACTTCTGATCAATCAATCACGCACACTTCCGTTGGCTGAAGACAAAATAATATGTTCGTTCGACACCATTACATTCACGAAGAAAGACAGAAAAATTGAGTATAGAGTGGCCAGAGTAGCACTCCCTACAAGAGGCCAAAATAAATGGATAGTGAACCATTGAGAAAGGCCAAATTGAAACCAAACCTCACTGGTAAGAAGAAAATTGGAAAGAACTCGCCAAACTAAAAGAGACTGATTGAAACCAGAGAGAGGCGAAATGAAAACTAGATCCACTTTAGCAAAAAGTCCAAATCAACAGGGTGAAGCTATAAATGAAATAGTGGCTGAATTAAACATGCCAATGTAAGGTTCTCAACAAAGGAAAGTTAACACAGGGTGACAAAGTACCAGCTGAAAGTTGTCAAGCCTGACCGACCAACAGGATCATTAAAAACAACTGTGGGCCGGTTGATTTTGGAAGGGGGTCACGGGGGGGGGGGGGGGGGGGGGGGGGGGGGGGGGGTGGTAAAATGGACATACATGTATGACCGCCCTGCAAATACCCCTGTGGAGAACCCAGGATCTGTTTACAAGAAGGCCAAACAGAAATTTAAGAGACTAATCAGTGACTAATTAAAAATAATTCTTCCACATGTAGTTTGAAAAAAAAAAAACCCAAAAAGACAAATTGGAAAAAAAAAAAATTGCACCCAGGGTACACGAGTTTCACATTTCAATTTAGTACTGTGAAAACGCTTGCATCCATTATACAGTTTAGACCAAAATTTCTTCAGCATGCATATGAGGCAAAATTTCTTCCACAGTCAGGTGAGTACTGAGTTGCACTGCAAACGCAAACTGCATATATACACATATGTATACAAGCTCCACCTTAATGTTGTCTAGAATTCATCTATCAATTGAACCAAATCCTGTGAAAGATCTGCAATTTTCATGCAATTTTAAGAAGAAAAAAAAGCAATTTTCTAACTGCTGTGGTGCATAACTTTCAGCTGTAAAAGTGAAAAAACAAGCATGCACAATATTGAAATCTGCCTTCACTTAATGTAACATTTTTTAAACACGCATACTGCATCAGCTGTATGCATGACACCATGAAAACTTTTAAATGTGTTGTTTTTTTGTCAAGAGTATACATGCAGCTGTTAGGCAAAAAATAAATTGTGCATCTGTGGTGACAGCTCCACTTTGCTAGACTCTGCACACAAGTCAATGTGACAAAGTATGCAATCTGATGCGTCTGGCAGGGTTCTAGCCAAAACGTCCTGGAGGGTTAGGGGTTAATGTGTCAGTGAACCATGTTAAAATGTAGTTCTATCCACAGTAGGCTTGGGCAGCCGGCCCCAACATGGAGTCAGCTCCAATTCCGAGCAGGAATCGTGGTTCCATTCAGAATGGATTCCATACATTATGCACGAAGCTGACTTCAGGGGCACATCCTTGATGGATCCGCAAAGTGTCATGATTGATTTCACCGACGAAACAGGGAATTAGCAGACTTTCAATACTTTTTTTTTTGAGTTGGCGAGTTTCAGAATCGTTGGGCGGTGTCTGATGTCTACTCCAAGCAGGAATTGGCTACTTCAAGGAGTGGACTTATCAAAAATATGCTTGAGTTTGGAATCAAAATCACAAAAGTCGACTCCTGCACAGAATAGCCCAAGCCTAAACAACAGACAGTACAATGTTTTACATCACTTTGTATTTGAAATAATTAATGCCCACACATTCTGTTAACACCCTTTTAGTAATTTTAGACATGTTAAGATGGTTAAGATTTAGAACAAAAAAGTGGGACCAGGCGAGATTTTAACTGAGTAAAAAGAAAAAAAATGCAAAGGTCAGTAATATATGTTCTACATTGTAAGGTAACAGTGTGAGCATTACCAACAATTTAATGTATTAATTACGGAACCATGCAATTGGAATTTGGATGAATCATGAACGGCAGCTTATTTCTGTCCATGGTATTGTGAATGTCCACCTCTGTTGTAGCAATTCTGGTGACTAATTTAACAGTCTGCTTTTAATGCTAATGAATTTCTGTATTCATGAGTGAAAGCATGATGTCATCAAAAGGCACAACAACAGATCTATAGCTTTGTGATAAAACGTTTCTATATTTTATGTGAATAAAATTCCATGTCTGGACTTCATGTTAGGCAGCTTGTATGGACTTTGTTACTGGCAACATCTCTTCAAAACTTGATATTTTTTAAGGATTGATTTTGTACTGTTCCTAGCTCTTTTGACAGTGAGTTTTTTTGCATTACTAGACAAAAAACAGCACCCTCTTGCAAAACACTGCTTGAATGATTTTATCAGAGCTGAAAAAAACCCACAATCTTCTTTTCACTTTCAAAGAAAACCAGCATTTACATCATGACTGGATTTGAGTAATATGCATGGGAGCAAGCTGATCTGGGCCCAATTTCATGGCTCTGCTTAATTACCGTTAGCGAAAAATCCCCGCTTACTGTAGCAGAAAATTATGTGGTTACGGCAAGCGTATTTCACGTGTTAGCAGGGAATTTTGGCTCCTGAGCATGCGTACATCTTGTAACTAAGGATTCTGTGCTTACAGGGTTAGCGCAGATTTTTTTTCGCTAGCGCAAAATGATGATCGTAAGCGCGGAAAGCTGTGGTTAGCAGAGCCATGAAATTGGGCCCTGGATATCCGCTGCATGTTTCCTAATATTAAACTACCAATTCTACATGTTACGTATACATGAGAGGGATATATTTTGGAAACTCTGCCCCTTTAGAAACCCTTACCCAATTGATAATTCGTAGCAACAAGCTCAGGGGGAATTTCTTCTTTCAGATCCGGGTTGTTAATCCCCAGCGGATCCAGTTTAGAAATATTATGGCCACAAATCTGAAAGGTAACATTTGTCCATTTAATAGAAAAACTCAAAGGGACCTGTTCAATCCAGGCTTGCTACTAGATGGATGGTCACGGCCGGCACCTGCAAAAGATCTCATAAAGATCGTTAGTACTGGTACATTGTTCACGTTTTTGAACAAAATTGGACTCAAGAATTTCTGGGGAAGAATTTTTTTCCATCAGTCAAAAGTTTATCACATGAGGGTTGATTAACCTTCAATATCAAATGACTTTATCTTCAAGCAAATTTGAATCGCCGATGCTGATTGGTCAGTCCATAGCAACAAGAGTGTGATTTCCCATTTAATGCAAGGTCTACATCGTACAATGTGTAATGTGCACTCTTTTATATTGCATGTGTTTGGTACGGATCACACTGTGCGTCAAGTTTGCTTGAAGACCAATTTGTTTCATTCTCTGGGAAAATGAAAATAGTGCGTCCATGTTCCATATGTCACTCAGTCCTCAGCCTTGCAGCATATGGGACACAGACGCACTACATACATGTACATGTACATGTATGTCCAGCACATTATCCGACTCACGCTCGTAGGATAACTAATAATAAATAAGCAGCTCTTACAACAAGTTTACAATACAAATTTTCACAGGTAAGAGTTCTAAAGGAGGGTCATACGTTCATGTACATTACAGGGCTGTGCACGCTCCCGAGGGAGTTGAGATGGATCTAGGAACAAATAGGCCCATCAATCAGGGGTAATATAAAGGAAATGGATCTGCTGGTATCATTAAAACCCTAGCCATGCTAAATCCCACAAAATCAAACAGCGGCATTTGTCTTTTAGATTGTGTTGATGTTGTCCCTTCAAAGCTGTGAAATTACAAATCCTGTCATAAACCTGCTGGTGGTATGGTACGAGCTGCAGCAATGACCCAAGACATTCAAACCGCTCTGTCGTAATGATTTCTGCCGCTAGCAAGCCTGGTGCCAAGAATCTTTACCCCGTCCTTCATCCTCATCTGAAAGGCCAGAAGAATTATTCAAGTGCACAGCATCTATTACGCTGAGGGAGGGATGTTACCGCAGGAAATTTGATATTTCAGAGAAACCATCATTCGTACGCAGCAAGAGGGGTCAGAGATTTTCAGCCAAATTGGCTGAGCCCACACAAACAGTATGAACTACGGCAGTCATTCATGTACACTGTGATAAAAAAGTCTGTACTGTCCTTGCTGTTTTCAATTTTTGCCCCCCAAAATAATGTTGCTTTTCAAATTGCTATTGTTTGAGCAATAGGAAAGTTATTCATTTATTAATTAGACATCCAATAGAAAAAAATCTACCCACGTTTTATTATCAAATAAATATTACAAATGCAAATTATGTGCAGTCTAACAATAATTCAAAATTTGGACAACGGTTTTACAAATTACATGTCATTTAATTCAGGATTACAATTGAACAATTTGGACCCCCAGTTTTCAATTTAAAGCAAATTTAGACGGCCTGTTTCCAAATCCTGTCTATAACCTTGCTTAAATTGATAAATTGATAAATTTTGTGTATGCTTGTTAAGCAATGGAAGTTAAATTCTTATTTTTTGAATTAGCTTTCAAAACCACGTTTTTAAACAAAATGTAGCACCTTTCTGTTAACAGTAACTTTAAGTTAACGGTACCAATTCTGCATTTCACAATTACGGCATTTTTCAAGGCAGTTTTATACCTGCACAATTAGTTTAGAGTCTGATTGAAGGCTGTGCTTCAATCTTACTATACATGTAGGGCCAAATCTTGTCAATGGGCACTGTGAGCCATAGTGTCCTTGAGCAAGACACTGTACTGTGAACATGTGCCTGAAGCTATAATATGTACAATTTCCTTTGCCAATGGCTTTTTTCAACCATATTTAAAAAAATACTGTGCATCCAATTTCAATGCATTGTATATGCATGGTTTGCCCTCAAAGTCAGAAGCAATATCTAAACAAACAGAAAAGACAGTCCCTGTTTGCCTAAACCCAGAAAACCTGCTCCTATGTACAGTCCTAGAGTAAACTGCACTCTGTCACCGACTCATCACTGCTGTTTCAAGATGGCTGTCCTTATTGCTACTTTCAAACAATTTTTCAGGGCCCCGGGAGAACAGCTTATTGATAATCAATGGGGCTACCCTGATACATAAAGAAGTGAAAGAGTACATGGATGTACACAATGAAAAAAAATAAAGCTAGCTGATACCATGATTTAGCAAAAGTCAGGTCATACTGGCATCAAGCTGTCATTTGACAACTTATTTTTATCAACAAAAAGAGACAAGCATGAAATTATATTCTTGATAGAATGTGGCACTGATGGGGGTGACAAATGTAATTATTGCCTAATGACTAATTTTGGAAGACAGTGTTTAATTTCAGTACAATTTTCTTCACTGACCCCTTGGAATGAAATTTCCAACAAAATGAAAACAGAAAAATCACATAAATGTCTGAAAGTCTATACACCCAATTTTCAACAATGTGCACAAAACCCACGTGCACACGGTGCACCAGTCACACACTCCATCCTCTGACCAATCGAGTGCCAAAACTGCAGTTTCACCACAAAATGTTGATGATAATAATAATAAAGTGCTTGTAACGAAGACCAAACCCAGTACAGTACACTGAAACAGCTGGCCTGGACTCAAGTACACACTTCTTTTCATTTAATATCCGCCCTGGCGTCTCAATCAATTGGATGCTCACCTACAGCATCGATCTTAATCAGTGCCTGACAAAATCACCATGGCAACACTGCACGGAGGTAACAAAACTTCAAGCTGATACATTTAAAGCAGATCAGTCGGCTAACCTGGAAAATGCTACCATCTAGAATAACATTTTGGGCAGAAGCTCAATTCTCTACAGACATAAAACCTGATCCAGTCAAATGTTATCACTGTTTTCTTACAGACGTTATGAAAAAAATATTACATTTGGCTGATTTTCTTCTTTACTTTAAAGGGAACACGATTTAGGATTTATATTGCATTATTCCTGCTTAAAACAATAAAGTATTATCTTGACAATGATATTTTGTGTCCAGAGACAATTATTTCCCAGATTAAATATGAGAAAAACAAATTTGAAAATGTTTGTCCAAGCTACTCCGCCCCCTGAGTGGGACCCTCATTAACATAAGTGTGTGACGCAGATCGAGGCACATTACAGATTCTGCTGCATCACACGTATGCATTGAGTGTATATGTACGTGTGTGTGCAGAACGGCGAAAATTCTTCGTCCAAAATCTAAGCAAAATATAGTGTTTTTCGACCATGCCGACATACAAGGTGTGTGGCTGCTGGGTGCAGCAAAACAACGAAGGATGGAGTAAGCCTTCATTTATTTCCAACTGATGCGAAATATCGGAGAATTTGGAAGGCGAAAGTGAAGGTGACAAGAGCGAAGTGGTCCGGCCCCAGCAGCTTTTCAGCGTTATGTAGCGACCACTTTGAGCCGTCGTGTTTCGATACTGGTATTTTCAAATCATGGGATGACCATTAAAAATAAGCTCAAGTCCACTGCCATCCTAACAAAGTTCCCAGATGTGAGTAAGGTGCAGGCAAAAGCAGTTAAACGGCCCATTCCCCGAGAAGCCTTCGCTAAAAGAGAAAAAATCAGGGTAAGTTCGATGTTAGTTGTTGCAACTTACGAAATTGCACGTGTAGACCTAGAGTGTGTATACAATGTACATGCGTCATTTACGGGTCCAGACTATCGAGGCGATCCATGAATTTCGGTGCCTTGGTCTACGTCACGAACAGCGCCCTCAATTTGAGTCTCAACAAATTCCAAAAAAGGGGGGTCCATTTTTGGGCGGCAAATAATCACACTAAAACTTCACTTAAACCAGTTTGGCTTTTAATTCACATTTAATACATATAAATGAATTTATTCATGAAATAAAATGTGATCCGGCCAGTTTGAGAAGCATGGTTCCTTTAAGACTGCGACCCAACAACGGATAAAAACCCATGGCTATATAACTTGAATAAAAGTCTGCAGGCATACTGTACATGTAGTTCTTGGCCTACATACACTGCGTATCCTTTAGCAGAAAAACTGCTTAACTATAGCAAAAAAGTTGGTGTTACATGTTGTTGCCTCAGTATTCTAAGCGATTTCGGCTCTCAGGTAAGCAAGCTCTTTGCCGTGCTTACTGTTAAATGCTCTATGAAATTGGCAACTTTAGGTTCCATTGGCCATGTTAGTAGAAATCATGAGCTCAGCAGCCCTAAGAATGTGGGCACTGCCTGTAAATACAAACATCCGTGTGAGTTTTCAAGGTACATGTACTAATTATAGGTACATGACGTACATGTAGTTTAAAAACTCAAGAAAAATTCAGTATGGAGAGCAGAACCAAGGGATTAGTAAGCATGCAAAATTGTAGACAAAGTGAATTTGTTAGTGTTGAGTTTATAATTATATCCCTGCAAGTGAAAATGAGAGAAATTCACTGAAATTCACTGAAATGAGAGAAAATTCTTTTCTACCGAAAGCATGGCCAGGAAGATTACCCAGCACGGACACCACAGATTGAAAATTGATTGTCATTAGACCTCCCTGATGAACACGCTGAATACCTGGGCCCAATTTCATGGCTCTGCTTACCGTTAACGAAAAATCCTTGCTTGCTGTAGCAGAAAATTCTGTGCTTACGGCAAGCGTATTTCACGTGTTAGCGGGGAATTTTGGCTTCTGAGCATGCGTACATCCCGTAACTAAGGATTCTGTGCTTGCAGGGTTAGCGCATAATTTTTCCGCTAGCACTGTTAGCGCAAAATGGTGATCGTAAGCGCGGAAAGCTGTGGTTAGCAGAGCCATGAAATTGGGCCCAGATGGCTATACAGCCAAATATAGTCCAGCATGCTGGTGAAAAGCTGCATTGCTTTCTCGTCCAGTGCAATAACATTTTCCGCTTTGTTGGCTCTGACAAAATTCCAGGGGAAAGATTTACATATTGTAGATTAGTGTTTTGTATTGGCTCATTAATGCCTATAATTATAAGGCTGGTTTATAGTCGGTTGCGCGATGGTCACCGCGACTAAAAATTGACGTGCGATCCTCTCACGCAGAGTTTATACTTGACGCGGAAGCACCAGCGACTAGTCGCTGAAAGACGCTGGCGACGTCGCTACAGAGTTCAATCAATTGAACTTTGACATGGTCACTGATATATATAGTATTGCCTAATCGGTAAGAAACGATAAATATGCAAATATGGCACACGGCATAAAAAATAATCAATAAGCATCGAAAACTTCCTATATTTTATTTATGCGTTTTAATATTTATTGTTATTAAAACAGCTAGGACATACATTAATCACACATCAAAAATTATAATTATCGCAGCTAAAATAATTTTACGTTCAGCAGTGGCGATGCGTGCTCGTCACACGTCGCATTCGAATTCCAGACGCGCTGTGCATATGCTGCGCTTGTGTTTACAAACGTCGCATGACGACTATAAACTGCACAAAAAAGGCCTAGCGTCCAGCGACCATCAGCGTCGGGCGATTTTCATCGCGTGACCGACTATAAACCGGCCTTTAGTGACCTCGCAACAAGCGGACTTGAAACCGTATTAATCTCTTAACCACTGTTACAGGTATCACATGTAAAATTTCAATTACTTCTAATTTAGAGCTTTGGGAAATCGGCTCTTATTGTACATGTACATTTACTATTCAAGTCTTGGCTTCCGTTTCTGATACATGCAACTCTGATCTCAGCATTTTGCGGGTCATCTTCCAACTTCACTGGTGACAGAAGAGTCTATGGCTCTAAGTATTTTCCGAGTTGCCATGGTTACCTAGGTTATAGTTTCCTGTCACCAGCTCTGGTATCGGTCCCGTAGATGCTGCACTTATTTGAAGTGGATCCAAGCTGGCAAGATGGTGACCGCGAAGCTAGATAGTGGATTCAAACACACGGTTAAAATCTCATTCTTAAATCTTCACGCTGCAATCAATCAAACAGCTAATAAGAACTTTGAGCAAGTTTGGCAAGAACTACACGTACATAAATATCTATTGTTTAAACCCTGTTTGAGGCCTATCTATCTGATCAACCACATCTAGTTGACAGTCGGGAACCAGTTTACAGGGAATGGTCGAGCTGGTTATCAATAGCAATGAGCAAGTTCGATCAGGGACCAATGGTTAACTAGTGGTTGGTTCGTGACGTACGTAGCACATGAGCACTGAAGTTGAAGTGCGAACGACTCTAGTCAAACTATTGTCATGTCAACGTGACCATGAGAAAATGGCGGTGGCTATAGTTTGTTTACGTTTTTAGACGAGTTCATAGATGAAAGCGACACGGACGATATTTGCTCAGTATATCAACAATGTCACAAGTGGTAACTTGTGTATTATTTCAACATGTTCAAAGAAAGACAAAGTAACAAAAAATTATCGTTCACTGCTGCTGAATATTTACTTACATCTTTCGTTTTTTTCGAATTTTTTTTTTATAACTGGTCCTCTGCACTGTGCTATTAAAAACGGCTATTGGTAACCAGCGATGCGACCAACCTCAGTAGGCTGGTCGCGAATCATCGACTAGACTAGTCCAACCATCGACGACTAGAAGCATGCGTTCGATCAGAGTTAGTCGAACTATGGTTAACTATAGTCCTTAATCGAACTTGCTCAATGTTTTCATGCAAAACACAAGAACCAATGACACAAAACATGTAGTTTGACTAGAGTCATTCTGCAAGTGAGTGTTGTACATGTACATAGCCACCAACTACACCATGGAGGAAGAGTCAACCAACGTGGTTCGCTTTGTTGTTCTATATTTGATGCATGTTGTCCTGGATTGCAAAAATTGTTTGACCTTTCAGCGTCTTACATTGTACATGTACATGTTCTCCGGATGTCCTCCATTATGTCACACACCTTTAGCAGTTCAGCGGTTAACAGCTTGCGTAACATACCAAAGAAATTGTACTAAGCGTACACTGTCTGGCATGCCTGATCACTGTGCTTGTACCATAGAGCTATATGTACATTAACCCCTTTGAAAGAGACCACCTTGTCAGTTGTCATCTGTTCGCGCATTCCTACACATACTCAATCCATTCACGTTTCAACTCTATGTATCGTTCTTGAATGGCAGTGTAATGAATAGCTTTTTCAAACAAAGCTTTCATTCACACGAAAGGGGGGTGGGGGCTCCAACTCCAAGCGCGCGGATGAATAGGACCACTACTCTATTCAGCGTCTTGTTTGCGTTTAATGCTTGGCTGCACAGCCTGCTCTTGGCACCAGCACCCCAACATTAGCAGCCGACACAGGTTAAAATACAAGGGAGCTAACTCCTTACACCCATGCAACCTTCCATACTTTGAAGCTGCCTGGGCATGGCCCATAAACTGGATGGTGTGCGTGTTGTGTGCATGACTGAAATACAATTCACATTATCTAAAAGCATCATTGTGTGACCGTTCTGCATGCGTCTCTCGCAAACATCTGTAAACATCCAGAACTTTCCCATGAAAAAGCAATTTCTTTAAGCTTATTTGCATCCTTAGGTTATGCACACACATTTAATTTGTGTGTTAATCTTGTTTAGCCTGGACCACTGAGATCAACAATGTGTTCTTTTAACGTATGAAAATCAGTGTAAATGCATACATTATGTATGCAAATATGTCGCTGTACACAATTCCGAGTTTCCATACAGGTTCGTGTACAAGCGTGGATGGGCCCAGCAGGCAAGACTATGGCGAGTTAGCACTTTGTTAATTTAATGTAGCTCTATGCACGTAAACTAATTCTGCTTCTCACCAGAGCATTCTCTCTGCTATGCTTTGTAAGCAAACATAAGCCAACCTCGCTCAGCAAAATAAACATTGAGTTTAGCAGTGCAATGAAATATCACCCTGGTTCCATACCCTGGATATGAAAATCAAGGGTTTATAATAAATAAATTTAACAATTTAACCCCTTGCGTACGGATGACGGAATGTGGTCCAAAAAACAGTGCCACCAGGCCGGATGACGCAATTGGCCGCTGTTTGTGCAGTTTCAATCCATTGTTGGATTAAACAGTGCCACCAGGCCGGATGACGCCATTGTAGGGCTGTTCATTTTCGATTAATTTAGTATTCAAATATTTTAAACTTGGTTTGACCGAATATTCGAATATTCGATACTCGCTAATCAAGTTTTTCAGTGCATGCCGCACCGGTAAAAAAAACATTGCACGTAAAAGCATGCCAGTGTTTTACGTATGGCGATTTTTTTGCATGCCCCTGTTGTATCAAGGGTTTTATGGACGGGAACAATAAACCTCCGTCCACAAAAAGTTACGATTGACAAAAATGCGGCATTTGACACTGCTAAGCGCCGTAACTTTTCTATTAAAATAGCATCAGAGTTGTACCTGTACGTGCATACATGTATCTTTTCGAATATTCAAACTGGCAAAATGGTATTCGAATATTCGCTTGACGATCGAATATCAAATATTCGGGACAGCCCTACGCCATTGGCCGCTGTTTGTGCAGTTTCAATCCATTGTTGGATTATTGTGTATAGGTTACGCTTGACTGCACAAACACATTGTAGCGGTTCGCTTGGCTGCCAGAGTCGCCGCGGCACCCCGAAGTCTCCCGTAAATTACCGTACTCAAGGGGTTAACACAGTTAATCTAGAGGACTCAGCATTAAGCCATGCGTTTCGAGATATTTCATTTCAACTAACAGCTGGCCAATTTTCTTTTCATATTGTAGGGCCACAGATTTTCCACTAAAACCGGAAAACTGATGGAAGTAATTTACTCTGCAAAGATCTATTTGTGTACATAGTTTATTTTACATGACTTTTGATGCTTTCGGACATGTGTCAGAAATGTATGTTAGCTGGTGCCGTGATCTTTTTGCAAATCAATACACATTATGGGCGAGACAAATCACGGCACGCTGCAATGGTAATTTGACAAGCAAGACACGGTTGATGGCAATGGCAAGGGAAGCACCGGGGTATCCGGCTGGCTCTGTTACAGGTATACAGCCAAGGATTTACCAATGACTTCCTTGCCAATTATTACCACCGACTTCCCTTTTATGGTCAACGACAAACAAGACGCATGCACACATTCTGTACTGTTGTCGTGCACTAATGAGTGGGTTAGGCTTTACAAGAGAGGACTTAGGACAATGGGGGATTAGGGACAACAATGAGGCCGAGGACTTGGGCCGAGTCCTCGGGAGAATTTCGTGTACAAACCTTATGGGAGCTGTTCGGAAAAAGTTAAATTACAAAGGGAACAAAAGAAGGGTTCCATTCATGGTCCTCATAAGTATAGGAAAACGTACACTGCATGTATCTGTAACACAAATTGTATGCACGTGTACATGCACAGTTCAGTATTGCATTAAATTGTGCTGTACATGAATACATTGTACATGTATGTACTTTACATGAACGTGTACATTTTATGAGCATGGTAAGGAACTATTAACCCCTTGAGTACGGTTATCGTAGTGAGGCATCGGGGTGCCGGGGGCGGCCTGTGCAGCCAAGCGAAACAGCCACAATAATCCAACAATGGATTGAAACTGCACAAATAGCGGCAAATGGCATCATCCGACCTGGTGCCACTGGATTTTTTTTCATCCGATCCCGAGAAAATAGTGAATAACTGTTACGTTTTAACAGTGATTTTGTGCCGTTCATATGTGCTTATTTTAATTGTTGAAATCAAAATAAGCCGCGACATTTTTTGTGGTCTTCAGAAAATTATTTCTTGATGACGGCTGTATTTCAGGGGGATTGGTACCAGATTAAAATTCATCATGACCAAAGCTATCGTACCTTTAAGCAGGTAAAAGTCCACCTCACATTACCCTGAAATGCAATTTTTTAAACAAAGGTCACATCACTCCTACCGTTCCAAATCGCAAATCGTATTTTATGACTTTTTACAGGCAAAATTAATATTATCATTTGCGCCGACACTTACTGTACATTCGGTTTTTGCACAGTACGTACTGGTATTGGAAGCGGTGCAAATGTACACAGAGAATGTACACAACAGATTGCTGACCAAACTAAAAAAAATAATCTTTTTAAGCTCAAGGACGTGAAGACTAAATTCCATTTCCCTAATCGAATATCACACGCTAATATTGAATTTCATCTTGGTAAATTGGAGAGTCCCATTCTGCATGGTACATGTACAGGTCATTCTTAATGCATTTTTCTGGGAACGTGCATGTGTAATTATGCCATCTGTTCATCATCACCATGCAAGGAGAGTAAAAATGAATTGTACCCTACTCAGGTGTGTGTGCTTGAGTGGCTAGCATTTATAATCATAAAAAATGACCAAAATATGAATATGTGCAGGTTGAAGAACATCAAACTTCAACACATTTTATGGTTGTCAAATATCTCAATACCTACATCTTGTTTTCAAAATATTGAAAAGTGAGTCTGGTACATTGTGTAGTTTGAGATGACTCTTCATTAATTTTATGAATTCTCTCAACAGTAAAAAAAAATTCCCATTGGTAATTTTTTTCCCTGTCATATCGTATCGTTAGCTTTTTCAGAAATATTTCAATTTTAGTTTCTTATTAATTTAGCACGAAAGTCATTTTCCTGGCTAAATTACATTTTAAAAGAGCAACTCTGTTTTGATTTTAACACTATAGCTAGTCTCCTTGACTCTTGAAGATGTTGAATGTCAATAATTCTGGCTAATACACATGTGTAAGTGTGAACCAACCAAGCGTGGCATCGCTAGGAGAGATACAGGGTAGCGTTGCTAGGCAAGTGCGGCCCTCTTAATGAGATTAGAAATGCTTACAAAGAACATGACCATGCATGAGTGCATCCAACATATACATGTGTGTACCTGTTCAGGTACACACATGTACATGTACATGTATGAATGTTTAGGTATGAATGTATTGTAAGCCTTGAACTACAATGTATATAATATGTATACAATAGCTAGCAGTAGATTTACAAATCCTCCTACTATTTAAAAGGTCAAAATCAGTCAAAATTTCCTTCCACCTCCCCTGCTATACTTTTACACAGACATGATCAGATTACATGTGGTTTTGTACTATGGCAGGAGGGTCAAAAACAATCACCTTGACTGATTTTGACCCATACAACAACATGGCTCAGAATGTATGTTTGCATAGGAGGGTTAATTAATGTACTTTCAAATGCACTGAACTTTGCACATAAATCTTCTTAACCCCTTGCGTACGGATGACACCATAGGTCGCAAAAAAAGCAGTGCCACCAGGCCGGATGACGCCATTGGCCGCTGTTTGTGCAGTTTCAATCCATTGTTGGATTATTGTGTATGTCATGCTTGACTGCACAAACACATTGTAGCGGTTTACTTGGCTGCCAGAACCGCTGCAACACCCCGACGTCTCCCGTAAAATACCGTGCTCATGTATCAAGGGGTTAACACAAGGAAATACAAAGTAATACAAATGTTTTGAATGTGCACGGGTTGGATTATTTTCAAGTGTTTGTAATTTCTCATGTGTGATCATAGAGCTTAGTGTAATGAATTTAATACCAAATTGAAAAAAAGAAAGGTGCATATTACATTTTTTTTTTTTAACATTGAACAGAATGTGAGAGGTGTCATACAACACTACCCCCCCCCCCCCCCCCTACAAGGGAATGTATAGAAAAACAAGTATGCACTGCACTGCACACTCACACATCACAGGCCAAAGCACTTTTCTTCATGTACATATATGTACATGTATACGTGTGTAGTTTGATATCAAATCAACCACTCGTAATGTTCAGCGACTGGTCCGTGACATCCTGGCGCCTGCACAATAATTTCCTAGCTGGAATGAACTCTAGTCAAACCATGGTCTCCAGTACGTTGTAATTTGCAGAAACTGATAACCAGCGATGTGTCCAACCCGGTAGGCTGGTTCCAAATGGTCAACTAGACTACATGTAGTCCAACCATCATTAAATAGACACGGCCCTGTGTTTACAAGTTATTTCAACATTTTTATGACCATAGTTCTTGCATTCAATTGCTCACTGTAGCAGCTACAATGTACATAAGTTAAAATGGCCACAAGGTTATACAGAAATATCTTATGAGCACACTAATAATAAGCATCGTATGCTCGGGTTGGTAGATTTGCTGCCAGTACATAAATTACAGAGACCGCTTTCATAGGGTTACTACATGTACAATGTATGTCACTGCCAAGTAGTGCAAACGCCTGTGTATGCATGGTGATTTTTTTCTTAGCAAGTCACTATTTTAACCCTAACCCTGCTAAATCCAACAAAATCCAACAATGGTAAAAAGCTGTTGTAATTTGTTGGATGGTGTTTTGGATTTTGTCACATTTAGCAGGGTGAATTTGGCTGGATTTGGTAGGACTCATACAAATAAATACCTGTTCACAGAAAATTGTGTACGGATTAGAAACCCTATCAAATTGGTCCCACGACATTCATGTACATGTACATGTATGCGATGAATTGTTATCACTACAGACCTGGTAGGATCGGATGATGGTTTGGACGGAGAGGTGATCCTCAATGACTCGTCTGTCCAAGGGCGCCCCCAGCGTCCTGGTGGGGGTCGCTTCGACCGACTGGGCCGGCGCCTGGTACATCGCAGTGGGCGGATGAGGGGGTGGTGTGTACGCCATGCCCGGGGCAGCTCCATTCTGGGCGTTGCGGAAGAATATATCCCACGACTGAAAAATGGCCAAACAAAATTGAATGACAATTAAAACAAAGTGTGTACATGTATATTGACATCACTACACACGAGAGGCTGATAGCAGCAGACATACCGGTCCTTTTCTATTGCTCTCACCAGTCGTGCGCATGCTCAGAACTACGCACACATGCTCAAAAATAGCCAAAAGGACAGACCTGTCTGCTCCCATTCATAAATTACAATTTCAATTCAAAACCAAGCTAGCAATAAATGAAACGACATAATTTTAGTTACAGTAGGGGCCTACATGAGCGTTGACCGTTACGGATTCCATAACATTTGACAGGTCATAACACTTATTCATTTTATTTCCAATGTTTATCCTTGTACTTTGTTGAAAATGTTCAAGATGTTGCGTGATGAGCACCAAAAGTGTTTTTAAAAAGCTGTGCTTTCCAGAAATTAGAACACAAGAGACGAATACATTTTGTACTTTCACCCTGCATGTAATTTAATAGTCAACCACAGCAGTTACATGCAAATGTATTGGAACTGTGCCAATATTTTTTAGGAACCTGACCTTTGGCTTAGAGCAAGCAACAAACACGTAAACAAGCAAATTTGTGCATAGAATACAAACAGAACGCAGAGTGAAATTTTCTATCAACAAGGCAAATGACACATCATCCATTCTACAAGTACTAGTCATTTTCTCTGCGTACATGAATGAGAAAGTGTACCTTTCACGTCTTACATTAAAAATGGGTTGCAATCTGTGGCCCCATACTCAAACTTCACATACACTTTTTAGAGGGTGGGCGTGTCATTCTATTTTATACAACACCTGAATAAATCCCCGCCATCCGATTGGTGGAGAGTCGATCACGTGCATTGAATTATTCGACCCATCACACGACGCGAACCCGCCCCGCCCAATACATTCTATCACATGGGTCTATCACATGGTGCGCGCGCATTGATAGAACCAAAAAACTTTTCTAATTTCACGGTCACTAGGTGGCGCTACAACAACAGCGCTGTCATTCACGCAACATGGCGGCCGAGTTACCCGAACTGCCGCGGTTTGTTCTCCTTAAACAGACGACGAAATATTGGAACTTGTAAGCAATGCTGACGCTCCAAATACAAAGAGACAAATCAAATATGCAGTGAAACGATTAGATGAATTTGCTAGACACGCAGGAACAACAATTGAAGCTTTAACTAATTCGGAACTCGAAAAAATTTTGTCCCGGTTTTATGCGGGACTGAGAAAGGAAAACGGCACGTTGTACACAAAGAAATCCATGCATGCAATCCGCTATGGACTTCACCGTGAAACAGTTTTTTACAATTCTGAACAGTTTTTAACTTGAATAAAATGCATTGAAAGTGTTCCCCAAGCTATCAGTGTTACTACATGTTTCTAACATTTATGTAAGCACCAGTTTACAAGTTACCAATCAGATGACGAGAATTTATTCAGGCGTTATATAAAACAAATAATGAATGTTTCACATTCGTGCGATGGAAAGAATAATTTCATGAGGTGACAGATGGCATGTTCTATTCCACTCGGCTTCGCCTCGTGGAATAGAACATGCCATCTGTCACCTCATGAAATTATTCTTACCATCACACTCATAAACATTCATTATTTGTATATTATACAACACCTGAATAAATCCTAGCCATCCGATTGGTGGATCGTCGATCAAGTGCATTGAATTATTCGTCCCATCGCACGACGCGAAACCGCACCGCCAAAAAAACGTTCTATCACATGGTTCTATCAAACGGTAACGCGTTCGATAGAACTTCCCCGCCGCCTTGCAACACGGCTGTCATTGGACTGGTTCCCGGTCCCTCCGTTGTCCTTCGGACTTCAAATGTAATATATATACGGGCAACCTTAACCCCTTGAGTACGGTATTTTACATAAGACGTCAGGGTGCCGCCCCGGCTCTGGCAGCCAAGCGAACCGCTACAATGTGTTTGTGCAGTCAAGCGTAACCTATACACAATAATCCAACAATGGATTGAAACTGCACAAACAGCGGCCAATGGCGTCATCCGGCCTGGTGGCACTGTTTAATCCAACAATGGATTGAAACTGCACAAACGGCGGCCAATTGCGTCATCGGGCCTGGTGGCACTGTTTTTTTGCGCATATTTGCGTCATCCGTACGCAAGGGGATAAGAAAGTTTGTTCTTAATTTATAAACATTTTTTACTCATTGCTATCGTATGAATATGATATGAAAGGATTCATTCTACATTGTGGAAAACGTGGAACTACATGTACATAGACCTTATTGCAAATACTGCCTGGTTTGAGACGTCACAAGATAAAATATAAGGGATAGTGGAAAGGAAACGCGCACAAAAATTGCTCCCGTTTCCTTCCCACAATCCCTTGTGACCATTGTGAGGAAAGAGTTCCATATCCGGACATCACTTATATACCTCGTGCACAAAGTCTATGGGCCATGACATAAAAAGTCAAAGTATTTTCAAAGAATAAGTTGAACATTTTTCCCTCCTAAATTCAGATTTACACTTTTTGGTAGTTTTTAAGTCATATTAAGGGAAAATAAGTGATGTCCAGATATGGAACTCTTTCCGATTGTAAGCCTAGCGGTAGGCCCTACTGTCTGCAGGATTTTGATGGATTCAGGATACCTCCATATTGAGCAGTCACCAAAATCTACTTTTTGTGCATGACAAAATAGGTGGATTTTGGCAGATTCAGGATACGTTCTAGTAAACATGGTAAAGTTACCCAAGGGGTTAGGGTTAACACAATAAATCAAACTTCATAGGCTAGCATTAACACTCAACATGCCCATCGCAGTAACCATGGCAACAGATCCTCCTTGGACAAATGTTGGACAAGCTTCCTGTTGGCAGATCCTCACCTTATGAACTGACTTTGGATCCTCAAGCCATGATTGGTACATTTCTTCCACATAGTTCGAACTGCTCCCGCTCAGAAATGGCTCAGCGGCCACGGGAGCGACATAGCCCCTCTGGGCGGGCTGTCCTAGGGCGCACCCGGCCCGCAAGCCGGGCGGCCGTAACGTCCTGAAGTTACCCCCGCCAAGTTGACCCAACGTCAACAATGTCTTAAAACGGTGCATCCTTCGGCGGGAATCCGCTGTCTTTGGTTAGTCCGATCCGGCACCAAGCCGGAAATACCGAAATTCTGTCTTAAAAGGGTAAACCCTGGCTGCTTTGGTCGCTCCAGTTTCACGCTGGAACGGCTCTCGCTCGGGAAACTGCCGCCGTGGATCGCGGCGCTCAGCTGGCGTCGATTCTCTTGTTGTCCGCGCTGGAATCACGCGGCGTGGAACCAGCGCGTTCGATCGCCGATTTCACAACACCAGAATGTTCCCAAAAGTGTGACAGTAGTACAAGTACCTACTGTCATGCCCAATGACACCTTTTCTTTTAATTGTGATCAGATTAGACTTGGTAGGTAACAGTTTATAGATGAAAGAACTGATTTTGAAGGCAGGATGGCGATGCGTATCGTATGCACTGTGGCTGTGCGCGCAGTGTCCTCAATGGCGATCGTAAAATGATGCAACGCGGAAGGCCCGAAATTGTTCACGAAGACTTTGGGTACAAACAGTTCGTTTTTTCTTCCTAGTACGATCCCACTGTTTCATCAACACCTTGTAGAGAGTCAGAGTCACTTTGATCGATAAAAGTCACGGACTTCTGTGATTAATTGTGATAAAATTGACCGATTGCAGCGAAGTCTTCGGACTCCTACCTGCCTATTCGATTCCGCGTAGTATTGTTTTTAATGGTTATTTCATGCGTCAATCTTTTCCCCAGGGTTGTTATTCGTGCGGTGTATAATTTAGCTTTCAACCTCGTTAGTATGGCGCGCATAATTTACAATTTTTTGTGGGTTGGGCCTAACACAAATGGTGGGGTGCATATGCTGCAAGGGGGCGTGACTAGTTTTTATGATCGTACCTAATCGAGTCGGAGGAATAATAACGCTATTTGTCTGTTCTTTTGTTTTTAATTCAACCCGAAAGATTCCTCTCTGTACGTACTATTTTGAAAATGTTCGATGGCAAGAAAAGGGAAATGCGGGGCTCCCCCATGGCAACCCATGGAGAAATAAGACATTATTTCTCCATGGGCAACCGGCATGAAAATAATACAAATACAGTAATTACATTTAGAAAATGAGAAATAAAGCTGACAACAAATAATACAGAGAATATACAGAATATACAGAGTATTAATTGTAGCTTTATTGTACTCGTATCAAAAATACATCAATTGCAAAATTTTTAAAATCGTATTGCCAAAAAATGAGTTGAATGCTAGCAAAAACCTATGCAATAGGAAATGAATGCTGCATAATGAAAAACGTCATTAAAGACATTTAAAAAAAATCTATTTAATTTAAAATTATGTTATCACATGAACGTAAAGAATGATGGGTGAATGTAAAGGTGGAATTCATCACACATCATTTGTTAAAATCGAGTTAAAATTAAACAAATTCAGTAGAAACATAGTGAAATACAAAACTTTTAGAACTACCAAGAAATATCATCCAAGTACATAATGCACTCTGCACTGAAATTTCACTGTCCATGGTACATTCACTTTTGGATTCTTTTTTACTATTCGAAAACAAATATAACCTAAACAACATATCTGTAAATATTCATATTTTAAAAAATCTACTGTCTGTGCTCTTTAACATATTTGATTTTTTGGTTCTAAATATTTTCTACTAACATGTTGGACATCTCCAACTCTCAAAAAAGGTTGTGTATTCATGATTGCTCTGGCACAACTTTCTATCAGATAATTACTCGATAACTGAGCATAGGTGAGTTTTTCATTTTCTGTCTAATTCAAAAGTGAATACTTTTTGTATTTTTGGAGAAAAAAAAAGAAAAAAAAATTCTAAATATTTTGAGGCTGAAATATTTTGACAGTCTCTCTTTCATAAACATGTTCAATTGTTTTCAATCACACGTCATCAACTATTACAGGCCAATTACTTAAAATAATCACTGCTCTATGTAATAACTCATGCTATATAAATGAAGCTCTATCATAGGAGTACTATTGTTTTGATATCCCTTGGCAATTGTAGAACACACATATATACATATATTCTGTACTATATAAACTTGAGTTCACACAATGGAATGGACAATGCGAAGTTAAGCGTACAAAAATGCAAAATTCTAGCAATAACTTCCCAAATGTTTACAAATACATTTCAGCCTCCTACCGTACCAAAAAGACATTTCTTCAGTTCAAGCTTCTAGAGGGATTCCCAGAACTCTACATAAACCTAATCAAATTATGCATAAACTATTCCAATTGTTTCCTTTTAAAAGTTGCAAATAAGCCAGTTCGGTATTTAAACTGCGCATGTGAACAATGACATTTATCTCGAATGACCCGCGTGACCTAACGCGCCACATGTGAACGCAAAGTGTGGTCGCACAACGCACATGTGTTAAATTCAATCAGAATGGGCCGTTCGCATAACATGACATGACATTACGTCAGCAATTTTATCCCGAATAACCTTTGACCTACGAGATACCGAACTGACTTATTTAGCTAAACTGTTATTGTAAACAAAAAGGACTTGTGTGAAATTTGTCAGGCTTTATCAAAACTTGAATATTACGTTAAGAGCTAACTTCATAATGGGGGTATATGTATATACATGAAGATTTCTCTTATTTACTTCAAACCACCACTGCAGTGCAGCAAAATTTTGTCTAACACTCTCCCCCCCCCTCCCCCCCCCCCTCCCCATTTTAGTCACAATATTATTTTTTATGAACACAAATTTTCAGATTTCAAAGAAATAAATGAAATTATATTTCTCAATAAATGAAATTTTTTTACATGCTAAGAGAAATGCCAAAGGCTCTTTATTGCTGTTAATGATACGACTGTTTATTGTTCAAACAGTGCATACACAACATTCTCAACTCAAAGGCCACTTGACATGCACATACACGACTTTGTCATGTATATTCCTAAATGCACACAAGTCTATACACATTACATCGCATGACTGTCTCGTAAACGGAAACACATTCATTGATTTGTGCGTATTTAGAAAACTCTCTGGTGACAAAGTCATGTATGTGTAAATTGGCCTTACTGTGCTAAAAATACTATTGCGACACATCGCGCTTATGTAGAGTTTTGTGAAATAGATTGCAACTCTACAAGTTGGAAATTACGATGTGTTTTATGAAATCAGGGTGCCAATCAGGCTTCACTGGATCCAGGATCCATAACTAGAGCAGTGACTCCCTTCGACTCCCACTGTGAATCAGCTGGGGGTTGAAGCTCCGAAAGACCTTCTTCCACGTAGACGTAGCGTTTTGCAATCACTACGAAAATAATGAAGTCAATTCCCATGATCACAGCAAGGATGAAGAAGTAATACTCCAAGTGACCGTAGTTGATTTCATCCGGGATCCACTCGTCACCTGTTCCAAATCAAATCAATCAAATCAAATCATATTAGAACACCATCCCAACATGCCCAAGTATAACTTTCATGGGGGTGGGGGTCATGTCCGTAACACCTGCTTTGAATCCTGCCTGGGCTAACGTATGGATTGGGCTTTTCAGCCCGGCAGAATCCGTTTTCAAAAGAATCTAACTCTAGGTTTTCTTTTCTAACGTCAGAGATTGAACACCGTTCTGTCATCTTGCCCGCAGTTTTTTCAGGCTTTCAAGCTGTCTGCACTGCTTTCCTAACCAAAACGAATAAAATAAACATGCCCTACCAACCTTACGCAGCTGTGTAACTCAATGCCATATTTCAGTGCATGAGTTGTACAACATTTATGACATTATTCAAACTGGTTTCATCAGTTATACAGTGCGTAAGTACACAACCAATTATGGCGTAACACACACACACAAGTGTGTAAACATCGGCAATCGCGGACCTCCAATTGTCCCTCTTTTGTCCCATTGGTTTTGTACACGATTTTCAATCGTGGACCTTGACACAATCGCGGACCCTATTGTCCTCTTTGTCAAAGGTCCACGGTTTGAATAGCTACACAAACTCACTCACACACATATGTTTGTAAATACCTTCAATCGTGGACCTCCTATTGTCCCTTTTTTGTTTGTACTTTAACTTTTTCGGAAGGCCTCCCATATATAAAAAAAATTTAAAAATAAGACCGTCTCTCGAGGACAAGAAAGATTCTTTTGTATTTTCTTTCTCCTCTTGTCCTCGAACGTAGTACAATACAAGAGCACTGACGTTTGTTGGTCGGCACAAACCGTGATGTAGAGCATTTGATGCTCAACTCATTTGTTTATATTATTTCTGAGGGTAATGATATCAGCATCCGATGCAAGTTTACCTGTGAAGGAATTCTGAGAGTTGTCACCCATTTTTCAGAAAGAAGAATATAAAAACCTTCAAAATTGCTCTGGAACACCAATTTCACAATTATCCTATGATCAACATACATATTGCATCTTAACAACCTACCTGCTGTAATTGCATTGATGATTGTAACCAGCAGAGATCCTATGTAGTTACCCAGGCCAGTCGTCAGTATAAACAACCCCATGACGACCCCTTGCATGGCCTTTGGAGACTGCGAGTATGCAAACTCAAGACCTGGTAAACGAAGGAAAAAAACACTTTCTATCATATCCGTGAAGTTGGATTCTATGCTTATGGACTGCAGATTGCTGAACTAGCAAAGAAATTCTGTGCAAACTAGAATGCACTAGAATGCTTAGTTACAAGATGTATGCATGCGCATAACACAAGCCATAATTTATTGCAAACCTATGACATATACAAACAAATTTTCTGCGATACTTTCCAGTAAGCAGAGCTGTAAAATTGGGCTCCGGATTTTGGAAGTATACCTTACCTGTGATGCTTGTGAAGACCTCGCTGGTCCCTATAAACGTATACTGGGGAATCTGGGCGAAGACGGACAAATCGGATGCATTGTAGACCTTGTCACCTACATGCTGCTGGAAGTACCCATACTCTCTAATGCTCGCTTTCCGGGCAAACTCTACCCCAGCCGCAATGAACATGGACACCACAGCGAAGATGAAACCGATACCTGTATGTTTAAAGCAACCATGCTGTAAATATAGTTCAACTTGTTTTCACACATATATACGAGCATGATCTTGATGTTTGTTTGAATTTGAAGTCAAAAGAAGGCAGAGGTTGTTTTCAATTCTCAAACATGATCACAAGCAGTGGTGTAGCGAGAAATTGTTGGCAATCGGGGGTGGGGGCGTCAATTGATTACATGCATACAAAGGGTCACATACAAACACATGTTAAGCACTTTACAAAGCTTCATATTTACCCTTTTTAATTAAACTGTTTGAGCTTTTTATAATAAGAAGTCATTTATGAAGGAGAATAAAAATAATTTGTGTGTGGCAATAAAAACGGAGACCAAAAAAACCCCAGAGGATTAGGGCCCTCCATGGCCACGCCCCTCCTTGCTCATCATTGAACACAGTGAAGATTGAGTCATCACATCTTTGTTCCCTTAAAACTTGCAATACTTTTGAGTTTAGTTTTCTGTGTGTCTGCATGTATGTTCAGCTCATAGGACTATATTTATTTACAAAAGCACTAACTCCCCATCTATGGCTGGTATTGCATATGTGTTTATACAGTGGTCAAGGACATGTACTAGATTAACCCACTAAATGTGTATCCAAAACCTAAATGAATAAAGCAACATTTGATGTGAAAGCTCTAGATGCTTACTACAGGCGTGTGTACTTTGTGAGAGACGCGTGCAGTGACGCTTTCAGAAAATTTGGATTGTTGTCATACACACATCCCGCAAACCCTCCAAGCCTAGTGCTTCAAAGCAACTGCATGAGGGAATGTAGAGTTTTGGCTGTACTACTTTAACATAGCTCTACGGTGTCGATCAACATGACAAAATTCTTACCGATCCTCTGCAGCTGTGAAAGAGGGAATCCAATCTTGTTCAAGAATGGCATCAAGAAGCGATCAATGAAGGGAACCAACACAAGAATGATGATGATATCAAACAGGTTGAGGGCAGCCACAGGAACAGTAAAGTCACCGTAAACAAGGCGCATGCGTTCACCTTGCAAGATGTACGTTGTAGACATCTGGGATGAAATTGGAACAAAACTAAATATTTGTGTGTCTATGACAATAATTTCATGCTTTTCTAATTTCTAACCATTTGATGCAATCATCATGTCATTTAAAAATAATACTTTTAGCAAAACATTTCAAATTACATTAGGAAAATTAACATTTAAAACTTACATGCAATATGCGTACCAAGTTTCATCCCAATCCAAGACTGTTTAATATATGTGTGTTTTGAATTTGATTAAAACCTCAAAGTTATGTTCCCCGGATAAGCTTAAGAGCCACGCTAGGTTCAGGGCTACAAAAATGAAAGAAGAGTTTAAAAAAAAGCAGAAAGTAGGAATTGAGATTCCTCTCGAAGCAGATAAGATCACAGGATGACAGGAAATGAAAAGAACGTCTCAAAAGTCCAACGCCTGAAACATTCCATCAAGCACACTGCCTGTTCCAAATGGGAACATCCATTGTCTCCACTTTCCAATTTATACCATAAAGCTATACACACATCTTGCTGCACTGGTGCACCAATGTGGCAGTATTGACATGCGGACCTTTATGAACAATATGAACAGCAATTTCCGAGATTTAATTTTTGGGATTGGCGACCCATGTACCTGTGCTTTTTTACAATCAGGTACCCGATTCCCGCACTACCCGTAAATACACATCCCTCGTAAGAACGATCCCTAATGTAGGACTTTTCCTGAAAAAAAAAGATCGGGGACCTGCACACTCAATTTGTGCTGAGAATTCAGACACATACCTGAGCGTACACAGTCCAGTAGAAGATGATGACGACGAAGATGGGGAGAATTTTGCCCAGGGACTTGACCTCGTCCACTTTCAGGTCTGGAAAGCGACCGCCAAAACTCAGCTTGGAACGGTCCAGGAAACTGGTCATCTTACAGTGGTCAGGGTTAGGACTGTTGATCTTAGACACAGCCTCAGAGATGATTTTATAAACTGTGGTAAACACGCTCCCTTGATGAAGGAGAAAAAATGGATTGGCAAAATCACTTATAAAGCACAACACTTTCAGAACTACACAGTGTGATGAAAAAAGTACACCAGATCTGAAGCCCAGATTGACTGACTATGAGATATACACTTCAAAGTAAGTCAACACTGTGTCCATGTCCAAGTTAGTGCGTGTTTGATGAGTGATGTAACTGGGATTGTTTATGGTCAACACCCACATGCACTGAAAACAACTTGTTGCATGCAGTCTGCTCTCGTGCCGAGGAACCAATTAACTCTGTTTGTCAGAATCAATTACCCTTTTCAAGTTGACCCTCCCTTTTGTTTTTCTCAGTCACCATCAACCTAGACTGCTTTTAGCTCGTTAAAAGTGAATTTTATAATTAAAAAAGCTGGCACCTTTATCACGCCTGAAAATGAAATTTCCAATTTGAATTGCTAATTGGTTAGCATTAAGTGAGTAATTAACTGTAGTTTCCCATGAGACATTTTTCCAGAAAAAAACAGAAAAACAGAAAATCAACTGATGAAAAGTAACAGATTCAGTAAATTTTGAATTTGGATACGGATGCTTGTCATTCATACAGTGTTACCGTATCTACGCACATAAAATATAATAAAAAATACATTTTCGGACGACAAAAGTGTACAGTGTGGTCAGTTTTTTGTTTTTCATTCAAAAATTGAGTTCTCTTCTATAATTTGTTAGCAGGGCAAAATTGGTCACTAAAATGGAAATCTTCAGGCAGAGCACAGATAGCAGCTGTATAAAAGATTCCGTGGAGGTTTTTTCTCATGACTACGCACTCTCCTTACCTTCTGGGGGTCTCATCCGGTATTTCCTTCGGCCAATCAGCAGGATGATAATCGCAAGGACAATTGAAACTGCAGGAATGGCAAACCCAGTCGCAAATCCATACTGCTGTTGCACATAGACGACAAGGGTGAAGGAAACGGCCGATCCCACATTAATGAACCAGTAGAACCTTCAGACAAAAAAAGAGTGATCTTCAATTTCAACTTTTTCGCTAACCGTTAGGCAGGAGGGTGACATTTGACCTTGATTTATTGGCTGATCTGGCTGAATTGTTCTATGTGCTATTGCAATGACGCTACATACTATACACATAAACTACAATGCTGACTAAACTGTACAAAGCAATTGTAAATACAAGTGGATAATCCTACCATTGATTCTGAATGCAGTATATTATCAATTCTGCTTTCCCTAAACAACTTATTCTAAATTCAAGGTTTTTGTATGGAATATTTCAAATTCGTAATTTCTAAGAGTACATTTGTATTTTTGTGTTTACAAAATTCCCAATACTAATTTTCGTAATAGCTGGCAGCTATGTTAACACCCCCCCCCCCCCCCCCCGGGCCCCACCCCTCCCCCCCCCCCCCCCAAGCGCCATAGATGTCAATGTGTTTTGTTTTTCCATGTTCCCTGGTTTTCATTTTGACATTTCAAAACTTTCTTTTTCGTTATCTGATGAGAAATCACTAAGTAATATGTTAATTTGGCTACGGGTACTCAATTCCATAATCTGGAACCAGTTCCTGACATTATCGGCCGGGTACCCAGTTACCCGGCTCGGATACCCAGTTACCCAGCTCGGATGCGCAGCCCTACATCTCACCAATTGAAGAAAGACTTGACAGCATCTTCGCCAAGATCGTCCAATTGTTGAGCTCCGAAGGGTCCAACGTTGGATTTAATGCCGCCTGTACCGATGGCAATGATGGCCAAACTAATCATGAAGAATGCGGTTTGCTGCCCATTGGTCAGGCCCAACGTAGAGTCGTAATCTCCAAAGTGGATAGATACCACTGGTAGCAAAGTTGTACCTAATGGAAAAATAAAACTGAAAATGATCAGGCTAATCACCTATCGCAGTGGAACTTGTAAAATATTTTCCAATCACAGTATTTCAAAATCGGAGACGACAAAAATTGCCGCACAAGATTCTATAAGGGTCATCTTAGGGGCGTGAATAACTTGAATTTTTACAAGCAAACTGTGAAAATTGGCCATGTCAACTTGCACATTTTTAAATATAATTTTGATTCACAGCAAATTGCAAATTTTGATTAGCAAATGGATTAGCAAATTTGATTAAACACTTTAGATAAAATCATGTCTTTCATCAATCGAAATTGTTTTTCCATTTGTTTGCTTTCTTTTCTATGTACACTGAAACTAAAAAGAAGAAAATATAGAAATGTATAGCTCAAAAAATAACTTTAGTAAATTACCATTAACCAATTCATCGATCTCCCAAGTAACAAAATAAATACAATATGAAAAAGGAGCACCCAGTACCGTCAATAATATTACAATTTCATAAAACAATCATTTAGTTTCTTTTTTAATTTTTTCCCCGGGCAAAAAAAACCTCTTTTTGATAATTTTTCTAATTTGTATATCAATTAAAAGCTACATTTGTAAATCAGAATTAAAGAAAAAGCCAAAATGTACAACCAATACCTATGCAATATATTAGGGCCGACAGGTATATAGTGTTGTATTTTCCTAAAATAGAATCGGCCAACCATCCCCCAAAGACTGGTACGAAGTACGATGTGCCAGCAAAGACCAGCACAACCGTGGTTGCAGTGGGACTGGAGAAATTGAGCTCATTCTGGCAGTACAGCAACAGGTTGCCCGAGACGCTGTAGTACGTCAGTCGCTCGCACAGCTCACACATAAGAATGCAAACCACTACTCCCAGCCGGTCGCGTGTGATGCGAGACTTCGGCTTGTCTTGGCACTCTTCACTGGGGGAGGGAGCATTGATGCTTCCAATGAGGGATGGGTTGCTGAAGCTGTCATCCGTTTCTTTGTTCATGTTGGTCGTTGTGGTGAGGAAACTTCAGCCACCGAGCAAGTCTGACACGCCAGAGTCGGCAAGCTTAACTTCTAAATAAACAAAGCACATACAATGTAAGTCAAGATGAAAGTCAACTTGGCATTTGTTAACTTTTAGTTCACAAGTCTCTCCCCAAAAAAAAGTTTTAAAAAACCAATATTTTTCCATGACAAGGACTCATAATTTGCAAATGTTCCACGCTCTTCTGTTGAGCAGAGAATGTTGCTTACCAAAAACAATTTGTTTTTATTCCATGTAGAAATCCTTGAATATTACCAATAAAACAAAATTAGCAAACGAACCTTTGACCATTTTGCAGTTTTTATATTTGTGAAATGGTAGAAGGTAAACAAGATACATGCAACTGATCTTTTTTATCAATACATTATCACAATATGGCCATTTTTACAACCAGACTTTGAAAATCTTGACCTTTTGATTTTCAAACAAGAGTAGTACTTGTAAAGTTTGTGTATGTCTATATCAGTGCATTGGAACAAGAAAATATCATGTATACATTGTATACACGTACATCGATCTTGGGTACACAAAGGTTCAACATCATTGTCTATTTCCCAGCCTACAGAAGGTGTTCAAACATACATGTGTACGTGTACCCCCTGAACATGCGTTTTTAACCCGTTTATTTTAATTCCAAGTTTCTTTGGGGTTATAATTCTATTCCTGTAGTTTCTGTTTCCAAACGTTTCATTTCAGAGATTACATTTTTCATTATTTTTACTGCCAATGAAAATAATGGTTTTGCTCAACTTTGGAAAAGACACACTTTCCAGTTATGAAGTGATTTCAATGTTGAGTATTCCTCTTTCAGTTTGCTATATAAATCGTTTGGTTTCGTAATTACTCAGATTTGACCAAGTTCAAACAAAACGTGTTGAATTTTCTGTTTATTTTTGTAACTTTTGAAAGGGAAATGGAAAAAAAAGATGCCAGGTTTTTTGCAAATATAGATACACAGTGTACGTTGTGAAGATATCCTTCAGTAGGATCGCCTTTAGTATGAAAGAACTATCCATAACATTTTAGATTTCAAATTTTCCTAATACCACTATCCTCAGAAATACCTTGTACCATAACTTTTGCAAAATTTCTGAGATATTTCATGCAGTTTTTCTTCATTTCTGGAGTATCTTCCTGAGACCAATCTGCATGTCCCACTCTATTTTACTTTGTTATTCACCGATATCTAAGGCTTCGTGGAAACTGCGGTTCTCACAAAAAAATGTTTCAGAGGCTGTACAGTTACACAACAGCATGTAGCTTTGAATTTAAATCTCAATTAATTTTCGTCTTTCCTGGTTTATGAAAATATTCTTCTTCTCTGTTGCATCTTCATAATTTATATACAGGTTCTTAAAGGTAGCTTCTCGTGGAATAAACTTAGTGTTGGACTTTTTTAGTGGTGGCATATGAAAGGGGTGTGGCCAGCTCCAATTGGAGGGGCGGGGCAGAGGTGTAAGGCCGAGTACCAGTTAAGTACACATGTACATCTACAGATGCTTTCTAGGAATAGACTGATCCATTAAGTTCCACCCTTTGAAGCATTGGCCAATCACAGTGTTCGTACATTAGTCTCCTTACAGGGAAGAAAGGGTAACAATAGGGACAATGGGGGTCTTTAGAAATCCAGGTATCCCACAAAGTTAACGCTATGGGTTTTGAGATTTTAATAGGGGCAAAGAAGAATAAAAGAAGGAAAGTAAAGTCTACAATAGAGGTACCCCATATGGGTTAACGCTTTCTGCAACTTCCAAAACTGCATCTGCTGCATGTAAACCGTATCCTACAAAAAGTTTAACATGGCAATAATTTGTCTCTACCCATACTGCACACATACATGTATATTTGTACATGTACCTGTGCTATCCAATGCAAGACGTGTACAGAACTCGACCACCACCCCGCAAAAAACTTTGAATTTGGTCATAGAGATTATGATTTTACATGTAAAATCACATTTGATGCAGATTGTTTTGAAATCTGAAGTTACTAATAAATCTTTATCTATTTGGAGATGCACACAAATGTATGCATATGGCATTTTGCAAATACAATCTTTTAAAAATGCATGATGTGTTGAGGTGCTTAATTATAAATTTGACTGTAATCTAAGTAAAATGTACAATTAAATCACTTTTCCATCCATTAAAATTTGCTAAATACATGTACAAAGTTTTAAAAGGTTTAACCAATTTCTGATACTTTTAACCTTTACTCAAGAAAATGTGAATGAAAAAAAAAAAAAAAAAAAAAAAGTGAAATCTGTTGATCACTTTTTACACCTCCGATTGTGAAAATGGCCTAAATTATTTCTTTGGAAAAGAATTCTCTACTTGTTTTACCACAAACTGAACCAAAACCACTACCACACAAAGCCAACACATAAAGCAAGTACTGTACAAACTCTACCCACCCCATACCCAAACGGCTTACCTGTATCGCTGACCGTACTGTAAGAGGAGTCAATTGCTGCATAACTTGTATCATGTGAGGTAAAGTCACGCGCTGCAGTCCAAACTAATTACACTATATGCAGATAGAGTCACATGATAAAAAAACAAACTTGTGAAACCCCATAAAATATTGCATGCAAGATAACAATGGCCAAAGGTATTTCTGGTGTCGTGTAAAGTCCCTGGGAAGTTTTAGAGTGGTGAATTTCTATGAAGAATTCAGGAAGTAACCAAGAAATTTGGGACGTTAAAGGTGCACTGTGCCTTTAAGGAAACCTCAGAAAATTTGATCCATTTTCTTTACAGTGGAAGTAAAAAATATTATCCGTTTTAATATGGTGTCTGGATGTAAATAAGGAGGAAGAAATGGATAGTTGCAGCATTTAAAGCTGCTACACATATGTCCGTGCTCCGACAGAAAATTACAATTTGACCTCTTGAATACCGACGCCAGCCATTGCCGCAGTTTTAAAAAGACCACTTGGCTGGATGTCATCTATATGCGCATTATTGAGCATATATACATTGTTTGCCTACTGTGTGCATTACACTTGACTGCACAAGCTCCTATTGGCATACCAGCACCCTATTAATAAGTGGTTAACCCCTTGGGTACAGATGATGCCAAATGGTGCACAAAAACAGTGGCACCAGGTTGGATTGTTGGATTACTGTGTATGTTACGCTTGACTGCACAAGCACATTGTGGCTGTTTCGAAAAGAGATTAAATCGTGAGGGATATCTGGGCAGTGTGTGCCTTCGATGCATTCATGTACGTCCCTCACTTGAGGAGCAGATTTGGATCAAAACATCTTACATGTACTTAAAAAAGAACCTTTGGAAGATACCTGTATGGGCTTGTGGCACAGCATAGGCATAGTATGCAGGTGAAGGGGGAATATACAATCAAAGCTTTAAAAAAGAAATATTGTGAGACATCTAAACTTGTTTTTCTGTTCATTTTATTCATCAATTATGGCTGACAAGTGTCTTACAGAGCTTTTCTTTAAACAAAATTACAAGCACAAAAGGTTTATACTCATGCCGACAAAGACTGAAGGGGGACAAAGACGACACATCCAGCTGTGTACTTACCAAATACATTTTTACAAGAAGAAATATGGGATCCTCATGATTTTAATTTTAAACAAAATTAAGTTGAAATGTCCAACTTAATCATGTAGGTGTACAATGTGAAGCTGAGAAATCCGAGTATGACATTTTGTACAATTATGCCTCTATCAGGACCCCCCCCCCTCCCCCCCACACACACCGGCCATGCTGCCCCACCCCTGTACATTAGGATTGGTAATTGGGGCCAAGGGTAGGGACATCTTTGAGTGGAAATAAAATCGGCTCTTTGGTTCTTTTTTTTTTTTTTACAGAAGACCAGTGGCCAAGGGCTTGGAGTTTGGGTCATTTCCGAAATGACAAAAAAGTGGGTGGGGCAGCACTTACGGAAAGGGATGGGGGAAATATTCTTGCAGAAACTTGTCTAAAGTTACTAAACCAACCAATTTGCACTAGCACTACATAAAATTCATGGGAGAGAGTTCCATATCCGGACATCACTTATTTTCCCTTAATTATTATGACTTAAAAACTACCAAAAAGTGTAAATCTGATGAAGAAACATGAATTTAGGAGGGAAAAATGTTCAACTTATTCTTTGAAAATACTTTTTCTGTCATGGCCAATAGACTTTGTGCACGAGGTATAAGTGATGTCCGGATATAGACCTCTTTCCAATTCATGGTTTTTAGAGAGGAAAAAGGCCTCAAACCTGTCATGAATATTAACCAGAGTAGATTGATGGCACAGAAAATATATTGTTTCCGGTCATTACATGTAGGTCCCTGCAAAATAACAACAGTCTACATTGAACTATTTCTAAAATAGTACAGTATCATGAATGCACAAGGGAAACTGACTAGGTAATTTGAATTAATTTTCATTTCAAAGTGAACAAAGAAAACTGGCAGGGATGGGATTTGAACCTGCGACCTGCAGAATACCTTACTACCAACTCTACCAATGGAGCAGGTTTGTTTGACGATACTATATATCCACGTGTTGGCAATTTTCGCACACCTAAGCTCCACCATGTCCACAACGAAATTTCTCTCACGTGAACAAAATAAGAGAGCCTTTGAGTTTGACTATACACGTACTTCTATCTCCGGTATTGCTGCATGCCAGAAAATACACTTCCAATGCAGCGAAGTATCATCAGTACACAATGAATCTCATCATCCTCAAACATGTCAAACGCACTGCCTTCGTGGACGTGCCGAAATTGATGTAGCCCATATTCGCGCATAGCGCAAAGGTCATTGCATCACATTCTACGAGGGCTGTGTGGAACCACATTTAGTTACTATTTAATTACTTCATAGAGAAAGACATAGGTTAAGACGTCTGCACTAGTAAGCAGGAAGTCGTGGGTTCGAATCCCGCCCGAGTAAGCCTGTGAATTTTTTCACACAGGCTCTCGGAAAGCACCGAGTATACAGTGCTTCATAATTACGTCGGGATAGGGCAAAAGAGAAAATATCTCTGTTTTAATTTACATCATCCCCCGACGCAAAACATTCTATCTTCTGACTTCATAGAGAAAGGTGGTGTGAATATTGCCTATGCGCGAATATAGATGGTGCCACGTCTAAACTTACAAGTTACATGACTTAAGTTATGTAGTGTACATGATTGGTCATTGTTGCAATTTTCAGAAATGGGCGGATTTGGGGGTCAGTATTTTTTAGGAAATATTGTTCCACTGATCTGTTCAAAGTTTTGCATTGTTGGATGGCGAAAAAACAAGAAAAAAATGGCGCTCGTTTTCAACTGTCGGGCAGATGATAGCCTTTTTAGTCAAGGCGCGCATGGCTACCTGGACGTGTGACGCGCCCCGAATGCCAGCATGTCCGGGCACCACTCATCCGGGTAGCCAAGCGCGCCTTGACTAACGGCTACAGGGCAGTTTTCCAACGATTTCCAGCTGGTAATCGTTGGAAAACGATATAAATTTCCACTTTTCTTGACAACGACAGCACACCTGGTGCCAACATTTCACGGAAAGATTTCACTTTAATACCCCCCACCAAAATCGGTCAAGAACAGCAAAATCTTAGAAAATAACCAACCCTCCTTATAACAACTGTCTAAACATGTGGCACAACCTTTAATTTTGAGAATTTTGTTGGGACATTTTAGTAAATTATAAGGTAAGAAAGTTTGTGTTTTCTGTGTTAGAAGTTCTTGGCAGTTGGCACTACAAATGTATATTCACTCCAAAGTGTGCACATACATGTTGATTTCTTCCTCATTTTTTACAGATTTTTCTGAGAAAAAAATCTTGAAATAACAGGTTGTGTCACATGTTTAGACAGTTGTTATCAAGGTCACAACAAGGAGGTGGGCATGGTTGGTTATTTTCCAAGATGTTGCTGTTCTTGACCGATTTTGGTGGGGGTATTAAAGTAAAATCTTTCCTCTATTCAAAGATCCTTACCACCTAGTACGAACTGGCTTTGATTCTTCTACGTAGTTTCACTAACTCCAGCGCAAACGACTCAGCGGGTCCGGGAGGGCGACACTGCCCGGCCCGTCGCGCCGCCAGCCGGCGTGTACATGGTGTAGTAGGTGCCCCAGGCATCCATAGCCCAGGATGACAGGCCCGTCCCGCAAGCCTTTTTGGGCCACTCCATTGTCAACAAGGTCTTCATCTGGTGCATCATTCCGGTCAGCTCATTAAGTGCAGTCACTGTACAGTTCAGGTTGATCACAAGTTGCTTTTTGGAACTTGTTTTTTATTGACAAATTTTACAATTCTGTGTGCAGTACACTGTTCTTTTTACAGTATACATGTTACAAATCTCAACTTCATGGATACAATGGCATCCAACCTTGATCCCAGATGTTACATTTTGTTACAAATTTCAACCTCGTTACTAGAAATGAGCGATCACTGCTAATGCATGCTATAGATTTGTGGGTGGAGCCAAGCTAAGGGTCAATGGGGGGGGGGGGGGGGGGTAAGCAAAGGCCGCAGCCAAGGGGAAGGGGTGCGGTTCAGAAGGCCCTTGTCTAAAATTTAGGGAAGGGAGCTTATATAGTTTTAAATTTCAACAAAATGACCCCAAAAGATTTTCTGAAGGAAAACGTTGAGTCAGGGAAAAATATTGCCAACACAGATTAAACCATGGAGGAAGGTCTATATTCCTTCCTCCATGATTAAACTCATAACCTACAAAATACTGAAGGACTGTGCGTCTGTTCCAATGAAACCTGTGGAACATGGTCAATCTGGAAACTCACAAAATGTGAAACCTTACTCATGAGCAAATATCAACAAAGTTTTACGGCAGGTAATGTCCCATGCCTTATGATCAACCCTATAGAGTACCGAAGTCTGCATGTCAGTTCCCGCAGCAACTGGTTCCAAACACATGAAGTTTAGAATGTATTCTGGTTCCAAACATTGCATTGATTGACGTCATCACTCCGGTACTCTATATATTACAGTGAATAACAATTCTGGTAAAATATAAACACACACGACAATAGCAGAATTAAGGATACTCGTCTTAGTTTTATTGAACTGCATTAAATTCTATCAAAAATACAATAAATTACAAAATTTAGCACTTTAAAATATAATTGGAAAATATTTCTAGAGCTGCATATTTTGATTATTTTGGGCATAAAAATAATGCTGTATGGATGGCATCCATGCAAGTTGTAACAATAAATTATCCATCTCAGTATAAAAAAAAAATCAAGATTCCTCACTTTGGCATCTTTCTCCAGACTTGCATTGAGCAAAATGGGCATACTGGCTTGTGGAACAAAAGTACATTTCAGACTTGCACTGATAGTACTGATAGCAGTCATTACCTCGGCCCAGAACATTCTTATTAGAGACATAGGAAGAAGAAACTGCCTCCAATGACCCTTCTCTTTGCCTTAATGTCTCTAGAAATTAAATTTTCAAGTGCCTTTTGCAAAGGAGAAATTGCCTTGCACGTTAAGGAATCTTCAGGCCCGGTGACCATAGAAAGACAAATGTCAGTACAAATATTCTTTTAATGCAATATTATGAATTAAAAAAAAAATTCAGATTTTTTTTTTTTAAATAAGCAATTTCTTTTAGCATATTAGCTAAAATATTAATATAAAGAATGTGAGTATAAACCAATATGTGTTAATAAATGTGAATAATTGTATCTTCTGTCCAAGTACAGCAAAACTGCACACACATAAAATTTAAATTGAAAAAGTCTGGTCACGTTTAGGCACAATCTGTACTGTTGTAAACTAACAGCACAAAGGTAAAACTACAAAGTAGTCCCACATGAATTTAAATGTCAAATATTTCCTTCATTATTAAATGGTGGATATCTTGTTTCATCATCTCATTGGAAAGTGCTAAAAATAGCCATACAGCATCACAGTTGATTTTTCAGTACATTTTTCAGTGTCAGTAATCTTACTGAAATAACACTTAACCGCATGTAGTCTGCGAAGTGAAAATCTGCCATAATATTTCGATTTTCTTTTGACAAATGTCAAAATTGTGCAACAGATGCTTTAAACATAAATTACATAACATATAACATATATTTTGGAAGAAAGTGATAATGCAGTGAACACTAAGCAAAATATACACATGGGGAATACATTTATATTAAAATTTCAGCCTTTGATCCACAGATGCTTGTTCATTCAAGCTCAAGGTTTTTCATGAACTCCACATGAACAAAATGAAATTTATACAGATGGATGTTTGTTTCTTGAACACAACGAAAGACTTCTTTACAAGAAACATCTTTAGTGTCAACTAGATTTAAAAGCATTTCATTTGCCAGGCGTTGTCATATCTTGCATATTTTGTTTAAAATGTGGAGGGGGAAGGGGGAAATTTAATTCCTTCAGTTGGGCCACATTAACAATAAAGTAATATATATAAAAACATTATAATTTGGTTTCTAATGAATATTCTTGATTACATATGTTTGGAGGACTTTGCCCTTAAACGTCCTCCTATCAGCCTGAAATGACTAACTTATCTCCTACATTAGACTTTCTTATGAATGAAGAAAGTTCACAACGAGGGTGTGGTTGATTCATGTCCTACGTACACCTTTGCAATAACATCCAAGTGCCAAGATAGCTAGTCGAACTATGGTGTCATCACTGGTCCCCATTTTACTTGCCACAGTTTGAAATGAGCAATGTTTAGAATGAGCAATGTTTTTATTGATAACCAGTGTGGCCATGCCCTGAAGGTTGGTTCTAAATGGTCAACTAGACATGACCGAAGAGCCATCGTTCGGGTGAAGTTAGTCAAACAATTGTCAACTGTAGTTAACTATAGTACTTGATCAAACTTCCCCGCTGATGGACACAATATAGACGGGCCATAGTCTCTATCATGTCAATGCGCCCTCAAGCACACCCTCATTTGTAAGTTTTCTGGAGCCATGACAGATCCTAATGCACTCCCACACCCCAATCAAATTCTATATCATTCCGGAGTCACTTAGCAGGGGTGTGGTTTCGTAATTGCCCCGCCTACTACTGCCCTTGTTGGGAGGTGCATCAGTATTGCCTAGATCCCCTGGGTTAGGAGGGAGATTAAGCTGAAGAAGGCTTTCTTCCACATAGACATAGCGTCTTGCAATCAGAATAAAAAAGAGGAAGTCGATCGCCATGATCACAGCCAGGAGAAGGAAGAAATACTCCAAGTGGCCAAAGTTGATTTCATCCGGGATCCACTCTGCACCTGTTTCAAATCAAATCAAATCAAATCAATTAAATCAATTCATATCAAAGGGTCATTCTGATTATTGACCCTAATTAATTACCTCCAAGGTATTCTTGCTAAGAACCTGACCTCCTAATGGATTTTAAAGTATTCTGGGAATTATATAGGATAAAGAAGCTAGGAAAACAGACGGAATAAAACAAACTTCTCTTAACATAAGGGGTTTTCGAAACCTTGGCTTCGTCTCCGGCTTCGGCTTCATCTCCGACTGCTGAAAAACTGAAAAGCAAACCAAATGCAAATATTCTAATTTTTGCTTTCATAAATCAACGGAATGAATGTTCCAGAAGCAGTACATGCACCAACATTTAGAATATTTCCATTTGGTTTGCTTCTCAGTTATTCAGAAATGGGAGACGAAGCCGAAAGCGGAGACGAAGCTATGGTTTCGAAAAAAAACCTACAGAGAAAAACTGCTCTCATGGCAGGTTTCCACACTTGGTGAAACACAATGAAACTTGTAATGTAAATTCCTCAGCCAACTGCCATTTTATGTTGATGACAAATTGCAACACAAACTACAGACCTACCTGATGTAACTGCATTGACAATTATAACCAGCAGCGATCCAATGTAGCTACCTAGACCTGACGTTAGTAAAAACAGCCCCATGACAACCCCTTGCATTGCCTTCGGAGACTGCGAGTATGCAAACTCAAGACCTGCAAAGAAAAAACAGGGACAAATTAACAACTAATTGTAATTGGTTGATATCTCAATCATAAATTACCTTCATGAGATATGACAGACACATTATACAAATTCACCCTCACCAAATAACACCCACATGTTGTGCCCACCAGATCTCAGAAGGCTTATACAAGAAAGCTAGACCATTTTGCAGATGCGCATCATGTGAAGCATTTATGAGTGTCCAATTTGAAGTGTTTGAATGTGCATGCAGATGCACCACTGTTGTGTCCGAGCCCACTACCAAAACAGTGAAAGAGTGGAATTATGACCACTAGGAGTCCAAAACTCCAGCAAGAAACCCAAATCTAGGCTTGACAGGAGCTCTAGATCGAACGTATAGACTTGATGCTGTATTTGAAAATACTTTATATCATAACGGCCTTTCCAACGGTACTTTATAAATATCATTCAAAAATGCCTCAGTGAGTTTCACTATCCCTATTGGTCGAGAGCCTGTCACGTGGGTGTGTTTTAAACGGTTGTTTAAACACGGCTGGAAGTTGTTTAAACACGGCGCATCATAACCAGCTGTTCTCAGCCGATACGCAACAGGGAGAGCGTAGTAGGTGCGCGCACAAGATGTACTGAACTTCATAATGTAAGACAACGCTAATGCACGCGTATGAAACGCTGCGTGTGCATATGCGTACGCGCACGCGACAGACAGGCGCGGAGCGCCTTCACGCGCATGTGTTTTGTACTGAGCAAATGGGAGAAAAAGTGGGGTGAAAAAGCTTCGCATTTTGTCCTTTTTACGGGAGGTTTTTGTATTTTTCGTAAGGCATTTATGAATGGGGATAAAAATGTGATGACCCGGTCTTTACCAGTCAATAATAACCTCGAAGGGTCGTGACCGCTGTTAATGGACCTCGCCTTCGGCTCGGTCCATTAACAGCAGTAACCCCCCTCCTCGGTTATTATTGACGTGGTAAAGACCGGGTCATCCCCTTATTAATGCCCAGACTCGGTCGAGTTTGGACGTGCATCTAAAACCATTAAGAGAACACTTGACAGACAGAGTTCACATACCAGTAATGCTTGCAAAAACTTCGCTGGCCCCTATGAATGTGTACTGGGGAATCTGTGCGAAGACGCTCAACTCAGATGCGTTGTAGTACTTATCTCCAACTTGTTGTGTGAAGTAGCCGTATTCATCGATGCTGGCTTTCCGTGCAAATTCGATTCCGGCAGCAATAAGCATGGAGACCACAGCCAGAATCATACCAATACCTGATGGATTTTCAGATTCAAAAGGATTTGGATATCTGACCGATTTTGTTTTGGAGGTGGTGATAAGGGTAATAAGTGTGGTAAGTTGGCGTGTGAATTTGTTTGCAAGCTAAAAATATACGTACTGGCTGTGCAGTGAGTACTACATTAAATAAAATACAATGACACGGAATGTAGGTAAAGCAAAGTAAATTGTATATAAAACTTGAAACGGATGACATCTAACCCCCCCCCCCCCCCCCCCCCCACCCCCGACCCCCAAATCATGCAATCTATCGTTCCAGCAAACATCTATATTACACAGGAAAGAGTTTGCGGTATCTACCAATCACATATGTACCTATTGTGCAGTGCAGAAATTGCAATCTGCCAATCACGTAAGTTCCCCCGTGCGATAGGTAGATTCAACCCAAAATCTTTAGTTAAATTTTATTCTTTTTATGTCACTTTTTAAATAACTATGATGCATGTAATTTCTTGTAAATTCTTGTGCAATTCGGCTGTTTGGCTGCCATGTTTGATATTTTTAATAAACCAATAATTATAATAATAATAATAAATTCATTCCATGTAGATATTATTCTCACCAATTCGCTTCAGCTTTGACAGGGGGAGTCCAACCCTCTTCAGGAACGGGTAGAAGACGCGGTCCACAAAGGGAACAAGAACAAGAATGATTGCGACATTGAAGAGATTGAGGGCAGCCACAGGAATGGTGAAATTATTGTAGACCAGACGCATACGTTCTCCTTGCAGCAGGTAAGTTGTGGACATCTAGAAAGGAAATTCACAAAAAACTTGGGTAAAGTCTAAACAAGTTGTTTGAATGAATGCCTAATAAACACTGTTCCAGTGCACAGGTTATCCATTATGACCGAGGACTTGAGACAATAGGGGATTAGTGATTACAATACAACTGAGGACCTGAGCCCAAGTCCTTGGTAGATTTCATGTACAAACCTTATGGGACTTATTGAGAAAGTCCAAACAATGGGAACAATGGAAGAGAACAGCTCGAGTCCTCAGTAGTATAGTAAAACGTGACTGTGTTTTGTTCCCAATTTCCAACACAGTTCTACCAAATAAATTATGAATAAAGTGTACGTGTGCACATACATAGTCCTTGTCTTGCATATAATAATAATGATAATAATACAGGTTCTTATTTAGCGCTTTTAGCAAGATCAAAGCACTTTACAGATATTATTACCCCTGGTCATCGGGCCCATTAATCATTCCTGAAACCTTCTCAGCTCCTTGGGGAGTATACAGCCCCGGCTGCTATTTTTAAGTGCACACGGGCTAATCAAACACATAACCATCACTGCCCTCACAGGTACCCATTTACTCCTGGGTGGAGAGAAGCAACTTGTGATAAAGTGCCTTGCTCAAGGACACAAGCACCGTGACCCTAGCCGGTTTTGAACCCACAATCTGCAGTGTCTCCAAGATCTTGAGTTCAATACACTAAGCCACGAGGCCACAGCGCTCCATATGTGGTGTTACGGTTTGAAATTGCGACATTTGACGTCCAGTATCGTCAACTACATTATTATAAACCCTCCCTCTCCCCAAAATGGAGCCAATACCCTACCTATCAAAACCTATCGAGTTTCAGGTTGAGAAACACAAGCTGTTGGAGAGGAAGGGCTTAAGTTTGTTGATAGGTTATGATAGTTATAACAGTAGCAGGGTTAAACTTCTGTCCTGTGCATTGCCTACATTTTAAAATAATACATTAATATTGCGACTCGAGCCCAAGTCAAAAACTTGAGTCGACAACTCTGTGTTAAGACACACACCTGGAAGTACACAGTCCAGTAAAAAATGATGACGATGAAGATGGGTAGAATTTTGCCCAGGGACTTGACCTCGTCCACTTTCACATCCGGGAAGTGACCACCGAAACTCATCTTGGCACGGTCCAGGAAACTGGTCATCTGAATCTTGTTGACGCAGGGCTTGCGGATCTGTGAGATAGCCTCCCAGATGATCTTAGCAACAGTGGTGAACACGCTCCCTTGAAGGAGGGAAAATTGACCAGTAGATGATCGGAGTTAACCCTTTCAGAGCCAAACATATGAATGCTACACATGACCTCTAGATCCTGCATACTTAAGGTACCATCTCAAACGTCGAACACTTTCCAATTCAAACACTGCCTGTTCCTATCGTCAGGTGTTTCAATAAACAGAACTATACACAAGTGTGCTTACTTGAGAAATGGCCATGCAGTTCCAGTTTGGAAAACACAGGGAACATGGCACATTCCCAATATGAACACACTGTCCCCTAAAGGAACATTACAAAGAGAATAAAACATTACAACTTTTGGGACACTACGTAAGGGTGCACAAATGTACTCCATGAAATGCTTGTCCTAAAATTTGTTTAAAAATGTTAATGCTGATACCAGGAGAAATTTTGCAAGAAGTCATAGCATGAATTTACATTGTGGATTTTTACAACCAGATTATTATTGTGGAGTAAGTGAGTCATGAAGTTGGACTAAAACTCAATTTTCATAACTCAAGGGTGGAACTGAAGCTTGACCTCCACTACTATATCTAAACCCTAAACTCAGCCTTCCTCGACTCGTAACTCAGACTTGAATAACAAGAATCTAATCAGCTGTCTTTCAGGCAATGTAAAAAGGGTGCCTCCAAAATGAGCATTCCCCTCACCTTCTGGGGGTCTCATCCGGTACTTCCGTCGACCGACCAGGAGGATAATAATCGCCAAGACAATAGCGACAGCTGGTATTGAATACCCAACGTCAAATCCGACTTCCTGTTGCACGTAGACCACAACAGAAAATGCGATGCCAGATCCAACGTTGATAAACCAGTAGAACCTTCAGACAAAGGAGAGTTTTTATTGGTCAGAAACTTTCTTGCTTCGTCATTCCAAAACTAGTTCACCGCCTAAACAGTGCTACCCTGAAAATCATCTACACCCAAGGGGAGATGGGAGATGGTAGTTATACCCTAACCTTCCCAAATCCTCCAAAATCCTCTTTGGGGGATTGAGGGTCTTTAAGCATTGGAGGATTTTGCAGGACTGAGGGCATTAAAGGATTTTTCCTCTGGAGAAAAATGGAGGATCCAGGTCATCAGGCTCAATCTGATGCTGGATGATTTCGGGAGACTGAGGTTACTAGGGTGTTTATCCAAAACCCACTGGAGGATTTTGCAGGATTCAGGCAGTGGTCCCCAGTAGCAAACATTGGAGGATTTTGGAATCAGAGGATAATGGAGGATTCAGGTTACATGTAGGAAAAATGACGTAGGTAGTTAGGGTTAATCATGTATGAAGACAGAGGATGAAAAAGGAACAAAAAGATACTTGAAAACACACATCTCACCAATTAAAGAAAGATTTGACAGCGTCTTCCCCGAGATCGTCCAATTGTTGAGCTCCGAAGGGTCCCACGTTGGATTTAATGCCGCCTGTACCGATGGCAACAACAGCCAATCCAAACAGGTAAAATCCACGTTTCACACCATCCGTCAAGGCAAACGTTGGGTCATAATATGCAAAATCTATGGATACAACTGGTAGCAGGGCTGTGCCTATATATGAAAAAAAAGCAAAACACATCAATAATGATCATGAATAGGGCTTTGCATCTGAACCAGGTACCCAAAGTACCCCGCCGCTAATGTCAGGAACCGGTTCCAGATTATGGAATCGAGTACCCGTAACAGAATTTACTTAGTAATTTCTCAGACAATGAAAATGCAAGTCATTTGTGGGGAATTGTGTGCGTGTTTGAAAATAAAAGAAATTTTCCATGAAATATATGGTGCAAGTTGTTATGAAAAGGTCGAATTGCCTGTACTGGTGAAAATGTACAGACCTTGAAAAATACCTCAAGGCAACCGCACGAAAATCCATTCACCAACAAAATCACATGCTAACGTTCGCCCTAAAAACATCTGGTATCTAACCGATCAACCTTGCACTTATTTTTCAAATGGTGAGGTTTTCTTTATAGTAACAAGAAAACTTCATTCAACATGAAATCAACACATAGGCTACGTACAAAAGTCTGGATGTTCAAGTCTTTACAATGATGCCATGTAGAGATAGATGTATTAAAAGAGCAACTTACCTACGCAGTATATCAATGCTGCTCCGAGAATAGCATTGAATTTTCCCGAAATGGTGTCTGCCACCCAACCACCAATCACAGGCACGAAGTAGGATGTTCCGGTAAAGATAAAGGAAACCGTAGTCGCATCAGCACTGGAGTAATGTAACTCATTCTGGCAGTAGAGCACCAGGTTTCCCGCGATGCTGTAGTACGTCAGTCGCTCGCACAGCTCGCACACAAGAATGCAGAGAACCACGCCAACCCGGTCACGCCTGAAGCCAAATGACTTAGCCGAGGCCGGTGAGTCCATCTTGATCAAGTCTGTCTCCTCTTCCTTGATGCTGCCATTCTTCACCGGAGTTTTAAGGCTTTCATTGATTTCTTCATAAACGTTGGACATTCTGGTAGGAAACCTGCTTACCAGTCATAAACAGTCAGACTTGCACTAAACCAGATGCTGGGATGTGTACTTCACACAAATTCTATAGAACAAGAAACAGGAATATTCTCAAAAGATTGGGTACTTTTTAGAAGTTGAAAATGTACATGAATCTGCCTAATTCAACACTTTCACTTTCAGTGTGCCTCGCTTTCCGGCCAGCTACAAACTGTACTTACATTGTTCAGGCATAAATGTTGGTTTCACAGCCAGGCTGGCCATATATAGTTGATCCCTCAAAATAGCAAAATCTGAAATAAAAATGGAAAGATGTGAAAAGAAATTACAAAACCCAGAAGAGCATCAAAGGCAAAAATGACAGTGTTACTGTTCCACCAAAAAGTAGAAAAAATGGGAGCTCAAAATCGGCTTTATTTTGGAAAGCAACTGATACTTTTCAAGCCAGATTAAAGAGTTTTATTTTCCAAGAACTATAAAGACTTGTGAGAATTGTGTGTAAAATATAATCAATTTTAGAGTAAAATATACACTACAGCCCTCCATTGTGTCCCAATGGCTATAAGGAAGACCAAACAGAAACATGAACCAAATTTTGAAGCAATACACTTCCAAACGGCAAATTTAAACTAAAACAAAATAGAAAAAAAATATGCGGAAATAAAAACTAATGACAATGGCTCTTCAAACCTGCCACAAAATATGAAGAGGAAAAACTGTAAGCACCGAATCAAATGAGTACACTGATTAATGCGCTACACAAGATGAATAGTGTATGACTACTGGTATGGGTGACTACATTATCATGTGATGATCATCACACACAACCTGCCCAGAGTCACATGAGAAGCAGAAGGTCAACAACAAAAATATTGAATGTCCTTAGAAAAGAACACGACTGGGATTTCCCAGAACTTGACAAAACAGTGTGCATACATTGTACACAAGTGACATACTGCATAGAAAGAAACAGTGCACAATTAAAAGGTTTTGTTTAAATATATAATTATTTATTTTTCAATTTATTTTGTTTTTTGGTTTTTTTTTTAAGTTTTAGGTTTTTAATCAGAAAGATTGTACTTTAATACCCCCACAAAAATTGGTAAGGAACAGCAAATCTTGGGAAAATAATTATCCATTTGTTTTCAGAATTGCATAAACACTTGGCACAACATTTAATTTTGAGAATTTCGTTGGGAATTTTTAGTGCAATATAGGGATAGAAAGTTTGTGTTTTCTATGATAGGTGTTCTTGGCACCATGTACATGTATAGTCACTCAAAGTGTTCACATACAGAACATGTTGATTTCTGCCTCATTTTTTCCAGATTTTGATGACATAAATCTTAAAATAACAGCTTGAGTCACATGTTTAGACAGTTTGTTATCAAGGAGGGTTGGTTATTTTCCAATATTTTGCTGTTCTTGACCGATTTTGGTGGGTGGTATTAAAGTAAAGTCATTCCCGTCGGGGAACTAGGCAGTTCCGTAACGATAGCTGCCGTAAAAAAAACCACTGCGAAAAAAAGTTTAGCGTCCCTGCCGCTTCCTTTTTGGGGCCGCCTGGGTAATTTTTTTTATTCTTTTAAATAAGGTGAAAAATACCCAAAATGTCAACCAATCCATAGCTTACTAAATTATTAAAACCACTGTTAACATATATCAATTACTTTTGCCAAACCTCAGGCTTAAGTTATATTGTATCCCAGCCCCGGATCCCAGCATCCCTTTTCAAGCGCTTTGTCACAAGAAATTAAGAACTTACAGTTCGTGTGCAACCCCATTTACTGTTTAAATATTAAAGATTGCGTGATTTTCAAAAATTGCGCTCCATCTATAATGCGCAAATTTCAAAATTTACGCAAGCCAACTTAATTTTCGTGTTCAAAAATTGCGCAGTGCGCATTTTTAAAAAATGCACGCCTTTGAAGATTGCGCTCAACAGGGCTAAAGAAAGGAATTTGTGAATTTGTGAACCTCACGGACAAATAGTACTAGATAAGGACACAAAGAGTATAATGGGCGTGAAATTAAATAGTGTCTACACTCTACAGTGAGGTAAACATACTGTAATTTTGTTTCTAATTTTTTTCGGCTACTTCCAGTTCCAGTAGCTTCATATTCTGGACTCCCTCCGCAACAATGCGTGCAACGCGAAGGGAGTCCATAGACCTTATTGCAAATACTGCCGGATAAGACGTCACACTAGGCACGGGGAAAGAAACGCTCACCAAAATCGCTCCCATTTTCTTCCCACAATCCATTGTGACCATTGTGACGTCTCGACCAGTCGGTATATTTGCGATATATGGTCTGTACTGTACTCATTATACTGCAGCCACTGCACTGGGGATGGACGATTGATAACGTTAGGCCGAAGCGGGAAAAAAATCCGAAAAAAAACAAAGCCTTTTCTGGCTGATTGTCGGAAAAGCCAATTATAGCAGCCAGTGAATTAAGTCTGGTTAGCTGAGAAGATATAATTTATACCAAAAAAATATACTTAGCCTACCTGGACTTAATTGATGGAAGCTGCATCATTCGGCCGGCTGGCTGGCTGGCCATCATTAGCAAAGGATGTGACACACACTGACACAGTGACAGTGTGAAGGAGTTTGTCAAGATTATGAATCGTGAGATTCCATTATGAATATTAGTAGTATTATTACTGCTAATGAGTGCTAATCGTCTACAGAAAAATCGAGCGTTGTCATAATCAAATAAATAGATATTGCCCTCGACAAAATAAATGTAGAATCGATATTCTGTATTCGGAACAGGTAAAGTTATCATGTGACGAGTCATGTGGTTTCGTAGACTGGTCCCCGGTCACCCCCCCCCGGCCACCGCCCCCCCCCCCCCCAACCTCGTTACCATGGGTACGATCTTGCGGCGCCATGTTTTCCCACCATGCCTTGCGCAACGCATGGAGTCGAGGATGCCCCCCCCCCCCCCCCCCCCCCCCACCCCCGAAATATTTGAAGTCCAAAGGACAATAATGGGGGACAGGGATCGAGTCTATTTTAGTATTTGTTTCAAGTAAAAGAGGGCGCTTTATATCTATATCTGGGCTCAAATCCGGTAGGGCAATGAATAATACACATATGACGTATGCCTTATCATTTAACCATACATGACCTAATCTTAATAATTTCAACCAGAGTGGATTTGTGTACGCGCACGGACGTTCCCGGACGGACGCACATGTACCACCACCGCATGTCCCGGATGTACACTATAACATGATTGATGTACCCAACCGGCGACCGGGCGCCTGTACCATTATGTTGCACGTTATTGGGCAGAGGGGTACCCCGCTCTTTTGTGTTGGTCATTGTGTTCCCGGAATCTCATGAAATCTTTTCAGAAGTCTAGGGGGGGGGGGGGGGGATGTGTTAGGAAACAATAGTCTGGAGAGTGTATAGGGTATAGGGACAAAAAGGGGGTATACCCCTCCGCCCCATATCGTGCTGGGTATAGCCTGTACTCTACGGGTGCCCGTTGTTTTTTCGTGAAGGTGGAGTTATAAAACTCCATTTATTACAACATTATACAACGTTACAACACACAATAATACATTATTATATATATATATATATACAGAAATTAAAAAAATACAAAGTAAATGCAAGAAAGAATAAATAATAATAGTGTCACAATGAGAAACAAAATCTTAAATCATTCAAAGTAAATCACAAGAATAATATTGAATAAACAATGAATCAGATATATAGAAATAAAATCATAGGTCATTCAAATTGAAGGACATGAACAATAAATCAAACATATAAACGAAATATGCAATGTAAACCGCCGCCCGCATGTTCTCCAGAAGAGGTGCTAGTTTTATACTACTTATTTTCACTACCCAACCGGTGCCCGCCTGTACTCCAGAGGTGCCCGTTTTATACATTTCTTTTTTTCACTACCCAACCGGTGCCCGCCTGAACTCCAGGAGGTGCCCGTTTTCTTTTTACTACCCAACCGGTGCCCGCCCTGTACAGATGCGCTGGCTTCGGCCGACGTTCATTCAGCCTCCCGTAGTCTCCCATGGCTGGGTTGCAGTCTATTTTCGGCTCAAGGCAGGTAGTCCTTCAAGTGTGCAAGAAGGTTTCTCATACAGAGGCTCCTACCTCGAGCTGACGCCCCTGGTCCAGCCAACGGTTCGGTTAACCCTGAGTAACGCCTACACAGAAATCCTGGACAACGTTCTTATCCACAAAATTTCATCCTTCTGCAAGGTCGTCTCACAGGTAAAACCCATACCCCTTGGTTTCAAGAAAAAGGAAAATGCCCACATTTTGTCCTTCAGAAGACAGGTGTATGTGATTCTGCCCCAGAACGTCACTCCCCCGAGTGCCATAAATTGTACGCACTCGGGGAGAGGCCATAAACGTATTCCTTTCCACTGACTCTGCCGTGAAGTGCTCCAACACCCACCCAGATCCCTCCAACGCCTATGTCGCTATCACCCTCCAACGACCCCGACACTGACTCGACTATGTGGGAGGACTCTCAGATGGACGGCGACGAGCCGTTCTCTGAGAGTGTTCTCACAGAAAAGGGCCCGCTCTCTTACAGTCAGCTTCTCGCATTCCTGTCTTCTGTCAAGGGCAAAAAGAGACCCGTGCCGGTTGCCCGCACATGTACCGGCGACTTGCCGGGTCTGGTAAAACAATTGAAACCCCTAAGACACCATCCGGACGTTCCAAAACGTATGCAGCAGAGACTGGTGAAACTCGTATGAGGTTGTTTGCCCAATAACTATAATTCGACTTAATTGCTTCTAATGACCCCAGGGCTATCATCCAAGAGAATCGGGATCCAAAAAGAAAAACTGCCCAGCAACAATGAAGATGAAAGAAGTCATCCGGTTTCCACGGTTTAAGGTGAGGACGATTGCGATTGGATATAGGGCCGGCCTTTAGCACTACGAATCAAAATTCGCTTTTTAGATTCCAAAAATGAATTTTCCTAGGCCTGAAGTTAGCAACCTGCTGAGCAGCAGTTATGGTACTTCCGTCTTTTCCTTTGTTTTCATTTTGGGGGCCGAAGGTACACACTCTACTTGTAGGTGAAAAGAAGAATGCTACGACTCGTATAGAGTCGAACCATAAAATGATTTAATTACCAGAGCGCTAATTATGGATGGCCCCTAAACCATCTGTATCAAGTTGATACAAGTGTAGTTTAGGACATTGTTCTATTGCAGAATAGTTTATACATACATCGCAAGACCGCATTTTCGGAGTACCATCAAAACATAAGGTAGCTTGAAAATTGCAGCTATAGGCTATGACATGAGAGATTATGGCATGTCAAACGTTGCAATATTCGATAATCTACGTATTTGTGTGCGATGTTCAAATATATATGTGCGATGTTTGTCATTATGTGCGATGTTTGTCATTATGTGCGATGTTTGTCATTATGTGCGATGTTTGTCATTATGTGCGATGTTTGTCATTATGTGCGATGTTTGTCATTATGTGCGATGTTTGTCATTATGTGCGATGTTTGTCATTATGTGCGATGTTTGTCATTATGTGCGATGTTTGTCATTATGTGCGATGTTTGTCATTATGTGCGATGTTTGTCATTATGTGCGATGTTTGTCATTATGTGCGATGTTTGTCATTATGTGCGATGTTCAAATATATATGTGCGATGTTTGTCATTATATGTGCGATGTTCCAATTTATATTTGCGATGTTCCAATTTTTATTTGAGAAAGAACTTGCTTAAGTTCGAAACGTCAGGCCAGCTAATTTTTTGATTTATATGTGCGATGTTCAAATATATATGCGATGTTGTCATATATGTGCGATATTTGTCATTATATATGCGATGTTCAAATGTATGTGTGCGATGTTTGTTATTATATATGTACGATGTTCAAATATATATGCGATGTTTGTCATATAGGTGCAATGTTCAAATTTATATGTGCGATGTTTGTCATATAATAATGTTCGATGTTCAAATAATATGTGCGATGTTTTTCAATTTATATTCGAAAACGGAATTGTGGGATATCGTATGGTTTCCAGACCGAAATAGTATGAATATTCCTAATAAGTTACATCAGGGACCAGACTACTTAAGACGGTCTATCTGTTGCACTGACCTGGCTGAAGCTAGCCCGCGATTCGCAATAGGGCCCGCGATTCGCCCGATGCGAGTAGCCGCATATTGAAAACTAGAATCCATTCGAAAAAAGGAGGTTTTTTTTATGAAATCGCTGGATTCAGGCAACTAATTTTCGAGAAAATTTCAAGAAATTACATACCAATTTTGCATGAAATTTCAGAATAGGTATGAGCAAAGCTGTACATATTATACTTAACATTGTTTTATGGGTCTTTTTTAATGAATTAATTAGTCGTTTCGCTAAGGCCCATTTCAAATGGTTAATTCTCTACATCAATTCCTTTCGGCTCAGCACAATAGCTTCTGTTTGAAAGAAAGTGTACCGCACATGTTTTTAAAAATTGATATTTTTCTTTCATATTCATAATTGCCACCTTCCTGGGCACACTTAATTTCAGCAAGGGCCTATTCCAAGAATGGCTTCTGTTCCAATTAGCCGCTTAAAAAAAGTGTACACGATTGGTAATTCTCAAATTTTTGTTTTTAATGAATTATTACAAAATACCTTTGTAGACTGTAAGTTAATAATCTCAATCATCCTGTGAAATGGCACCAGATGTGCTGTCGTTGTCAAGAAAAGTGGACATTTATATCGTCTTCCAACGATTTCCAGCTGGAAATCGTTGGAGAACTGCCCTGTAGCCGTCAGTCAAGACGCGAGTTGCTACCTGGACAAGTGGCGCGCCCCGGACATGATGGCGCGTTGGCATATCCGGTCCCAGATAGCCACGCGCGCCTTGACTAAAGGCTATTATCTGCCCGACGGTTGAAAACGAGCGCCGTTTTTCACTCGTTTTTTCGCCATCTAACAACGCAAAACTTTGAACAGGTCAGTGGAATGATATTTCCTATAACATACTAACCCCCAAATCCGCCCATTTCTGAAAATTGCAACAATGACCAATCATGTACACTGCCTTTTAAAGACGGATCATTTTCATGAATATCTGGAAATGCGGTATTCGGAGTTTCGTGTGAAATGTGCCGTCTTTGAAAGAAAGTCTACCACACATATTTTGAAATTGTTTTATTTTTCTTTCATATTCATAATTGCCACCTTCCCGGGTACTTTCTCTCAAAGACGGCATTTCACACGAAACTCCGAATACCGCATTTCCAGATATTCATGAAAATGATCCGTCTTTAAGCGGCTAATTGGAACAGAAGCCATTCTTCCAATAAGTTCTTGCTGAAATTAAGTGTGCCCAGGAAGGTGGCAATTATGAATATGAAAGAAAAATATGAATTTTTAAAAACATGTGTGGTACACTTTCTTTCAAACAAAAGCTATTGTGCTGAGCCGAAAGGAATTGATGCAGAGAACCCTTTGAAATGGGCCCTCGCGAAACGACTAATTATTTCATAAAAAAATACCAATAAAACAATTTTAAGTATAATATGTTTAGCTTTGCTCATACCTATTCTGAAATTTCATGCAAAAATTGGTATGTAATTTCTTGACATTTCTCGAAAATTCGTTGCCTGAATCCAGCGATTTCATAACAAAAAAAAAAACTCCTTTTGTCGAATGGATTCTAGTTTTCAATATGCGGCTGCTCTGATCGCGCGAATCGCGGGCCCTATTGCGAATCGCGGGCTAGCTTCAGCCAGGTCTGTGCAACAGATAGACCGTCCTAAGTAGTCTGGTCCCTGATGTAACTTATTAGGAATATTCATACTATTTCGGTCTGGAAACCATGCTATATCCCACAATTCCGTTTTCGAATATAAATTGAAAAACATCGCACATATTATTTGAACATCGAACATATATGACAAACATCGCACACATACATTTGAACATCGCATATATATGACAAACATCGCACATATCAAAATCGCATATATATTTGAACATCGCACATATAAATTTGAACATCGCACAAAAATAAGTAGATTATCGAATATTGCAACGTTTGACATGCCATAAGAGATTCACCATTTCGAGAGGTGCCAAGCCTGCAGTTTTAATTGTTATGCAGAGTATCCTCCCTGTGCATGGTTTTGTTGTAATCCTTTTCAGATAACTTCGTTTTGTATCACATTTGCCATGTGTTTTTGGTTACAGATCTGACGTCATATCTTGTAAGATTCATGGACTCGAAAGATGGGTTCATTCCATTTGACGGTGTTCCCTTTATATGTCTCATCATCGTACACCTTGGGATGTATGTACGGCCGCAATAAACATCTGTCTTCAAAAAAACAAGAGAAACTAGAAAATGAGCACAAGGTATGTTGAGTAGGACCTTTTCACTTCAACCCCAACAACCCCAAACCTTCCAAAATCCAACAGTTGTCTAATTTTGACAGGTTGAGCAGGCATGCAACTTTTTCTCGGATCAGCTAATTTCCTATTTTTTGTATTTTACTGCCGATGAAAATTGAAAAACGGGGTTAATTCCAAGTTGCATGTCTGGTTGAGGAAGCCTCCTAGTAAAATGCCAAGGGGTTGGGGTTAATCATGATTATTATTGCAGTTTTTTTGTTTCTGCAAAAGTGCTCTAGGCCCTGGAACTCCCAAGCCATAAAGCCAAAAAGAAACATGAGGTTGTTTGCCCAATAACTATAATTCGACTTAATTGCTTCTAATGACACCAGGGCTATCATCCAAGAGAATCGGGATCCAAAAAGAAAAACTGCCCAGCAACAATGAAGATGAAAGAAGTCATCCGGTTTCCACAGTTTAAGGTGAGGACGATTGCGATTGGATATAGGGCCGGCCTTTAGCACTACGAATCAAAATTCGCTTTTTAGATTCCAAAAATGAATTTTCCTAGGCCTGAAGTTAGCAACCTGCTGAGCAGCAGTTATGGTACTTCCGTCTTTTCCTTTGTTTTCATTTTGGGGGCCTAAGGTACACACTCTACTTGTAGGTGAAAAGAAGAATGCTACGACTCGTATAGAGTCGAACCATAAAATGATTTAATTACCAGCAGAGCGCTAACACCCAATCTTAGGCGCGGAGATACTTTTAAATTAATGTCTTGCACGCAGACATTATAAAACGTTGCAGCAAAAATCATCTGCAGCGTATATACTCGCACGCGTTTGCATTGTTTTCGCAAAGCAAAATAAAACGCCCATTTACTGATTTTGCGTTTCAATTTCGGGCGTATCGACTTCGATAAGGCACCTGTATAGAATACAAACGCAGATATGCAAATAGCCGTACAAAAGCCGTACTCATGTCTAGTTTTCCCCATAGGTTTGTACACAAACATGGATGCGCCATTGCGCCCACAGGCATCACTTCGAGTCAACGCTCTGGTAATTTAACTAAAATGCTGCACACAACATTCATTCCAAATCTGTGGCAGTGCAAGATTGACAGTATGGGCCGCATCAGCAAAGGATTCAACTTTTCTCAAGGATGCTCACGTATGTTTCAGCCGCTAATTTAGTTTGCCTGCGCTAATTTAGTTTGCTCACTTAACCTATACTGTTTTTCAAAGTGAACAAAGAAACTGGCAGGGGCGGGATTCGAACCTGCGACCTCCGGGTTACCGTACCGGCGCTCTAGGACTCTACAGAAATAAACCATCATTCATCATGATGTCTCATTACATTGTGAACTAATAACAATGGATTTAGTGCCAAATAACAATGGATTTCCATTGTTAGTGCGCCGTTTTTCTTTTGTTAGATGTTCATAGTGTTAATCCTTGCGATGACTGTCGTTGGTCACCCTCAACACGAGAGGGTGTACGACCTCATTGAAAAATGCATTAATAAAAACATGTTGAAAACCTTTGCGATAACCCCGATATCGTTTTTCTCCAAGAAACATTTTCTGAATTCCAATAACCCTGTGTGAAAAATGTGGTCGTACACCCCCTGTGTGCCCCAAGCCTCACCCGTATGTCGGGAATAACGACCCTGGTCAAGAACAAAAACATAGACATTGTTGACTCAAATTATTTCGGACGGGCACATTTCTTTACCAAGATTAGAACCAATAATACTTTTTTCTATCTCTATAATTTTCTAGTCCCTCAAAACGATAAACTTGCCCTTGAGGCCATCCAGTCCTTCAGTGAGCATTGCGCTCAGCTTGCCGACGACGGCGTCATCGTCATCGGTGGTGACTTTAACGTTGGACCCTGTCGTCGATCGTCTGCGCAAGCCGGTCGAGCATCGACCCAGAGTCGCTAGCGCCCTCAGCGACGCGATGGGTGCACTGTCGTTGCGTGATATCTGGCGCAGTCTCAACCCCGGTAAACAAACATTTACTTGGTTCAGGAATAACCTCTCGTCCGTGTCTGGCTCGTCACGAGCCCGACTCGATCGTTTTTACGGCCCACCCAATATTTTATCTTCTGTTCACTCTTCCAAAATCATCCTCTGTACTCTGACCATTTTGCCATTTCTCTTCAAATTAAGCTCCCCTCTGCTGGCCAGAGGGGTAGCGCTCACTGGCACTTAAACAACTCTCCTTTCTGATGTTTCCTACAAACACATAAATAATTTCTGGGCCAATTGGAAACATCAAAAAGGAGACTTGCCTGATATTTTATTGTGGTGGGACATTGGCAAGTCCCACATTAAATCAAAACCCAAAAATACAGTCAGAAAATTGCTAAAGAAAGACGAAAAACTTTTTCTGAGCTGAACCAAAAAATTGACCGTTCATAGTCTGCGCCGGATCTCACGCCTCCAAGCCAAAGAGGTCCTAAAAGAACAAAGGGACAATTTAAATCAACATATTAAAGATAAAGCTAAAGGCGCTCTCGTCAGATCGCGTTTTCAACACATCAACGAAACCGACTCCTGTACTTCTTACTTCAACTTGGGGGGGAAAAAAAAAAGCAAACTTAATTTCTAAATCCATCAGCAAAATACGTCTCCCTCTGGTATAGTTTCCGAAGACCCAGCCGAAATAAAAACTCACATTCATGCCTTTTACCAAGACCTGTACAGTCGAGTCCCGTTCAATTTAATTACCGAGAACCTCAATCGGCTTGAGCCTCAAGTTGCGGAGAACTCTGTCTCTGTCTCAACTTGACTTTGCCGTCAAGCAACTTGGCATAAACAAATCCTCCGGCCTCGACGGCCGGACTCGGCTCCGAATTTTTCCAGTGTTTCTGGCCCCTGCTAAAAAACGATATTCTTTCCGTTCTCAATCATTCCCTCATTTCTGGGCTCTCTACCCCGTTCTTTTTCCCGTGCAGTTATTACCCTATATAATTCCCAAAAATGTATTCAAATTTACCTAGTCGGTTTCCCCTTGTGGATTGTTTGACGAATATTAATATTGAAATATGATACCCACGTGGGGGGGAAAACTTGTACAATGTATGTGTAAATTTACCTTTCTGATGCGGTGTGTATTCTTGTGGGCTTTATCAGGAGGAAAAGATATATATATACACGCCGCTCCATTTGTACTTCTACTCCATCTTGCAGAGCTCTCCTCAGCCGATGGCTTTGCACAGCACACACATGCTTCTGTACAAGAGACTGTTGCAAAGAATACCATTCCAAAGTTAAACCATTTATTAATTATTCCCCGTGATCCACTTTTTTTGTAACATGCACCACTCGGGGTATACTGTTTATTGACGTATGCTGTGTGTACCTCCCACTATGAACATCTAACAAAAGAAAACCCACGCAGTCCTTTGTTACAAACAAAGGACTGCGTGGGTTTTCTTTTGTTAGATGTTCATAGTGTCCCCCACCGGTGATGTTGATGACTTGTACAGTAAGTTTGTTGACCACTATCTAAGCCGAAGGAAAGAAAAAGCAGGCTTAACTGTCATTTGCCTTGCCAGCTGTGGTGGTTTGCTGATCTGTACACAACCATGAGCAGGGGCGGATCCGGGAATTTTTGCAGGGGGGGGGGGGGGGGGGGGTGTTGTAATTTGCCCAGAAAAGTGACTCCCAAAATGTTCAGCTATAGGCAAAATAAGACCTGTATTTCCAAGGCGTAGACCCCTACAAACAAAAGCAAAACAAAACAAAAACAACCAAATTGGCAACGAGCGGGGGAGGGGGGGGGGGTTCGAAAAAGGCCCCCCAAAAAGATTGTTTGGTTGTCCTCCACACCCCTCCGCCAGCAGTGGGGGGTGGGAGGGCGGATTTTTTTTACATTCCCAGAAGTCCAACTTCAAACCATACACAAAGTAAAACAAACAAATGTTAGGCCTACAAACAGTTCAATACGGCTGCCTCTTCAGCGATGGCAGCCGGGTCCTAATTCACTCCGTCCGAACCGTAGCCCCAAGGACAAGGCTGCCAGTGTTGACTACCCCTAGAACTAGGGGTAAGTGCTGACACTGTCTCCTGGGGCTCAATGTCACTCTCTGGACCACTTTTTGGTGGACGCGACCTTTGCGTGTTTCAGCTGTATTTGAGCTGGCTCAGCATTCGACCAAAAACCTCACGAAGTTTCGATGTGGTAGCCATACTGCACATACAATCAAACAAGACTTTTACACCCTGTTTGCAATGAATGCTGAGCGTGTTGGAAGCCATCTTGGCTTCCCCTGTCGATACACGTTCAGTTGTTGCATTTTGTTTAAATATTTATTATTTAATCGTTTGTGTAAATATACAGCAAACAAAATCCAAACTAAATATTAATATTAAGAGTGATTCAAGTCAAGAACGTAATTAGAAAAATAATGAGATTTATTTTTCATAAGTTAATTTCTGAAATAGCGATTTAAATGTTTAATTAGCCTCGTGCGTTTAACACGAGTATTTCTGTACCGCGTGTATTACCATCGAGATATTTTATGGTGCGAAGTCACACACTGATACTAGAATATTAACTTTCAAAACTCTGGAGTAAAAGGGGTCGTGTTTTGTGCAGTACAAGTAAATTAAATATGGAAACGAGATTGGAACGAATTAACCAGCGAAATCAATTCAAGTTTCGGGATAAAATTGAAAAAAATATTTAGGGACGGTGGTCGAGGACAACCAAACTATTTCTTTTTGGCCTTGGGCCTAATCCAAAGGAAAAGACAAAGTCCAATATCTGCTGCTCAGCAGGTTGCTAACTTCAGGCCTAGGAAAATTCATTTTTGGAATTTAAAAAGAGAAGTTTGATTCGTAGTGCTATAGGCCGGCCCTATATCCAATAGCAATCGTCCTCACCTTAAACTGTGGAAACCGGATGACTTCTTTCATCTTCAATGTTGCTGGGCAGTTTTTCTTTTTGGATCCAGATTCTCTTGGATGATAGCCCTGGTATCATTAGGAGCAATTAAGTCGAATTATAGTTATTGGGCAAACAACCTCATGTTTCTTATTAAAAAAGACCATTTAATTTCTTTTTGGCTTCATGGCTTGGGAGTTCCAGGGCCTAGGGCACTTTTGCAGAAACAAAAAACTGCAATAATAATCATGATTAACCCCAACACCCTTGGCATTTTACTTGGAGGCTTCCTCAACCAGACATGCAACTTGGAATTAACCCCGTTTTTCAATTTTCAATGGCAAGTAAAATACAAAAAATGAGGAAATTAGCTGATCCGAGAAAAAGTTGCATGCCTGCTCAACCTGTCAAAATTAGACAACTGTTGGATTTTGGAAGGTTTGGGGTTGTTGGGGTTGAAGTGAAAAGGTCCTACTCAACATACCTTGTGCTCATTTTCTAGTTTCTCTTGTTTTTTTGAAGACAGATGTTTATTGCGGCCGTACATACATCCCAAGGTGTACGATGATAAGACAATAAAGGGAACACCGTCAAATGGAATGAACCCATCTTTCGAGTCCATGAATCTTACAAGATATGACGTCAGATCTGTAACCAAAAACACATGGCAAATGTGATACAAAACGAAGTTATCTGAAAAGGATTACAACAAAACCATGCACAGGGAGGATACTCTGCATAACAATTAAAACTGCAGGCTTGGCACCTCTCGAAATGGTGAATCTCTCATGTCATGAGCCTATAGCTGCAATTTTCAAGCTACCTTCGGCCCAACGTACCATGTTTTGATGGTACTCCGAAAATGCGGTCTTGCGATGTATGTATAAACTAATCTGCAATGGAACAATGTCCTAAACTACATTTGTATTAACTTGATACAGATGGTTTAGGGGCCATCCATCAAGTACGTAGGCACGAAGAGGGGGGGGGGGTGTTGACATTGCGTACAGGGGGCCGTGGAGGGGAGTCCAAGCCAATGCGTACCGTACGCAAATCGAGAATTTGCTTTCAATTAATTGTCATGAAATTAATGTACCCTCATAAATAACTACCAGGACCAGCTTTTGTGCATCGAAAAACAGTTATATTATCCTTCAACCCAACCAAAAGTAAATTTATCTCCCAGCGCAGTGTACACCGGAAACGTACAGGTGTACCTACTATAAATTTCACCCACGTGCCGTCCTAAGTAAATCGTTCATCAATGTAATGTACAGCTGTACACGATGTACACGATGTACACGATGTACCGGTAAATATTCCCACCGTGGTGTATCTATGTACAATTACATGTAGGCCTACTGCAGGTCAACAGAATAAAAAAGATAGCCTAGGCCTACGTCTTGTATATCAACTGCCTCTTGTTCAAACGCATTTTCGCAAAATGCAAAAATAACGTATCGGGATTTTCCCCCTTTTTTTGGGTTGTGTCATCATTGACTGCTTTTTCTGTTAAAAAAAATTTCACTGTTCAATCATTTCCAAGTCCGTTAATAAAAAAATTGGTGATTTTTTCTGTCAACATTTTTTGATTTATTTTAGCCTTTTGATGCGACATGCGAAACATACAGCAGGTGTACTGTGACGTTTAATGATGCTAGGGTAGTCCGAGAACTAAGTCAAAAAGAGATATGGAATGCGTAAGCGTTATGGGGAGGGGGGTGGAGCCATGCGTAGGGGGGGGGGGGGTCAAAAAGTCGGCATTTTGTGCATACGTATACTTTATGGACAACCCCTTACAAGATCCGACCTTTACTTTACCTCCCATCAGGTTTCCGGAACTACCAAAGCTGCCTTTCTTGTTGCCGATAAAATGGATCGAATTTGCACCTTCAAAAATCTGTCGGACTTCTTCTGCATCTGAACATGTCGGAACCCACCCAGACAAGCAGTCAGCCGTTAGTGGGTGGAAATGTCTTGCCCATGGACAAGATTCGTCGGCATCGGATGACATATTGGTCGCACTGTAGTGAAACAACTTTCGACTTTCCTCGGCTTTGTTACACTGGTTGAAAATGAAGACCGGATCTCGATATCTGAATGTACAGCGAGGAAGAATCTGTTAAAATTATGCACCGCCCTCGCAAAGTTTTTAAACGTGTTCAGCCCGGTTCATACTTCATGCGAATGCGTATGCGAAGCGAATTCGTTAAAGGCAGTGTACATGATTGGTCATTGTGGCAATTTTCAGAAATGGGTGGATTTGGGGTTAATATTTTATAGGAAATATCCTTCCACTGACTTGTTCAAAGTTTTGCGTTGTTGGATGGCGAAAAAACGACAAAAACGGCGCTCGGACGGATAATAGCCTTTAGTCAAGGCGCGCGTGCCGCGCCTAGACGGTGAGGCGCCGCCCTGAATATGCCATGCAGCATGTCCAGGGCGCGCCACTCGTCTGGGTAGCCACGCGCCTTGACTAAAGGCTATCATCCGTCCGAGGCAGAAATCAGCATGTATATGTGAACACCGAGTTAAAATACACTGTGCACTATATGCCAAGAACATCTAACACAGAAAACACAAACTTTCTTCCCCTATATTTCACGAACATTTCACAACAAAATTCTCAAATTTAAACGTTGTGCCAAGTGTTTAACAATTCTGAACACAGATGGATATTTATTTTTCCAAGATTTGCTGCTCCTGACTGATTTTGGTGAGGGGTATTAAAGTAAAAATTTTCCTTTCATTTAACTGCACTCGTCGCATGATTATGGCCAACTTGAATAAAATGAAGGTGACCCTCAATCGCACCATTGATCCCATCGCGAAAGTTCTAGGTTAATCTTCTCGGACACATGCATAATTATAATTTGTCGCAAGTTGTTTAAAAAATACTAGTACAAATGCAGTCTATTTGTATTGTTACTTACTGTGTGACGTCCCCTAACTTGTGCTATAGCCGAAGTGCAAGACACCACCAATAAAACATGCGTGTAAACTGTAGCTAATAATGGCAGTATGTTCACTCGTGGGAGCTCACAAACGGAGTGACCAGCCAACACCCCAAAAACCTCAAATCTAAGTTGGAGACTGCTGCACAACAATAAAGCCATTATTCTGCAATGCCTAGCTGCATATATTTAACAGTAAAAAGAAAAGCAAAGGCATGCAAGTGAATGGGTGCCTGCCCGGCATGGTTACGTAACAATGCAAAAAGGAATGCAATAAGAGGCGCGCTGCATGGCATCGCTGCATATTTCTAACTAGTCAAGCATGTACATAACAATTGACCACGCCACACTTATCACTGGATAGTATGAACTCAAAAATGTGCATGTGAGAGAAATAGTGCAGGGACCAGGTGACTTAAACTGTCGAATGGTCACACTTCTCTTTTTTCTTCCCTGTGATGTAACCAACCGGCGCCCGCCTGTACTCCAGGGGGCCGTTTTATACTTCTCTTATTTCCTCACTGTGATGTACCCATTTTTCTTCCTCCATGATGTACCCAACCGGCGCCCGGCTGTGTACTCCACGGGTGCCCGTTTTATACTTCTCTTTTTTCTTCCCTGTGATGTACCGGCATAGGCGGCGATCCCGGGGGGACGGGGGGGGGGGGACATGTCCTCCCCCAAATTTTTTTTGGGGAGGGGACGGCTATGGCAGTGTCCCCCCCCCCCCGCCAATAATTTTCCCATGGTCATATACATTTTATGGGTCATTGGTTTTTACATGCACCAGAATACACCAGAATACACAAAGATCAGCACACATTTAAACAAATATTTCCCAGGATACACAAGAGACACCGAGTACAAAATGCTTAAACATTTATTGTTGCTTGTGCGCTTTTTCCTCCTCCCCCTCCCCCTCCCCCTCCCCCCTCCCCCCTCCCCCCTCCCCCCTCCCCCCTCCCCCCCCCCCCACAACATTGACGAGAAATCGCCGCCGCTGTGTACCGGTACCTATTAACCGGCGCCCTTCTGTACTACAGGGGGCCGTCTCTTATTTCTTCACTAGCTGTGATGTACCCAACCCGCGCCCGTGCGTTAGACTGTACTCCATGGGTGCCCGTTTTATACTTCTCTTTTTTCTTCACTGTGATGTACCCAACCGGCGCGTCAGTACTCCAGAGGTGCCCGTTTTATACTTCTCTTTTTTGTTCACTATATTAACCGAACCGGCGCCCGCATGTACTCCAGAGGTGCCCGTTTTATACTTCTTGAAAACATAAATATTAAGATATGTCATGCTTTAGATTATTCATAAGGCATACATCATGCATTGTATTATTCATCGCCATATACCGGATTGGCGCCCAGATAGCGCTTACCCTTCTTCATACTTGCAACATGTTTGGACTATAAGCATTTCTTCACTCGGCGCCAACAAAAAGTTGTTTGGGAGGATTTATATTCATGCGTTACTCAAAGTACATTATGCCCATCGGGCAGTTTCTATTTCCGGAAGGTCATACTGCATCCTTAACAACAGGTAGGACAGTTCATTGGGGAAATAAAAAACAAGCTTACTAAATAAAGCTATTATTAAAAAACACTGCGATTGGCCCCTCTTTAGTTTTGTCACGAGTGTTTTTTCTCATTCCAAAATGATTTTTTTTCAACCTATTAAAAAGCAGACTTTTCTTAATTCTACTGACATGGTTTTTTTTACAGTTTAACAGTTTAACGGCATTATACCTGTTGGTTTGTAATGTCGCTAAAAAAACTAGTACGGCAATTCCAATAACCTAAACGTGGATTTTTGTTCCCTTATAATAGGGAACAGGGCCGTACACTATCGCCATAAATGTCTTCACTCGGCGCCAACAAAAAGTTATTTGAGAGGATTTATATTCATACGTTCCTCAAAGTACATCGATGTCCTCATGGCCATTTTTATTTCCGGCCGGGAAGGTAGCCTACAGTGCATCAATGGCATGCATGCTCGTCCACAAAACCACGGGCAGGGATGCTTATTGCAATAGACCGTGCAAGTCTCGCGCATAAAGGTCACGATTGAACTTCCGGTCACCTCCGAGCCGCCGGCTATAGGACTTTTACGTGTGGTTGATTTTGTTTACTGTAATACTTTGTTTTAACGAAGATCTGAACCATGAAACGGCCATAAATATGGATGATAAATTCAAAATTAATTTTACAATATATGAAAACATGCATGACTGTCTAATATTAAAGAAAAGTAGGAAAATATGTTTGACCTGAGCGTCAGGTTTGCAACATGATTGGCTCATTGTCGGGAAGAGAAAGCCCGACCCCCAAAACCCCTGTACTGCATGCGCCCGCTGCGGACGAACGTACGTACAATGCGACGACCGTATGTCTACGCTATTAAGACTGGCGCGTGAACCACCAGAACAATGGCGAATGGCGTACGTATGACGTGGTAGACTTGTTTGTTCTCATTTTCCCTAATTTGATATACCGTAAAAGTTTTTATCTACCTTTCAGTAAAAAGAACAGCGTCAAAACAAATTATTTCAAGAAAACTACTCGCTTTACACGTTGAAGCTCCTATTCGAGGTGCCCGGAGGTTCGGTTTCACGTAAACTCTCGTACGTTCTCGATGCCAACTTACACGCTCTATTGACTGACAGATTTTATGATTGGAAGTGGTTTTTTTATCATAAAAACCAAGTTTTTTAAAAAGGAAGGAAAAGGGATTTGCATTTTTTTTATTTTATGACGGCCGCCATGTTTACAGTGGTTGTAGAAGTTCAGACTCCATGCAATATACGGCATGGCCAACAATGATTTGGAAGTAATGCAGCACTGCACGCTTACCATGGAGTTGCGTTGAGCTGGGTTAGGCTATCTGCAGTCTGCAGAGTGTATGGAGAGGTACAGTAGGGGCGAGGAAAGATGGAGGAGTCATAGCGCAAGTACAAACTTGTCAACGCCTATATGGACCCACGATTGTCGTAATAATAGTTTATACTTTAGGACCCTCACTAGTTTTGTACACGGTTTCCAGACGTGAACCCTTCTTTACTTATCAACTGTAGACCGTGTTGTCCAATAATTCTAGATACATGATTTGAATGCCGACGTCAAAACAATTGGGGTTATATTAATTTTATTTTTATTAACAAATTTGCAATTTTGCCCCCCCCCCCCCGACTCAAAACCTGGTTCCGCTACTGGTGATCGATTTTATCTTCACAATGGTCTCTCTCGGCAGTTTGTCGTATCCAAAGTAAATTATTATGATGGTCGTCTGCAGATAGACACATGAAATTTAGAATCATTGTATGCAAAATTTGTCAAGTGACCGACCCGAATGCTTTACCAAAAAAAAAATTGGAGGCGGACGGAAAATATTATGTGAAACTGACGATGGCTGATAGCCAAGAGCAAGACGGTACGACCGGTGATACAACAATGTACATGGAGGATTCCTTCCTCCATACTGCTGTCCAAAATGCGTTGTGTTTTGTTGGCGTATTTTGTTTTGCTTCGTTTCGTTCTTGGATCTTTCTATAAAGTATTTTCTTTTTAATTATGGTCGGCTTCCACGTGGAAATTATAACTTGTCTATGCGCATGAAAAGCAGCAATTGCAGCTGTGTGCCCAGGCATGCCGATGGGGAATCTCATCAAACAAATAAAGAAATTGACACGCAATAAGGCGTACATGATACAGGTATTCTGGCTGAGTTGTCAGCCACATCGTGCAGTTTCCGTTGTTGTTATTTATCGACTGCCTTAAAAGCAGCAATTGCACGACCAATCAGAAATGAGGAAATTTGTGTTCACAAAAGTCAGGTTAAATTGCCGTGTTTTTTTGCCGAATCTTATTACATCTCCTTTAATTTCGTATTCAAATATTGAAATTGTTCATTGGAAGCCATGACTTTATTATGAGGGATACGCTGAATATATAGCTGAAGCACAACATCATTCAGTTTGTAGTCTTTATAGTAGATTATCGTATATCATTTACCATAGTAATGTATAATAAGTTACTTCCGTTAAGTCTAGTTCCTATTTCATTCATTTCTGTTAATTTACTTTGCAGTTAATTAATGGCAACCTAAACTATAAACATTTCCAGTTAATTGTTAAGGTTTTGTACTGTTTTTGCTTGAACCCCATTACTATAGATACATTTACGAGAAATTCCCCCAACTGACCGTAATTCTATGGTTTTTCGTTGGAAAACCCGTTTTACTCGGAATTTACCGTAAAATTACGGGAATATTTTTTACGCAATATCTAAGTTTCAATGGTTTACACATTTTCCATTTATCAGAAATTTGAACGAGTAGCCCTATATAGCTGTTTGCGCAAATCAAACTCCGAGTGAAAACGCCGTTTAAGGTTTTGATATTAACGATATATATGCGATGTGCGCCCGTGGCCACCATACCATGCATAATAAAACGACTTCATATTAAACGTGCATCATTTCCACTTAAAAGGCAGAGTCACGTTATAGCTCGTCCACTTAAGTATCAATATAGAGGAAACTTAATTGGCTAGCTGCCTATAGTGCCATCAACGCAGCCATACAGTGCCATTTTCAGTATAGGCTACCGAAGCGTTGGCTGGCGCCAGGGGGTGTTAATCAGACACTAACTGAGGATCGACCTGTTGCGCAGTTTCTTTAAATATGGCTGCAGTTTTATCCATTTTTCTGATGGTGTCGACATTGGCAGGTATGTATTTTTTGCAAATATTTTCGAAATTTGTGTAGGTAATTTAGGTAGCTTGAATAATGAACTTCAAATTGAAACCAAAATTTTGTTTTAGCAGACAAGCCAATTAAACGTGTCCGTGGATATAATGCGTTTTCTTTGTGTTTTTTGTTGCATACTGCCTTTACTGTGTTCATATTTATTATCGATATCTTGTGTAGGCCAAAACGTTGATATTCTTTCGATGAAAATACAAAATGTAAAACTGTGTTTATGCATACTGAGGATATGGTGATCATAGGGGGCGATCATGTCCACTTTTTGGGAAGAGGGGGCAACATTTTATCCCTTCCATCCCTTTTTTACTAGCTGATTAAAGATCAAAAATTGTCTTTGTTAATTAATTTAGAGATTGTGATTATATACCCTTGTCATTGACACGCCGTTCAGCGCGCAACGCTTTTAAAAATGTCCCGCGAAAATGGCACGTCAATTTAGGATTAAACATCCATTGAACAATCACTTTTGAGACGATTTAGTTTTATTTTAGGTCTTAATGTAACACTGTAATTGACCTTATTTGCAGCATTTTCCTCCGGAAAAATCTGCTATGTTGGATGGGAGTACAACCCGGAGTCGGGTACTCCGCCACGCTGGTTCCTGCCGTATGGCGACCCGTGCGAGTGCACTGCTATACGTCTCGCTGGCGTGAACACGCAGAGTTCATCTTGCCTACAGGGGGCGCCCTACTCACTGAAAAATATCACGCTGAGCGAGGACCTTGAGGAAATTCAAGAAATGTTCGACTGGTAAGGTTAGGTTTTATATTAGACCGTGTCCGAAATGGGCGTCTAGAGCTACAGCTACGGCTACGTCACGCGTAGTTGTAATGGACGAACACCTATAGCCATAGACAAGCGATTCGGACGCAGCCGTTTGTCCTGTATTTGTGATTACACAAAACATCTGTCGAATCTGGTTTACCAGACCTGAAGAATCTGACTATTCTGAAGATTCCTTTTGCCGCCAATTTTACCAATAATGTCCGAAATTTCTGATTTCATTTTCGTTAGCATTCACATATTATAGCTGGTCATCGCAGCTATGATAAAAATGCCAGCCATGTCTGTTATTGATCTTGTGTGAAATATTTGAAACTGCAATTCATTCGAAGCTAACCTTGGAAAAAAAATAAGTATTTAGCCCACCAGATTTCAAGTTGGCATGAGTATTTTGTTGAATAGTGTCACTGAAGACGTCACTCGGTCCAATGTGCGTCAGTCATGGAATCCCCGGGTCAGGGAACCAGACTACGACGTTTCCCAACAGTGGCCAGCATGAACCACTAGATATATTACAATTCTGTCTTGACATGTTAACAGGTTCTCCTCAAGCCCAGTGTTTGGAACGCCGACCTCTGGGGCTCGAAGACGGCACCATCACAAATGATCGTTTTCAGGCGTCCACTACGTACAGTAATTACTATGCGTGGAACGCACGTCTGAACAACCAATATTACTGGATACCAGAAAGGTTTGTATAGTATGAAAAAATGGAACGATTCTACACGTCGTTTTAAATTGAAGTTACAGTATCATAATAATAGTTGCACGTCACAGACGACTGGAAAACATTGCGCTTGTTTACAATAAACAAAACGTCTGAAACTTTGTTTATAATGATGAAATTTACATAGGTTTTTCTTTTCAGAGAAAAACATCGGGCAACTTTTGTGTTTCACGAACTATTTCTTTGCGGTCAGAAAAAAACTGTGCGTTATACAGTCTTGGAGTACTTCCGCAGATTAGAGTATTAAATTGCCGTAAAGTTGTCTGTGTAACTAAGCAGAAAGAGTATGATAAGCAAATTTATAATGCTTAACAAAATTGTGTGCCTAGCTCCTTCATGGAATTTTACCCAGTAAGTCGACCTATGTAAAAAGGCGCTGTAAGTTTTCAAGGTTTAAATACTTTTAAGCTCACTTGACAGTGTCATCTCAAATTTCTTACTTCATATGTTTTCCAGCAACGATGGTTCGTGGATCGAGGTTGACCTCATTGATTTAACTATGGTATCTGGCATCGTCACCCAGGGGTCGAAAGGGAATCCTAACTACCGTGTGACAAAGTACCGGGTGGCGTATCTTGGGCGTTCAGTACCTGACTCTGGGTACGAGTACGTGTCAGACATCAATGGAAACATACAGGTATATACCAGAATTAAATCTCTTGTAAAAGAAAATTTTCCAATAAGAGCAACCATTCAAACAAACAGACAAACAAGCAAGCATTAATAATAAAGTTATTTGTATATACGGTACATATAATTTGTTCACCCCAAAATAGCATAAAAGGAGAAACACGTTTTTGTAGTACTTCGTAACCGAAACATATAATACAAAACGAATTGAAAACGAAACAGATTAGCCTCCACCTGACTGTGTCCGTGCTTTTTGGACATTGCTTATTTGTTAGCAGTATATAGTTAAGTTATGAGCTTTCCAATGAGAGACATTCCATTAAAAATCGATTAAAAATAAATAGCACAGTTTACTAAGTTTCATTTGTTTGCAATAGGAGCGGTACGCTCCTATACTTAGTGTTAATTTATCGGGCAAACATGGCATGTAAAGTTAAAACCAAATATATTGTATAGTTATAGCATTTTTCGTTCAAAGTGCAGCTTAAATTCCTCAATTTTTCATTTGTAGAAGGAAATCCATGAAAATAATTTTTCCCCCCAGATACCATTGCAGCTTTAGGAGCAGAAAACCCAGAAATCGTTCGAAAGAATCGATATGTCTGCTGTTGATTTCAATATTTAAAAGCCCGGTCCATCACCTTAATAATGAATGCTCTGTTGGCTTATTACTATTTCATCAGCGCTTCAACGGGAACATCCAAGATGAGAATACTCCAGTCACTAATCTCTTTGAGCCGGTTGTCATGGCAACCACAGTGCGCCTGGAGCCCGTCGAGTGGTATAGCGTGGGGCCTGGTCTGCGCTTTGAGTTACTTGGCTGTCACATGTACGCCTTTTAATATATTTGAATGCACCTTAATTATAAGTATCCTTGTAATGGATGGAGCGAAAATACTTCATTATTACCTCTTTTCTATTAATTATTTAGGAGATAAAAGCACAATTACCCGATCTTATAATCATTTCAAAGGTAGCCGGGGAGGGGCATAGCTGATGCAAGGGAAGGTTACACCTTTAGGTAAAAGAACGGACTAATGAAGCAAATTGCCTTGTTCAGGGACACAAGTTCCTTGATCTCTCGGATGGGCTTTAACGTGCAACCGACTCTGACACTATGATAATCTGAGCTTGCTATATTATACGCAGACGTATAGGCCAATATACTTTTTGTAGCAGTTCTTGCTGACATTTTTCTCCAAAGCATAATGTTCGGCTATTACCTTTTAAAATCTTTCAGTGAGCATTCTCTCTTTAAATAATCCTTTGAAACTTTGGCTACGATACCGGTATGTATCTTCAAATATATTTGTACCGGTATCTTTTTGTTTTAAATATTTTAAAGTTCAAAATATTTTACTGCTATATCCGTTTATTAATTTTATTTATTAGTTTGCACTGACATTTAGTATTGATAAATGTATGTGTTTGTCGTATTTTCGTAAATTTGAAGAGTTATTAGGCCGGGAATCCATGTGTCCGTATTGCGTTATGCGTAAAAATGAAATTACACGGAAAGCAATGGATCACACAAAACAGATAACGCAAAACGCATTGCGGATGATCCATTGCTTTCCGTGTATTTTCATTTTTACGCATAACGCAATACGGATACATGGATTCCCGGCCATATTCTTTTTGTAAGTTTGACTTCATTGTATCATAAAACACGCCCACTAGGCCTAGGGATGGCTTGGAACCAACCGCAACCTGCGGAAAATCGAAAATGTAGTTTCGTTGATTTCTTTTTTCATACAGGCTGTTCCTCAAGAGCAAAGGATGTTTTTGAAACATGCTCATACATCAAAAAGGGTACAAGAGACTGTTTCTACAATAAATGGTACATTGATTGGGTTTATAGGCCTCCGCGTGGTTTACGCAATGACGCTGTGATTACCACCCTTACATTAAGCCCAAAATGAATTTTGTGCTCACGTAGGCCTATATGCATATAATTACAAAGAAGATATGACTGAATTTAAATGAATTGGGAAGCACCTTAAAATAAGCTTGCTCAGGCGACTCTTGTGTATGATCAATCTAGAGCTTTACTGCATGCCCGCTTATTGGCACTTTCGGAATTGCAAATATCTTTCCCGACTCGGAGTGGAGAAGTTTTATATTTATTTATCAAGATACACTGTTTTCTCCATAAGGGTCCGAATACAATCAGGCAGTTGTATATACATGTAGATTGATGTGTAGTAGCCATGTATATTATTCTCGGTTTTTGTAGATTAAAACCAATGATACGAGGTAAATACACTTCTAGGGAAAGGAGTGCGATCCCGATGACCAAACACGGGGGCGGGGATATTTATACCTTAGGTTTGAAAATTTGTTGGCCAAAGTCAACGGCGGATCCGGGGGGAGGGGGGGGGGGGGGGGCAAAGGGGGCCGCCCCCAAAAAACAAAACCATTTTGTTTTTTAACTGACGTCGCAAAAAGGCAGCCACTGTGTACATCCACATACAAAATAGAACAAAGTAAAAGAAAGGGAAACAAGAACCCTCCGTTTTATCTGTGATTTGTGCACGGTGTCTTTTTACCCCTTTTTTGGGGAAATATTTTTTTTACCCCCCCCCCCCCAATTGTGTTCTGGATCCGCCCTTGGCCAAAGCGGGCGATTCATTTTCCGGCCAAAACTGCAGGGTTAAAGGGTGTTCCGGAATGACTTTTGTATAAGGCTGCAATAATGAAAACGAACTTTGCATAATTTCATCTTCAATTGGCTCTCTAAAATATTATTCGTCGGAAGAGTAACAATAAAATTTAGCTTAATAAAGCCGAAAACTCACATCCTCTCTTTTTAACCAGGGAGTCAAATAGGCAAATTCCCCCGCAAGTAGTGGGTGAATACCAGCCCATCAGAGTTATTCTAGCAAAATATCGCAGAATTTGGAGTCACTCATCTTGCACGCTGCACATCAGTTCCTGCACAGCACGAAGTGGTTGTGCACAAAATCCGATTATCTTAATAATTAGCGGCATGGCCATGCCCTTTCCAATAGGCTTTCCCAAGGAACGCTCATCTATAACACACTCAAGGTAACGAAATCGATTCAATAAACTCAACCTCTATGATTTCCTGGAGGATCGAAGTCTACCATGCCACCTTGGACAACTGATGGCAAAGTAATTTATCAATAATCAGGTTTTCGCCAATTTTGTAGCGTTTTCAAAGAAAACATACCTGAAATGTTCAATGTGCATCATAGTGAGCATAAACTCCCCACGTCAATAGACTACCAGAAATGAATTAGCTGGTTTTGATGCAACTATAAGGGACTATTTTGAAATAAGCTATTAATTGCTGGTCTAACACCACGTCGAGGTCGGCACTTCATCTAATCAGGAAGCGGATAAGGCCTCCCCAAAGTCATGTATTTTTTTCTAGCCCAATAAAGACGTCAGTCTGTGACATTAGACGCAGATGCGAGCACCGTGTTTGGAGCTAAAACTAGCTAAAAGATGTCTGTATTTTTTGTGATGTCAATATCAGTACTACACGTAACAGGTAAGTTGTTTCAATATTGTATACATGTATAACGCATCACGTACATCTCTTAATGCATGGAATTCACGTCATACAATTATTGACATTTAAATCGAGAGCGATGCTTGGTCTTGTGCATTTAAAAACAGCGTTCAAAAACTGCATCATGCGCAGGCAGACCACTACGAACCCCCTCCACACTGGAGCTTGTATGTAACGTTCTTTATTCCTCCAAGTACCGTCGGCAAGATAAAGCCTTTAATTATACCAAGAAACTGGTTCGTTCTGTGAAATTGTAAGCTGAATTAATGTCCACGTTATCACATTAACATTTTTCCCAATTGACGTTTATATTTGAACAAGATTTTTTTTCATTTGTATACTATTCTGTACACGTTTTTTCTTTACCTGTTCAGCTCGCGAAAGGTTTCGGGCTGTATGCGATTAATCGTTCGCTGTGTTTTATATTTAGCGTTGGCTTTGCCTGGTCGAGTTTGCTTCGTCGGTGATATGTCTGGTAGCCAACAGTCTGGTGGCCAGTCCCTCTGGTTCCTGCCGCACCACGACCCATGCAAATGCACTGCCATTCGTCTGGGCGGACTGTCCATACAGGCGGCAAATTTCATGACGGCGGCGCCCATCAACCTAAAGAAGATTATCGTAAGCGAGAATGCGGACGCAATTAAAGCATTCTTCAATTGCAAAGGTAAACAGGCTGGATAGGTTTATGTCTTTTCTAACTTCCTGAAAAAGCCGAACCTTTGTTGTTTTGTGTTCATACCATACATTTCTAAAAACTGCAAACTTAAACCTCGCCCAAAGTGTTTTGAGGGAGCGCTATACCTACTACTGGCGGCGGAACGGGGGAATCCCCCCAACCGCTTTTTCCACTTGGGGGAAATGCCCCCCCCCCCCATGCCCCCATGCCCCCCCCCCCCACCCCCCCTCCCCCCCTCAGCCGGCCGGTACCGGCGCTGCTCCCCCCCCCCCCCCCTCCAACACACACAAGTGTGTAAATACCGCCAATCGCGGACCTTCTATTGTCCCTCTTTTGTTTGTACTTTCTCGGAAGGCCTCCCATATGTTTGTACACGATTTTCAATCCGTGGACGTTCGGTCAATCGTGGACCCTTTGTCTAAGCCCTAACTCTTTTGTCCCTATAATAGTCCACGATTGCCGGTATTTACACACGCTTTCAAAAGTGTTCCGCAGCGCCTGATACCTACTTTACAATTTCTCAAAACTGCAACAACTTTCTACCACCTTTTTTTCAAACAACAAGGTTCGCCTGTAATTCGGTAAAGACTAGATCCAACAAGCCTAAATGTATATGTCCAAGTGTAAATTCATTCTTTAAAGAAATGAAGTAAGCAGGACTTTTATCCTTGAGTCAACCTTATCCTGATTTTGATTTTGGACTTCGGATAAGCCAACCCTACTCCTGGGTATAGGATTTTGGGCGATTGCTCTCCAGTTGTTAAATTCGCGCCTAATTTTATAGCCTTATTGTTTAGATACATCTTTGATCTAAGTCTTTGTAGGAGACACTGTCAATAGACCCAAGACGTAATGACGTCACGCTTTGTTTACATATGCGCTTTCCTATGGGAGCCAGGTCAGGGCACCAGACAAGGTAGGGACATAGGAAAGCGCACATGCATGTATAAACAAAGCGTGACGTCATTACGTCTTGGGTCAATTCGATCCAATTCCTGTCAACTACTGTAGGTTCACGTTTTCGTTTGTGTAGCAGAGACTCAGTGTGCGATCACTAGCCCATTGGGACTTGAAGATGGTACTATCGAGGACCGACAGATGCGTTGTTCGAGCAAGGTATCAGAGTATCACAAGGCATCATATGCACGTTTGAACAACAACAACGCGTACTGGGTTCCCACCATGTACGTACCCTGTAAAGATCAGTGTGAATCCAGGCTTTGCATGGTGTACAACATTTGAACTATAGCCAAAAACGATGTCGGAGCATTACTGACCGAAACGGCGCGTTTATGTCTCTGGGATATTTTTGTTTAGTGAGTTACTTTATCCGCAAATTTTCTCTCTCATAACAAAGGTCATTGTCGTTTCGGTGCATTAACGAATCTTTAATAAAAAGTTACTGAAATCCATTATTACCCCCGATCGACCGATCACAAATTATGCGGTTGTATGGCCTCTTTTCAGGCTAGCAGATTGTATACTTATTAATTGTTTTTATTACGAACTTTATTCATATCGACTTCAATATGTACTTCAAACATATTACATAATAGTTCTTTTAAATCACACAAAAGACATCAGTTTGGTATTTTTCAAGTATGGCACATCATCGAGGGTGTGTTGCAGGCGTACATAGTCAATAAGAAAAGAAAGGCAAAAGCAAAGGCTGCGTGCATCACTACACGCGGAAGCCATTTTGTGTCCAGATCTTTTTTATTATACTTACCGGTCTGCACTGATAAAGACAAGTTGGCATTACATTTTGTACAAAGCCTCGTGTCATTTTATGCAGTAATGAATGAAGTGATTTTTCATGAATGTTTGCATAGCGATTCCGATTCCTGGATAGCGGTGCACTTTCTTCAGAGTACACTGGTCTCCGGCGTCATCACACAGGGATCTCCATTCGATGACGGTGCAATGGTAGCATCGTACAAGATCGGGTACCAGGTATCCGCGTCACCGTCCTCCGACTATAGCTACGTAGAAGATAGTAATGGAGAAGTCAAGGTACTAGATATAGACATATAAGTCGAGTAACTGAAAATTGAAATCATTTTGAAATCATTTATCGAAAGCTTCTTGTCTATGTATGTTTTTATTCATTCGACAGGTGTTTCAGGGCAACAAGGACAACGCTAAGGCTGCCGTCACTAGTATGTTTCCTGAGACCATACAAGCAGAAGCGATTCGTTTGGAACCTCTCTCCTGGGAAAAAGGGGTTGGGCTTCGGTTTGAGCTGCTTGGATGCCGCCAGAATTGACGTCTCATTTAGGAAATGATTCAGTGGTATACATTTATATTTTGCTTTAGCCGAGCTATGAAAAGGAAGCAATCCAATTTTTGATCGGACGTCATACATAATGGCTTTACTCTCTAGCTTAAAATCGTCCGATTCCACGGGAGGTACCTATGGCCCTTAAGATGAGACAAATGAGAAAGTGTCTACGTGGGATCATCACAAGCGTCTCAAACATTATAGAGAATGGTTTTAATATTAAATATTTATGCTTATTTTTGTAGCAAATTTTTAAGTGGCTTTTCGGCCACTTTGGTGAGTTTGTAGTTTAAATACATTCTGCGTATCTTATTAATACCATCTTTTGTTATAGATTCCCACTTCCTACTTCATTTCAATCAAGCCATTAAAATTAAGGACGATGAAATATGTAACAATTAAAAGGAACCTTATTTTGACATGTTTAAACCAAGTGTTTTATCACCGCAGTTTGCGCCACCAAGCAGTTATTATTATTAATATTATTATTATTAATTAATTAATTCTTTCTGGTAATGAAACCAAGGATTCCTCAAAAGTGCCCTAGGCACTGTATAGCTCGAAAGCCTGAAGAAACATGTAGAGAGAAGACAATGAGAAGAAGTTGCAGTTTTAGAGGTGGGAAGGAAAACCCAAGGAATCAGGTAGGGACTGAAAACCCAATCCACATGTGGACCAGGGCAGGAATCGAACCCGGGCCACAAGCGGTGAAAGGCGGGGACAGTAACCACTAACCAGAGAGGCCGTTTTTAAACTGCCCCGGACACTACTCTTACCACCTGATTGATCCAAGGTATTGATTACCGATAATTCACGACAGTAATATTGAAAAGTAAATTGAAGCCTGGTTAATATCAGAAATGTAATCACCCATAGTTGTTTATATAAAGAAAAGAGCAAAATTGAGCGCCTAGCTGTCTAGAGTGTTGATCAAGAAATGTAAATTGTGAATTAATTTTGCCGTATATATTGTCAATGCTGTAGCTTGAAGTTGGAGCTGGACGTGCTGCGTTTGGATAATTTAGTTTGTCATACAATTGTACGTGTCCAGAAGAGATTTGTGCCAGGCCTGCATGTGTGCGGGAAACGCAATGTATGCAGTTAGACTATGCTGTTTCTGGTAGTGATACCTTTAAAAAAAATTGTTATACTGTATAGTTAGGCTAATGAGAAAATCAACTGGGGAAGTGTCTCAAATATAAATCTGGTTAAATATAGAAGGTCTTATTGTAGCTGTTAGAACTGTCTTTTCTGAAAATGCTGTTGAAGTCACACGCTGAAGGACCTTGGCCTTTAGAAAAAGAAAAACATTAATGTTACTGCTGCAAACTGCTTACTGACTAAATTGACCTGAAAAACAAAATTAGCTTGCCTAACATACAATTTTATTTGTATGTAAACGAGGCCTAATTGTTCAACTGCTGAAACATAAATCTTGCAACGGTTTAGTAATCACATCTTCAAAAAGCAATTCCTTAATCCTGTAAAAAGTTTATTATTTTGAAGGTCACAATTACACATTACACATATTTAATTCATGAGTGAGTAGAAAAGGATAATTTTTGGCAGACACGGATAAGCCATTTTTAATTTGAAAGTTGAACTCGAGAGACATCTACCCTGTACGCACCATTCGCTAATGTGCATGTTCGGAATACGACCCCATGATTGGAATCAAAGAACCTATAAAACATCCTCGTGTGCGTGAAACTCTGATAATGCAAGCTTTTTTAATAAAATAATAAAAATGCTGCATAGCTGATGAAAGGAAAGTACAGTTATCTGATAAAAAAAACCGCGTAATTCTTTTTGCAAACATGCATAATTATGGACGCAATTTGTAGGATAAATAATGTTAAACTCTTTTAAACATTTTGATTTCGACAGTATTTCACTTTGGCGCTCCATACTATATTTCCAACCAATTCAATGAGAAATGGTACACTGCACATAACAACGGCGCAGTAGTAGCAGTTTCGATAGTTAACGCACTGCATCATATTGCTGACGTGACCATGGCCAATTTCATAGAGCTGCTCAAGCACCAAAAAACCTGCTTAGTAAAAAACGGGTTATCAGCCAAAAGTAATTCCATGTGATTGTCATGCTAAGCAAACAACATCAGTCACTAAGCAAGTTTAAAGCAAGTTTTTTTTTTGCTTAAGCAGCTCTATGAAATTGGCCCTAGGCGATAACTTTTTCACCAAAAACTATAATGTTATGGAAATTGTGAGTCTTGTATATATCTGTGTCTTGGAACGCTGAACCAATCCACCGTTTATCTGCGGGCTTGGTGAGGAAGTCTGACGTTTATACGTGACTGAACTGCCGCTGTGAAAAACGGAGAGTTACGCCTACTGATTAGCTGTGGAACGGGATGAAAGCAATGCACGTGGAGACGCCATCTTGTCTTGGGTAGACCTACTGTACAACTACTAAGCCGACAGTGCAAGCGCGTCACACTTTTGTTAGGAATATCATTGTTGTGTTTAATTTGTGCTTTTATTTTCTGCTAATATTGGTCGTCATTAGTATTTGTGAACTCTGTGGACTGTCAACCTTATTGTAGGGACTATGTTGGGCTCAACAGAGCTACTGGTTGGCGAAAAACCTCAGAGAACGGGTGTAATAAATCAATGCTGGCTGATAAAGAATTCCTGATTATTGTTCTGATTGACTGTTTTATTATCTCTCTGGTCTAGTCTTGGTTGAGATATATGTAGTTCGACCTGTGTGTTTCTCCTTTAATCTTTCGTTTCTCTTTATGTCTTTATGCTGCAAAATACAATATAATTGTACATGCATTAAGTACAATCAATCAACAAGTCATTAAACAATAACATGAATTATTGGACGTGACCATAAGCAATAGGTGTGGGTATTTGTACATGAAACGAGACCGCAATTGCAAATACACATGTATTACCCCCAAAAGCCCATGAACAATTCCCTAAATTTCCACTTAATAGAGACACAATTCACCTATTCCATATCTTGAAAGGATCTATACATTATTATCTCAAATAATCCTGATCAAACTCACCCAGTCAATAGATATAGAAAGGGATCAAATCTGATGTAATCTGGGGAAATTTACGGTAGCAAACTAGGAAAAGCAGACATGATGGTGGTGATAAAGAGCGCCATCATGAGTCAAGAAAAGGTTTCTGAACAACAATATAAACAGTGAAGGGCGCCCTCTTGGTCTCAAAGAGTCGGATTCTACAAGGCCGCCCTCGAATTTCTTAGGGAAATTCGCAAACTGGGGAAAAACACATTGAACTGTAACGGAGTTTCCCTAACCCTATGTCCAATACTGCTGGGGTCTAGGAGGCACAACTGGGCATAGAGGTCGAGGTTGTTGGTTGTTTTGGAAGCACCTTGGATCGATCTGAATCCTCCGCTTCATACTTGGACAACCTGACTAGTCGAGCCACTGGACGTTTGTATTCCCTGTTGTTGACCCTGACGCAAACAGCCCGGATCCTGCTATCACTGCTCGGCAGAAGCTCAGACACAGTTCCCACAGGCCACTGAGATCGAGGGAGCTGGTAGTCGGCTATCAAGACGACATCCCCGACAGAAAGGTTTTCCACCTCACGCTGCCACTTCTGGCGTGTCTGAAGGGTTGGGAGATACAAACGTATGAAATGGCGCCAGAATTGGTCGGCCAGGACTTGGCTGTGGCGCCAGTTGCGACGACCCTTTAACTCAGCTTCATCGTAGATGACCATAGGGAGAGCAGGGTCCCGCCGCCCCATCAACAGCATATTGGGCGTCACTGGGTCAGGATCAGCCAACTCGGACGAGGCATAACCCAAAGGCTTAGAATTCAAGATGCCTTCTGCCTCAGTCAGCACTGTTCGGAGTACTGGTTCGGTAACTGTGCGGTCTCCGAGGACACCTTTCAGTGCACCCTTCACTGATCTCACTTCTCGCTCCGAAAGACCTCCGAAGTGAGGTGCGTTCGGAGGGTTGAACCGAAATGACACTCTGTACTTTGCCAAGCGCTGGATCATCTCTGGTTCCATCTGCCTTAAGGCATCTGTGATCTCTGTGTCTGCCCCCTTGAAGTTGGTACCACAGTCACTGAGCAGCTCGTGAGGTACTCCTCGGCGAGAGGCAAACCGCCGGTAGGCCATGAGGAAATGGTCTGCATCCATGTACTCAACAAGCTCAAGATGTATGGCTCGGGTAGTCATGCACTTGAACAACAAGCCCCACCTCTTTTCCTGGCGTCGCCCACTCTTCACCATCATCGGACCAAAACAGTCCATTCCGGTAGAATAGAAGGGAGGTAGGTTAAGTCGCAAGCGGGACTTCGGCAGGTCTGCCATTCGTGGGACTTGTGGCTTTGCACGCCAGCGACGACACTCAGCACAGGTGCGGAGTACACCCTTGATGGCACTTCGGCCACGAAGGATCCAGAATCGGCGTCTTAGGTGAGCAAATATCTGCCCGGTCCCAGCTTGGTGGCTGAAGTGATGATCAGCATCTCGGATGAGAAGCCTGCTTACTGGATGGCGTTGATCAAGGAGGATAGGATGTGGTTCAAAATCCAGGGAGTCATCTTGGGCTACTTTCCTCAAGCGGCCTCCGACTCGAATCACCTTTGCGTCCTGATCCAACTCTGGCGCAAGTTCCAGCAGACGACTGTTTCTGGGGACTTCCTGTCCTGCTTCGAGTGCAGCGATCTCAGCATGAAAACTCTCAATCTGAGCTCGTCGGATGAGTTGGAGCTCTGCTTCACGGATCTGCTGAGGAGTAAGCGCACCCGCAACTAGCTGATCATCTGGAAACAACTGGTGCCCAAGAGCTTCCACTAGGTCTGTCCAACTCTCATAGGCATTCAGATCCAGACACTGCACAGGACCTGCAACTGTCAACCCACAGAAGGACTTCTTTATTTCACTTGCATCCGTTGATGAGGTTGCTCGAGTCTGAGCCAGGACGGAGGCACTTTCACTTTGCCATTCATTTGGCGGTTCCAGGAGCCATGAGGGTCCCTCAGTCCACCGAGAACCCTTTCCCAACTGTGATACTGCCAGACCACGGGTGAGATCATCGGCTGGATTGTCGGCACTCCGAACATATCGCCACTCACATCCTTCGGTAAGAGTCTGGATTTCGGAGATTCGTGTTCCCACGAATACCTTGAATCTACATGATTCAGACTGGATCCAGGTGAGGACCGTGGTTGAGTCACTCCACATGATGGTGTACTCTAAGTTGACATCGAGGGCTTTCGTGACAACGTCGGCAAGTTGGGAACCCAAGAGAGCTGCCATCAACTCGAGTCGGGGCATTGAAGTCAGACGTTTGGGGACCACTCGGCTCTTGGCGAGGACAAAACTCAGAAAGACTGCTCCCTCTGCACTTACTGAACGAAGGTACGCGACAGCACCATACAACCGCTCGGATGCATCACAGAAGACATGCAACTTGCGCTTGACATTCGCACTGTCAACCTGTGGAGGTGTGTAACATCGTTGCAGACGAATGAATGGAACATGTTGTAGCTCCGCTGACCACTCCTCCCATCTCTGAAGGATGTCCGGATCCTTTACGTCATCGTCCCAATCGAGCTTGCTCATCCACAGCTCTTGGACTATCAACCTAGCCCGTGCTGTGTATGGGGCAATGTCCCCCAATGGTTCAAACTGACTGGCGAGGACTTTCAGTGCCGTCCGTTTGGTGAGAGGGCACTTCTCTGGGACCTTTGCTGGGTGGTACAGCTCATCACTTTGGCAATCCCACCAGAGTCCAAGTGCAGGTTCAGGCAAATTCTCCTGTTGTACAAGAGAAAGTGACCGTAGATGGCGGTCAGAGCGAGCAGGTGCTGGAAGGTTTTCAACGACCTCCGGATGGCTGCTAGCATATTTCACCATTTTGAAACCGGCTTCTTGCAGACAATGTCGAGTGCTCACGATCAACTCCTTTGCCTGCTCTTCGGTGTCACGACTTGCCAGTTGATTATCAACGTAAGTCTCCTTCTCTATGGTGTATCTCACAAGCGGGTACTTCACCTGCTCCTCCTGGGCTGTTCTCTGTAGTGCAAATGTTGCGCAACAGGGACTGCAAGTCGCACCAAATGGAAGGACTGTCCATTCGATGACAACCCAGGTAGCTTTCTCCTCGTCCCACCACAGAAAACGTAACAAACGTCGATCTGCTTCGGACAAGCGGACTTGGTGGAACATAGCTGTTATGTCCCCTGAGACTGCCACACGCCCAAGCCGGAAACGTAGCAGTACTTCCAACAAGGATGAGCTGAGAGTTGGTCCAGCAAGCAACTCGTTGTTCAGGTTTTGGCCCCCGTACAGGAACGAGCAGTTAAAGACCAGCCTATATTTACCACTTGTGTGAACGACATGGTAGGGGATGTACCACCCTCGAAGTTCATCTTCCGTTAACATCTCAACAGGGCCCAATTCTCTTACATGCCCTTCATTCTTGATCTTCGGCATGTAGCTTCTGCAGTACTCTGCAAGCTTCGGATCATGCTGGGCCTTTCTTTGGTGAGAACGTGCCAGGGCCTGGACTGCTTTAGGTGTACTGAACGGAATCTTGCTGCCAGACTTCCACAACAAGGGCGTTTCAAAGCGTTGAATCTCCCCAACTTGTACATGCCGAGTGTTCTCTTCAAGTGTCTTGATGGCCAGCTTGTCCTGTCGTGAGCGGGTAGCCTCCCTCTCGTTGACGTGCGGAAGCTTATCGACTGTCATGAACCTCTCCATTAAATGGTAGAGTTGGTGTTCAGGCTCCTGGCACGTCGTGAACAGTATCTGGTGGGCCGCTGAAATCTTCCCTGGATGTTGAAGACCTTGCTTGCCTTGGACTGTCCATCCAAATACCGTGTTCACTGCCACAGGAGAACTGGTTTTGGGGCCAGTTCGAGCCTCACTGGACAGCGTCAACTCGATGTGGTCTGCGCCTATGAGCACAACCGGCTGGACATTGGTAGCTGAGAAAAGAGGTAATCCTCTCAGATGTGGCCACCTTTCCTGGAGTTTGTCGGCTGACAAGCTGTATGTCACCAGTTGCACCTCGTCAACTGAGAAGGCGCAACCAATCTGGTATTTTTGGTTGGGATCGTCCCTGGGTGAGACTTCAAAGTCGACACATCTTCCTTGCCATACTGTTTCTCCCATCACTGTGACCACATGAAGAGATTCTTCCTGGCCGGAAATCCCTAGTTCGTCAACTGCCTTCTGTAGTATCATGGTACGCTCGGCACATTCATCCAGAACTCCGTACGCTTCAAGCATCCCATGTGGGCCATGCACTATAAGGGGAACAACTTTGATGAGGACGTCACGCTCGTAGTCCACCTTCGGCTTTGTCCCCACTCCAGAGCAGAGGACTGTGCTCGGGTCTTTGGTGGGGGGCTTTGCCAAGTCGTGGAGGCTAGTACGGTGATCTCCTCGGCATTCCTTGCATTTCTTCGGAAATGGACATTCCCCGTCATGCTTCTTGGCACACTTGAAACATCGCTTGTCATCTGACAGCCATTTCGAACGCTTCTCGGTGCTCAGCTTCTGAAATTCGTCACAGGTTTCCAAGTAGTGCCCCGTCTCGTTCTTCTGGCAGTACAGACAGGTCACCCTGGTAGTCAACATCTTCCCCTTTCCAGCTTTGGACGCAGCATTAGCCTCCTGGGGACCACTGGTTATGTACACTGCTGACTCCCGAGTGTCCGGCTGAGCACTTGCCAGGTAACTTCGAGCTAGCGGGGGCTGTTCTCTGGTAGACTTCTTCAGTGGGTGTCTCGGGTCATGATTCCTTTCCTGCCTCGACGAAGAATTCTTCCCAGTCTTCCCTTGGTTGGACTTCTCCAGCAGGATCAGTCCAGCGGGGCCCGTCTTCTTCTCGAGCCATTTACTCAAGTGCTTGATGGTGTACTCGTGCCCTCGGTCTTTCTGCCACATCTTGGAGAGGAACTCTGTGTGGAGACGGTCAGGCAGCTTCTTAGCAAGACTAGCTGCATACCGATGGTGTTCAAGCTCAACTGCAAAGTTGAACTTCGACGCAGTCTGCACAAGAACGACCAATTCATCTGAGAACTCTCGGAGACCAGCCCAGTCGTTGGGGAATATATGTAACCGAACTTCCAGTTGGTCGAGTAAACCCTGGACAATTCGTGCTGGACTGCCAAAAGCCTTGTCAAATTGCTTCATGGTCATAGAGTATGCATCGTCCCCAAGCACCATGTTTCTGTCAGCCATTGCCAAGGGTCGACCTCCAAGATGACTTCTGAGGTACGCAAACTTCATTGGTTCAGGCAGCTGCAGCTCAGGTTGCATCATGACACTCTCCCATAGCGACCTAAATGTCACATACTGTTTTGTGTCATGTTCATCCACAAATTTGGGAATGTGTAGCTTAGGCAGACTGTCGAGGAACACACCATGCCCACGGGGGTATGCTGGCACACCACCGGCATATTTGCCTGCTGCGCTCTTGACCTTTGACCTTGAACTCTTGTCCCCAGCTGCGGGTTGGTCACTGCTGGCTTCACCGTCATCTGAATCGCTGGAATTTGGCAATTCAGGTCTAGCCGGTGAAATATGGTTGCTGACTGGCTGCGCATAGGCCTCGCTGTGTGAAGTCTGTTGTCTAACAGTAGTTGGGACAGCCGCCCCCTGAAACCTATAAACACTCATGGGGGAAGAGGTCAACTGAAACTGATCGGGATATCCCTTTGTACATGTAGGGGTCATACGAGTAAAGGTACTTGTTACAAACTTTGCATGTTCCGGTGTGGTACTGGTTTTGCAATGGACCATGTTACCCAATGCCCCTACGTTTGTCACGGATTCGGGTTTCGGTCGTTCAGATTCACTGACGAGCATTTCAACACGAGTATTTGACCGGTGGGGGAAAGCAGGGACTGTGGTCATTGCATTACCTACGACACCAGAACTTGACATGTTCTGAGTTACAGTTACATGTGCACTAGTAGTATTGTTAACAACAGCATGTTCACCATGATTGACCCAATCAACTGTCCTTACATGAGGATTACTACCAGGTAAGTTATCAATGGGCGCAAACCCAGTGTCCAATGTGGTTTTCAAATGTTCTCCTGCCAAGGCGTTTGCTGCCTCAAGTTCCCGTTGCAGGCATTCTGTTTCCATCTGGGTTTCTGCTTCCTTGAGTTGTAGGTCTACTTCTTTCTCGCGGAGCTCTGCATCCAGCCGGGCTTCGACTGCAAGGCGCTGTGATGTAATTTCTTGCTGCACCTGCTGTAGACGCAAGGCTTCCTCTTGTCGAGCTGCTTCCCTGCGAATTCGGATTCTCTCCTCTTCGGCCACCCGCATCAAGGCATGGAGTCGTTGACGACATTCTTGATCTGCCAATCTCCTTTGGATCTCGGATGGAGACAATGACGATTTTGCAGAATCACGGGTCCTTGAGCTCAGCCTTGAGTGGCTACTTCGCAGTGATGGTGATTTGGGTCGATCCATAGGTCGCTGGTTCGAATCCGGCTCGAAGGACCAAAAATATGTAGGGACTATGTTGGGCTCAACAGAGCTACTGGTTGGCGAAAAACCTCAGAGAACGGGTGTAATAAATCAATGCTGGCTGATAAAGAATTCCTGATTATTGTTCTGATTGACTGTTTTATTATCTCTCTGGTCTAGTCTTGGTTGAGATATATGTAGTTCGACCTGTGTGTTTCTCCTTTAATCTTTCGTTTCTCTTTATGTCTTTATGCTGCAAAATACAATATAATTGTACATGCATTAAGTACAATCAATCAACAAGTCATTAAACAATAACATGAATTATTGGACGTGACCATAAGCAATAGGTGTGGGTATTTGTACATGAAACGAGACCGCAATTGCAAATACACATGTATTACCCCCAAAAGCCCATGAACAATTCCCTAAATTTCCACTTAATAGAGACACAATTCACCTATTCCATATCTTGAAAGGATCTATACATTATTATCTCAAATAATCCTGATCAAACTCACCCAGTCAATAGATATAGAAAGGGATCAAATCTGATGTAATCTGGGGAAATTTACGGTAGCAAACTAGGAAAAGCAGACATGATGGTGGTGATAAAGAGCGCCATCATGAGTCAAGAAAAGGTTTCTGAACAACAATATAAACAGTGAAGGGCGCCCTCTTGGTCTCAAAGAGTCGGATTCTACACTTATGGTGAAGACCAAATTTCCAACCAATTTTGATCAACACGTTTGGTGAGTAGGGCCTATACGAATCCGCGCAAAACATTAAGCCTGAACTTATAATTTACTGGATATTTAGCCGGTAGGTCTCCCGTCACCGCGTTCAGAAACGATGTTTTGCCAGGAGTCTCCTCTGATTGGTTAAAATCAATAACGTGGCCCATTATCGTATTCGGTCAGCTATTGTTAAGACAAACATTGTTTTAAAGATTTTAACTTTCAATTCAATTCAATTTAATTTAATTCAATTCAATTCAAGTATACATTTATTTAACTGAAATCTGTAAATTGCATCTCTCTGTTTTGTTGCATATTAAAAATAGGCTGTGCAATAACGATGCTATAATATTTGCATATTATAGCATCGTTATTGCACAGTTATTATAACACCGATGATGTAGAGGCAAGAGTCATTGTTAAAATACGATGAATAATCATTATTAAAACTAAAAGTTGGGGGACAGGGCAGTATAACCAGTCTATTTCTGTGCCATTTCCTTATCGCAGTGAACCGTGTCGTCCGTGTGCTAAATACTAATATGGTGCCACGTCGGTGTAAACACGCCCGATTTGTAAGTATAATTGATATAAAATTATTAATGTCATGATAAGTGGCACTGTAGCTGAACCAATTAGTTCGATGATATAAAGTAAAAGTCTTGCACCATATGCTTTGTCAGGGTCAATATATTATACGTGCAGTTCTGTTCCAACCATGCATATCTATGTCATGACCGGAACAAATTGTATACAGACATAAGCCCCACTCTCTCCAAAAGTCCTAGCATGTCAACCATAAAAGCGTACTAACTGAGCCTTTGTATAGCTGTGACCTTTTGACTTCTCATCGTGTTGCTGTTGACTCTCGTAATCAATTGTAATACAAATTCATTATTTTGGGCGTCTTTCTTTGTTTGGATTGTCGAGATAAATGTGCATAACTCCATACAATGACCATCATTCTCCTGATGACGGTCAGAGCATACTGTTATACCTCTGGTTCTTTTCAGAACCATTCTCTTTTTGAGAAATACTTCCACATGGTGTTTCCGCAAACCTTTCATTCATTCGTATCTCTGCCATGCAAAGCCTCAATTCTTATCCATACAATGTGCGTATTTTAGTAAAAAGTCGAACGTTTGGTGACTCGACGGCTGTTTCATCTGGGCTGTCAACTAAATGGCCGTTTCCTTGTTTCACATACTTTTGTTTCCCACATTTTTTTTAATTATAGATTGACTCTGAAAGACTCGGAATTGATCTCTAATAAGGGTTTAATCAGTTTTGGGGTGGTTTTGCACAAAACCTCTTTTTCAAATCAATTGTTTTGAAATAAAGCACAATGTGAATTCTTCATTTAAAAAAGCCTAACAAACTTTCACAGGGTCACACCTTAAATATCTGACTTTGAAGGTTAAACATGAAAATAGAATGGTCACTGTGGGTGAAAGGCGAGCTCTTTGTCTTTCCAAAATATTATTTGAATAATAATTGCGTAGTTTGTTTGATTACTTAATGATGCGACGTGTAGGTAAATTTTTAAAGTCAATTATATTCGAATTAAAGATACTCTGACCTTGCCATATGTTAACATCTTTTATTAACCGTATTGAGTTTTTCTAGTATATAGGCCCTACCCTGTAATAGATATAGGTAGAGCTAGAGCTGGGCAATTTATTATTGGCACGCCTGGTGTTCTTGTTATAACAGTTGTTTAACAAAATCCACCTGTTTCCCTATAGGTACAGTCTTACTCCTCTGCCGAAACAAGAGGAAACTTGAAACAGACGCAGGAATATCTGGTAAGTTTACGACGTCGTGTACTTATACCCGTTCCCATTATCCTAACATAACTAGCCAATGCGATTCTTCTGGATTTGTTAGAGCTGGGGTTTATGTTCCGTTATATTGTTTATTACTCCCGGAAATTTCCTTAGTTTTTGTAAAAATTTTAAAGTTTCAATATTTGGGATTTGTTTTCGAGCATTAAAACGTGTTCTACGTAACAACAGAAATAATAAAATATTAAATTATTGAAAATCAAAATTGCACTTAAAATTAATTGCCTTCAAATCTGCTCCAGCCATTGTTCTAGCTTGATCCCGAGTCTCAAAATAATTAACCCTCGTCTAAAGGGCCGGTCACACTGGCCACGATAACGATGACGAAAACGAAAACGATGCGAATAAACGATCTCTATTGGTGGATGGAATACGCGCGTATTACACGCGCGACAATTCCACCAATCAATGACGCTCATTCTCACCGTTTTCGTTATCGTGGCCAGTGTGACCGGACCTTAAAGACGGATCTTAAGTGACGGAAGTAAATTCATTGAAAGTTTACAGTTACTGCATGGATCAAGGGACAATGCGATACCATGCCAGTTTGAGATGGTAAGGCAGAGCGTCACTCTTGGGTTTTATACCTACAGGCTGCCAATATAATCAGATCTAATGTGTATACACGACGACTAGAGCACACTAGTTTGGTTCCATGCCGCTGAATCGCATCAGAGATTATTGCATGGTGCGACCACAAACTGATACCAATCGAACATCATTCAATTGTTTTAGGCAGTTTTAGAACGAGGAATTTTTTTTACCTCTATTTGGTAGGGGCGATGTTCCAAATGAAGTTGTGACTCACGAGTTTGAGAGATAAACGCAACACAAAGTGTAAGTCACTCTGGCCGGACTTAAATCCGATCACACTGAAATGCAACGTTGAGTGACGTCGTACAATAATGTGTTTACACACAATAAAATAATGTGATTCTTAATGGAGCGTGTATTTCTATTTCAGCAACATTATCTTGGCCATAACAACTCTGGCACCATGAATACGATTGTAGCTGTGTTAAACAACGTACACACCGGACTGGCTGCTGTAGCCCTGGCAGAGAACCTGGTTGTGATTATCGTGTTTGCTGGCACTAAACAGCTCCGTATCAACTACTACGGTTTCGCGTTCAACCTGGCGCTATCCAATTTGCTTTTCTCTGTCATTGTGATAGCGACATTGAACAGTCGTCTGTCTTACTCTAATATTTTGCAGGCGTGTTATTTTGTGTCTGTCCTGACAATGATGATGGTCGCCATTACTCGATACCTAGCCCTGTCCCTCATGCCTACTGCTCGGTTCGACGCACTGATGACCACGCCCCGACTGATTGGGGTGTGCGTCGTCATGTGGTGTTGTTCATTGCTTATTGGCCTCTTTCCCTTGTTTCTTGGTTCGAATGACCCCACGAATATCGTATCCAATGCGGTTATCCCGATCCTGATATTGATCGTTTGGATGACTACCGCCCTCATCTATTATCTTGTGTTCCGTAAGATTAAGCAGTACACCCCTCCTCTCGCCTCGATCCCCGGTGGTCGCGCCAGCCAGGCGCCAGATGAGACTCGTGTCCGTCAAACTCGCCGCTTATTGGTCACCTTCACCGTCATTCTCATGACGTCATTCGTCTGCTGGGTGCCATTCAGCGTCATAAACCTAATCCGATACGCTAACCCTGCTCTGAACTCCAGGCAAACCCGCCCGTACTTTGTAGCGGCGAGGGTCGTCTATTCCTTGTTCACCAACTTGAACCCGTTGATCTATATTGGTGGCGACTGGAGGGTTTCCGAGACGGAATGTTCGCTATATTTTGTCGGTGTTTCGTTAAGGAGGAATCAAGGGATGTTGCACTGGGGACAGTACACGAACAGACGGTTACAGATGAAGCACTGTAAACACTTCATGAGGAAAAGACAAAAAAAATTGAATTTGTAGTATATTTGAGAAGGAATTTGTAGCTAGGCGCTTTGTTCACTTTAAAATTGTAATTTCAATTGGTGCGTCATCTATCATTGATAGAGTGTCGTGGGGAATTAGTTTTTATCAAATTATTACTATGTGTTTCTATTTTCGGCCTGATGATGGCTAGGTTTATTGGGCTAACAGGTCTGTGATACTGAATAACTACCAACTGTCGTGAAGGGGTCACGTTTATGTATATTTACCATAATTGGTTGGGGAGTATTTGACACTGGAGACGTCTAGTCAGTGCTTTTCTGGTAAGTATAGCATTGTCACAAGCTTTTTGTAAAACTTATCAATAGATGGCGTTCGTCAGTACACTACATATACTTTGGTCGTACATTATTTACTCGTTATAATATTTCTAGTATAAAGTGAATAATATCTGAAATCGAGAGTACCATTTGGTAAGTTGTATTTCGTATGTATGTATGTATGTATGTATGACATACAAATCGGCTAAGATCGACTGAAATTTGTTTTAACTCTTTGTGGCAGCAGGGTTTCTTTCCTTTATAAAGAAGCCATGCATCAAGAATTGAATTGACAGTTTGTTAGCTGCATCTGACTTTTCCGGATTTACCATTTTTCATAATAAACATTTTCATTGGGCATTTATGTTTAGTGCAAATTTAGCACAGTACGAAATAAACAGACTTGCTTTCGTAACTTCGTGTATTTCTATTATTAATGGCACAATAGTTGCAGGTGTTACAGCATAAATAACAAATACTAGTTTCGGTAGTGGTAAGAAAGCTTTTATAAAAAAAATAAAACACATAGGCCTACCAAGCTGATTAAACATTTTTGTTTTGTTTTATGTTTTTCTTTTCTTTTTACACCTACAGTGGGATCACGCTGAGTAAAGCCTTCATGACATTTTCCCGTGTAATTGGCAGTGTTGGAGGTCTCGAGACCGGCCTCGGCCTCGAGGCCGGCCTCGAGGCCGATTTTTATGGCCTCGGTCTCGGCCTTGGCCTCGGAGTGCAAGGCCTCGGCCTCGGCCTCGGCCTCGTAGCCTTCCGGACTCGAAGATCTGGTCGAGGCCGGCTCGAGGCCGCCCACTTTGACCAATTTTCCCACCAATTCAGATGTGTTTTCTGTTTCAATTAATTTAAATTGTTTACCTCATGAAACTTTCGAGAAGCTGCCACAGTGAGTTCCGTGAAACGAAATAAAGTTTCAAGCAGATACGCACGAATTAATGAACTGGTATTTGCATTATTGCACGATGGAGCTATAGATAGCTCCCCGATTGCACGTACTACGTACGTACATTATATGTATTATCTTCTTGTAGAACCAGTCTACTCCCGGTAATAGACTACGTGTAGTTCCTGGTCCAGCACTTCACTCGCCCCATGAACTGCCATTATTGTGTTACACGTACTCAGGTAGCATCTAATATTTTTGTTAGATAATCTGTCTACTCCCGCTATAGACTGGTTCCTGGTCCACCACTCGGCCCTGAACGAGTGAACGTTAAAGCGATAATCATAATGGCCGGCAGTGAAGTTGAGGGAACCAACCTGTTATTCACGCGTGCTCGCGCAACGCGAAGCCTGTCACATGTCTACTAGTCTATGTACCCATAACTGCATGCCCTTGCAAAGACTGTCCTCTCTGTTCCAGCTAATCTTGGTTCAAAGACGTTACTATTGTACTTTTGTACTTTCGCAGTTGCAATGCACAGGCAGCGCGATCAGGTACAGTGTAGTTGCAATAGGCCGACAGCGCGATAAGATTTTGGATCTGTAGTAAAGTCTTGGATAAGTTGGCATTTCGGGGGCGCGACCAGACTGTGGACTGTGATAATGATGGACGGTTATGCAATAGACCGATCCAGTGAGCGTCGCCTGATGGTGTTCTGACCAATAACATTCGTGGTTTATGTCCGACATGCGTGCACGCGCATGTGACGCGCGCAGCTAGCTGCAGATCAATCTTCATGATGCCTCGTCATGTCCTATGTATTTGCATGTAATGAATAATTTATGATAAGGCTCAAACTCGGTCACTGATTGGATCCCTCGGAAAAGCGAGGGAGAATCATCGAAAAGTAAAGACAAAGTTCAGAATTGCCTGCCAACTTATCCAAGACCCTTGTGGCGATCCAAAATCGTGCACGTTTGACAAACACCGGCTGCGGATTCGGCTGCATTTTGTAAACTACGCATGCGTGAGGCCAGAACGCACGTACGAAGCCGGGATTTCGAGGACACAACGTTAGTGAATCTGGCGCGCGGGCGCTCCGAAAAAACAACACAAGGGTCTTCGGCCCAAGACTATGTTCCAGCCAGCAGTGCTCCAGTGGAGCGCATTTTTTACAAAGCTATCCCAATAGATGCTGGAGACCCTTATGTTCTTGAAATGCAATAAACATATCCTTTAAGGAACCTGCCATTGACGTGACTTGAAAATAAAATAAAAAATCCAACAATGAAGGTAGTGTACACGATTGGTAATCCTCTAATTTGTTTTTACTGAATTATTACGAAATACCTTACTAGCCTGTAAGTAGTCTCAATCATCGTGTGAAATGATAGCACCAGGTGTGCTGTCGTTGTCAAGAAAAGTGGAAATTTATATTGTTTTCAATCGTTGGAAAACTGCCCTGTAGGCTTTAGTCAAGGCGCGCGTGGCTACCCGGACGAGTGGCGCGCCCCGGACATGCTGGCATTCGGGGCGCGTCACGTGTCCAGGTAGCCACGCGCGTCTTGTTGACTAAAGGCTATCATCCGCCCGACGGTTGAAAACGAGCGCCGTTTCTCTCTCGTTTTTCTCGCCATCCAACAACGCAAAACTTTGAACAGGTCAGTGGAACGATATTTCCTATAAAATACTAACCCCCAAATCCGCCCATTTCTGAAAATTGCAACAATGACCAATCATACACACTGCCTTTAACCTTGATTGAGTGGATTATTAGTTTATTACGTGTTTAGTAACCGGCCTCGGCCTCGGCCTCGGCCTCGGACGTTGTGGCCTCGGCCTCGGCCTTGGCCTCGGACGTTGTGGCCTCGGCCTCGGTCTCGGCCTCGGAGGTTGTGGCCTCGGTCTTGGCCTCGGCCTCGGAGGTTGTGGCCTTGACTACAACACTGGTAATTGGCAAATTTTACGCGGCCTTTTGTCGTTTTGATCCACGCCGTTTTGCTCATAAATTGTTTAGGATCTGATTCTTGGGTTTCTATGTCAATGGTCGCTTTTGGAATTATGAAGCTTCATAAACATTATCCATTGAACGTTCCAAAACGTTTGTTGAATTTTGTGAAGCTATACAAGTTTGACGAATAGCTACTCAACGTATAATCAACGTTACGACCAATATATTCCATACTGTGTAATCAGTTTAGTATTTAGTGAATACAGCAAGATATTACATTGAGTGAATTTAACTACATTTATTTATTACAAATGTCAAATTGGATATAGGCCTACGCAGCTACAATTTTGTCACTTCAATTCTTAAAATGATGTAATCTCCGAAAATTATAATAAAATTTAAATAGTAGCTCCCTGTTTTTGTTTTTTGGTTTTTTACGTGAAAAGTGGAGTTATACAACTCCATTTATTACAAAATCATTTTAAAACATTCAATACAACACACCAAATTACAAATAGCTCCCTGTTTAATATCATTCTCAACACGCCATTCGTTTGAATACGCTTATTTTAGCAACCTCTTTCTAAACTCGGTACGGTAGTTTGAATAGTGTTCAATAATGCGAAAAAAAATAAGTGAAGGTGCGGCAAAATTGACAACATATCCTGCCAAATAATGCTTATTGTTATTATTATTTTTCTAATTATTATTATTATTATTATAAATCTTATTTTCCTCAATTGCCGGATAGGGCGACACATAATCCTGGAAAAGAGTGGGTTAGGGTGACCTGGTCGAATAGGGCGACACATAACTGTCGCCCTATTGTAAAAGTCGCCCCTTTGGAGTGTTTTTTAGTAAGGCGCGTGGGGAAAGTGCTCTAAAAGGGCGACACTCGTGTCGCCCAAATAGAGTTATTTCGGGAAGAGTCGCCCATTTGCCGCATCCAGGGGATTTATTATTATTATTATTATTATTATTATTATTATTATTTAACATCACGAATTAGACTTTTACGAATCTCATATAGCCATCAAATTAGATTCGGATCAACATTGTTGTAACATCACAATTCTACTGACAATCTTCTTTCACTATAATCACTTCACAACAACTTGAAATATCTATCACATAAAGTGTATATAGCCTGCACTTAATTTGTAAATAATTCAATTCAGAAGTATAGGCAAATGCCATGTACAAACATATATTCGTTATTGCTATTTACGGTGTTCGGGGTATGGTATACTTCCGTCGGTCAATACTACCCATGTATACTTTATTAACAATTACTTACGCGACATTTTTACAAACAGCTAAGGGGATAAAAGTGTGATGACGGGTCTCTACCACGTCAATAATAATACCGAGGAGGGGCGTGACCTTCGAGATTTTTATTAAGGCTCTGGTCATTATCAAGCGCCCAGGCCCCAAGGCGGTTTTAAACGTACGTTTAAAACCGGCCCAGCACATATTTATTCCCATTTATAGAATACCTTTTTGTATAATTAAGCAAAAACCACCGAAAATTATAAATTTCCAATGATTTTGTTCAATTTGTTTTACATTGGTTTATAAAACACCCCTTCAGCTATTTATTGGTTCGTGCCACGCGCGAGTGGTGCTAAACATTTCCTTATATGGAAATTGACGCGCGCGCGACGCGCTCACCAGGTGGTGCAGGGCGCGGCGCAGCATGCAGTGTTGTCTGAGTATCAGACGTTGCATTGCATGCATATCATGCATATATATGCATGCTCGTCGCGTTGCACGAGCGGCTTTTCCATAGACTACATGCAGTGCCGGTGTCGTGTGAAATTATGGACTCTAAATACGGACGCATCGGTAGTATTGCGCTTGCGTTATTAGGAGAGTGACTGGTGGCTCGAGTGTTCAACCAATAAAATGGACCAGATTTTGCACGTGTTTAAAGGGACACATTGCCTTCAAATGTCATGAAATTTTGCTGTTTGGAAATGTTCCTTATCTTTTATAAGCGTTGTTCATGCAAAAAAAACACGTATAATGTGTTGTAATTAGTCAGTAGTGATTACAAAACAAAAAATTGGCCTCTGACTCCTGACATCTGACCCGCGAAACATAGACTTATTTCCAGTAGTAAATACCACCGTCTGAATAATGCGCAAAATACGCTGTAAAAGTCTTTAGGCTGGCGCCGCAGCCAGTGGCCTAGTCTAGGTTCCAAGACGTTCTTAGCGGTGCGACGTATAGCGGCCGACAGCGCCCTCTCGCTACACACACACACGCCAAGGCCAAATCGCTAACAACGTCTAGGGAATTTTGCAAGTTCCGCTCGCGAAATCGCGAGCAGAACTGTGTGGCATTTGCATGCGCGTGTGACGTCACTGTATTATCGCATGTAAATAGCCAACACTCACTAGTCTGGTTTCTGTACTCACGTGGGGTTTACGTGTACGTACGTATGAACGTGCAGCGCAGTACTAAGCCATTCGTTGTTTGTTGGAAAAAATGTCTGAGCGCGTGGACCAAGCGATTGATTTTACAGCAAACAAACTGGGCTTCGGAAAGCTAAAAAGTCATCAGATCAGTGCCATTCATCAATTTGTACGTGGCCATGATTTGTTTGTTAATTTACCAACGGGATTTGGCAAGAGTGTAACTTTTCAAGCTGCTCCATTGGTCTTAGATTTCTTGAACGAAGTAACCAAAGGTAAACAGGAGAAACGCTTGTTATTGTCGTCGTGCCATTGAAAGACCTGGCCGTTGATCAGTTACATCATGGAGAAATAAGACATTTCTCCATGGTTACATCGTGCTGAACATCTGGGACTGAAGTCGGCAGATATAACGTCTGATATTCCAGATCACATTTTGGAACAATCCGAAGATTTCTCAATCCTGTTTGCCAGTCCAGAATCACTCTGCTCAGAACGTTAACAGACTAGTAAGTTATTACTTAAACATGAGTTTCCTCCAGTGCGCAAGCGCGATTATTCGTTTGACCCGCCTGTTAAATTATGCATGAGCAGGTCGCGCGCGCTCCCTTGCGAAATGCCCAAGACGTTCTTAGCGATTTGGCCTTGGCGTGTGTTTGTGTGTAGCTAGAGGGCGCTGCCGTTCGCGCTGTACGTCGCATCGCGATAAGAACGTCTTGGAACCAAGACTACCAGTGGCCTTGTATACCTATCAGATGATCGCCAGGTACCATTCTCTACCTCGCGACACATATCACCAGTGCTAGCTGCGCGCCGCGCGCGTGCCACAGTACATCAAAATGGATCAACAGAACGTACTTCAACCAGCTGCGACTGGAAATACGACTGGTGAACACGGTCCGCCATTTTGTGGAGTCAAAAATTTGATTCTACAAAATGGCGGACCGTTATTTGTCACAAACAAAAAAACACACAATTTGAAGGGATAGTTATGTGAATCTTTATATTCTACTTTTAAAAAAGCTTCCCAACCATATCCATTTCAGTTTTATAGCCCAAATCGCAAAATCCAAAGCATTGTGTCCCTTTAAACTTTACAAGTTTATTCAACGTTCGGTATAATCAGCAGTTCCATCCAATGGTTGCATTATTTGTTGAACTCACAAACGTCAACCATTGGCTCATAGATAACAGGCTTTCACTCCATCTAGGAAAAACTCATTCCATATTATTTGCTAATAAGAGGAACTTGCGTAACAAAATTTTTCTCGACATAACATACAATGGCATTGATATTAAAAGAGCCAAATCAGTTAACTATCTTGGCCTTGATCTAGAACAGGATTTGAATGGTAGCTTAATTGCGCAACACATAATTAAGAAAGCTAACTCTAGACTCAAATTTTTGTTCCGGCATCAAAAATTGTTTAAGTAAAAAAGCAAGGAAAATGTTGTGTACGGCCCTAATATCCTGCCATTTTTATTATTGTTGCTGTTCCTGGTATTCTTCATTGTCACAAAAATTCAAAAACAAACTTCAAATCTGCCAAAACAAAACAATTCGCTTTATTAACAATCTTCCTACAAGATCCCATATTGGTTACAAAGAATTCCATGAAACAGGATGGCTTGATATTCACCATAGAGTAGAGTTCCTCAAAGCTAATCATGTTCTTAACATTTTTCATCAAAAATCTCCCAATTATCTCAAAAACAATTTTACCTATATTAAAGATGTTCACCACTAACCAACAAGATCTAATCAATTAAATGTTTTTGTACCGCAGATTAAAGGAACAGAAATTAACTCTTTTTTCTACACTGGAATTAAATTATGGAATTCACTACCATCCGACCTGAAACTGTATGAAAGGAAAACCTTGTTCAAAACCAACCTTAAATGATTTCTTTTTAACAAAATTCAAACTGCTGAATCTTGTTAAAGAAGTCAAAATAACACAGGAGGCATGGGAAGGTTATGTAATCGTTCCTGTTATAAAGTGCAATATAAGATTTTTGATGGTTTTTAGGGAAATTTGAATTTAGCATATTTTAGTGGGATCTTATATAAGTTTTTTTCCTCAGTATATTGTAATATTAGTTTTTAAGTGGGAAGGTTATGTAATTTATAATTTTTAATATATTTTTAAGATTATATGAATTATAAAAGGGAAAGGGTATTTTTTTGGGACCGCAATGGAAATAAGTTTTTGTTTTACTTTTTTGCGTTATCCCTGCTTTTTCCACAGTATGGGGGACTCTCTGTTTAATTTTGTATTTATAGTTTTAGATAATTAACTAATTTATACCATTTCTATATGTGGAAATTGTAAATAAATCAAATCAACAAAAAAGTCGGACTCGGAGTCTTTCATAGTTCAACTACAGCAACTGACTATACGTTTTTTGTCATCTGGACAATTGCACTGGCGACATTTGCCCTGTGTCAGACTCCACAGCTCATTCCAATTGACTCTGTAGGACGGCTGCATAGATTTTTTCTCCAACAAAAATTCTAAAGACTGACAATTCCAAAAGAAACATGCCCCCGTCTTTTTAGAAATACTGCCTCTGCCCTTCGAAAAAAATTGGATTTGTTTTGATCTAACATTGGATGTTTTATTTTAACGAAAAAAACACTGTTTTCTACTAGTATTTTGGGCTTCTTTTGATTATCATTGGTGAACAAATCAAGGCCAAATTGTAACCAAAGACAATACACATTTGTTTTTCATTCATTTGTTACAACAAACAAATACAATACACTGATATTATATTTTAAAGTATATATTGTGAGAGGTATAGAAACTCGCCAATTAGACTTTTAGTAATGGTTAACACTGGAGTACTCTTTCTGTACACTTATAATTGCTTTTTAAGTTTTGTAAAATTTTAACATTAGAAAATACTAATGTAACTTGAGGTTAAGATAAAAGTACACTAAGACAACGTAGTTTATTCTTTCAGTAATATACTGCAGCTAAAGAAGTAAACATACAATGAAATGAGATTTCGTCGTTTAAAACAGGAGAACATTACAAGTAGTCAATTACAATTCATAATGCTAAACAATAGTTCTCATTTGTGCTTTTGTTGTTTGTGGAATTTAGTTCCAGAGCAGACGGTGTTTCTTTTTTTTCGGATAAAACTTTGAAGCAATTAATTGAAGGACATTTGCCTATACTAATCGGAGTATGTATATTTTTTTCTAATTCACCGTTTTTTGCTTGGCGTTATTTTAATTAATTTGTAAACAATTAAAGAAAGCCGTGTTTGGAATTGGGAAAACCTTCGTCCACAAAATTCCCAAAATGCCCAACAGAAACAAACAAACAAACAAACAAACAAACAAACAAACAAACAAACAAACAAACACCCCAACACCCCAAAAAACAAAAAACAAACAAACAGTTCTTTTGTCAACAGAGGGCAATAGCTGTTATCTATTGTCTCCACTCAGTATTTGAGTTCTTGTAACCGTTTTATCAACCTGATGATAGCAGCCAGAAGCGAAATCTGAAAAGAAAAACCTGTGCCGGAAACTCCACTGAATTTTTTTTCTTTCGGTCTTTTGTTAAAAATATAAGCACTCGGCAATGAACTCGAGGGATTCGACGGCTGTTTCTGTTCAACTTTCCGTGGGGCAAAATTTTTCCTCGAAAGGGTAGAGGGAAGCCCATTTGCCACTGATTGTAATGTTAACGCCACTTAATCTCCATTTTGACTGAACTGTCTACAGACATTTCGGGATGCTGTGAACCCACTTTGACTTCATATTTGTATTTATTGTTTATATAAGAATTGCCTATTTATGTTTTTCCCAAGAAAATAACAGTCCCTATGCTTCTCGTTGGCCCTGATACCCCCACCACCACTAAAAATGGGACTTTGATTTTGGATTATCTTACCTTATAAAGTTTCGTTCATATTTTTGATTTGATGTATTAAAGAACTGTAAACTGTGGTTGTAAAGGGTTTAAATCCAGTACCGCTACGATACCCTAGGGTTTAGATATTTAACAAATCGATGAACATCATCATTCATGTTATTTACGACCTCTGTTGCTATGGCACCCCCATCATACACAAACTCCCACCCTGGATACAGCACGTTGCCAGGCCAACTGGCACAAGACGGACCAGGACCTTTAGACTTATAGGTGTGAAGTAGGTTTGCTCCTAGAGTCTGCACTGGTTTATCGTTTAGCAAATACGAATGACGCAGGTAGTACTCTGTACGATCTTGGTCAGCACATACGTGAAGCTCCTTGTGTCCCAGTTTGGCCATCAGTTCCTCGCATTTCCTGACAGCCATACTGCCGAAGCCCTGCCCTCGTTTTTCCTTGTCCACACACAAGCTCTCGCCATAAACTCCCAATTCTATGTTAGTGACAGGAATGAGTCGGACATGGCCCAACAAGATGTCTTTATCGCGTGGGTCGTCTGGGTGTTGTACCAGGCCGTATGAACACGGTGCGCTGTTGAGCTCCTCCTTCGCTAATTCATGTAATATCTCTGCCTTGCAATGCGGCCAGGCATCCTTCAAGATTCTTACACAAGCGGGGATAAGATCTGGTATGGAGTGCAAAGGTTCCAAGGAATACGAATATGCCATTTTGCAGTCTGCTCAAAAGCCAGTCACTGTTATTTCTTACAAGTGTTAGAAAGTTCAACTCTACATAAGATGTGCAGTTCTGAAGGTTTAATTAGTCAGTTTCTGACTACAACAGCCCTGGCTTGGTCGGTTGACTCTTCCTAACAGGTGCCTGCAAAAGAAAAAAGATAGTGGATTTTCATGCGTATCATAATCAAACGTAACACATACAGTCATAAAGCCTGAAGAAAACGAAGTTTCAAAAACCGTCGGTCCAAATTCATACAACAATCAGTATCAGAGATACGGGGAATTTAGTTCCCCAAAATCGACCCGCATTTTGGCTGATTCCTAAGCTGCAAAGTTTACCTTGTGTGCACCACGCAAAAGATCGCTGGAATCGGTTCAAATTTTCGGGAAAAGGTGAAACAAATCCCCGTTCCGAACTGAGGCGATTTGGCACACACGACATGCACGAATCGGCTGTTTGATATGCATGGCTGGGTTAAGTACGGGTCGGACAAGCCCATGATTTTTCATTGCATGTATGAGTAGATGTGTGCGCATGCATGCAAGTGCAGTTCCGGTGTCATATGAATATCCGACTCCATGAATATCCTACTCCTCAACCGTATTATTGATTAAACCCTCTCACGTGACCGGTTACTCTCCTAATAATCAATGCAATAATACAACATTTCGTGGTGTGCCCGGCAGAAAGGGCATATAGAACGCATTAAAGCGTAATTACACTTTCCGGGAAAATTGACTTTAAGGTTTATGTGTTGGAATTTCTAAATTAAAACTCGCAAAAAGTTGATTTTTTTGTCGGATAATTTGTTTTGATATTTCCAATAATGCTGTGCATTTTTAAATAAAAATATTGCTTAATTTTAAAGTTATTTATATCTTTATGCTAATGCCCTTTTGCCGGGAAGTCATTCTGGCTTAAACGTGCGCTTAAGCGGCATGTGAAATGCTAATGCCCTTTATGAACGCACTTTTAGCATGTATTGTTACATTGGTATTACACGCTAATGCCCTTTTGCCGGAAACAAAAAATGCAAAATCCCCTTATGTCCTTTTCATTTTGTTAATTACGTCAGAACGACGTAGCTCCTTGATACGAAATGTATATCAAAATGAAGATATTCCAATATTCTTTCGATTACCCCCAAAACCTGAATTAGACCTATTGACCTTATCGTCCTTCTGCCCTTCTGCCGGGCACACGACGATTTCATGGTGACAACATTTCACGCTACACCGGTTCATTATTATATACAAAACTTGAAACATCACCTTTGACCCTACGAATGTGTATCAGTCCAATGGTAATAATAATACAATCATTCACACAGAGCACTCGATCGAACCTGCTTCCGCAGGGCAACCTCGTCCGCAGGGAGATCGAGCGGTACGCTGTCATTAGCGGTAGAGTACCGAAGTGATGACGTCAATCAATGCAATGTTTGGAACCAGAATACATTCTAAACTGCATGTGTGTAGAACCATTACCCCGGCAACTGACGTCAGACTTCGGTACTCTATACTCTCTCGCCTGGTATTGAACATTATTGCATATCCAGAAGTCTTGGATATTATACATGTAATAAGGTAGAGCTTTCGCGACAGAGATCGACTCGAGGTATACCAAACCATAACGTACAGAATCAATGCATTGCAGGTACATAGCCGATACTTTCTTTAATGCCAAAAGTGAACATTTGTCTCCTAAACGAATGTTTTGGGGGACACCGTCACATGATAATGATGTGAAAGGTCACTTACTGAGGTCAAAGATCATTTGAGGTCAAGTTATAAGATAGGCTGAAACTGTAAAATTGGTCTCATTTGAAAAGTTGAAGTCCAATTGCAATCAAACTTGAGCCTTAGGTGCAACATGTAAACATTATGTGATGTTGATATTGAAGGTCAAATCAAGGTCAAAGGTCATTGGAGGTGAAGTGTTTTTAAAAAGGCTGAAAATGTAAAATTGGTCTCATACACATGATAATTTCAAAAGTTGAAGTCCAATTGCAATCGAACTTGGGTCATAGGTGCATTATGTTAATGATTAACCGTCATACGATGGTGATGTCAGAGGTCACATACTGTGGTCAAAGGTCATTTGAGGTCAAGTTGCAAAATATGCTTGAAATGTAAAAATTTGTCTTATTTGAAAAGTTCAAGTCCAATTGCAATAGATTTTGAGCCAAACGTGCAACTACATGCAAACATTTATGTGATGATGGTGTTAAAGGTCACATATTAATATCAAAGGTCATTTCAGGTCCAGCTGAAAATGTAAAATTTGTTTCATTTTAAAAGCTGAAACTTAGATGCAGTGACCAAAAAAAAGGACACGTGTGATCCGCGGATAACCTTGTACATGCATTTTTTTCTTTGCGCCCACAAGATCCACCCCGCCATTTGAGAAAAAGATTTTTGGCGCCCCCCCCCCCCCCCCCCCCGCGCTCCTCCTCCCCTCGATAAATCTTCGGCGTGCCACTAGTTGTCACAATGTGACATTGTTATATTTGTGCCCTTTCCGAAATAAGGCCAAGTTTTTTTTAAAGGGTTTAGCGTCTGGGTTTTGTTTTTAAAGGATGGAGGAGGAACTTTTATTTTCTATTTTTTACTTTCAAGATGGCCACCATTTTCTTAAATTTCTGACAACCGTAGGTTTTTTTCAGCTGTTTAAAGACACAAAAATGAAAGAGACATGTTTGGCAAGAGAATTGAACATGTTTAAATGCTTTTAATAGTTATAGTAAGCTTGTATATAATTTTCTGATGAATCGGTTGACATTTTGGGAGTTTCCACCTCAGTTTCCACTGGTAAAAATAAATATGTCCAGGCGGCCCCCAAAAAAGGAAACGGGCGGGACGCTAAACATGGAAGTTACGTACAGATGGTATAATAGTATTTTGCCAAACTGAATTATATCCATCAAACGCCTGTCTGTAGATACCGTTTCGTACGAGAATATAAACCTATAGTTCGATCAGGCAGATGGTAGTTATTAACATGATCGCCCTTCAACTTGTAAGATGCGCTGCAATTCCTGCAAAGAAGTGATGCCATTCACTTCCTTGTTGGCTGTCTGCTTGATGTCATCCCAGAGGTTCTCTATAGGATTGCAGTCTGGGGATCTTGCTGGCCATTCCATACGCTCAATCCTGTTGTCTTCCAGATACTTGTTGGTGACTTGAGCATATGAGACGAAAAGTGCAACTTTTTTTCTTTCACGCAATTTCATAAAATGCATGATTTCATAGTGAAAACGCTGTCTATTGGCCAACAGTAACCACTCATTGTGCGAGTAAGAAATCTGTGCATTCATCACTTTTTGAGTGACAAAAATCAATCAAATACTTTTTGAGTTACATCAAAAAGTATTACACGGGGACTTATTTCTTTGGTTGAGTGTAGTTTTACGCTTACAAATGGAGGTTTGTATAGAAACAACAAGCAAAATTGGCAAAACAAAAAATCCCATCCCTATTTATACAAAATTCAAGTATAAGAAATTGTTTGACGAAAAATATATTGCGTTAAGGTTTGAATCTTATTTTGCTTCCAGCACGTTTATATTTGCTTCTTTGTGGCACACTCTAACCTCCCGATCAAAACTGTATACGGTAGCACATTTTAATATTTAATATTCATAATAACAGCTTGTAGCTGCCTTTTTCGATTTGTATCTTTCTTTGTGGTTTTTCCTTTGGAAAATTTTTCATCCAATGATAATGTTTGATGCCATCTAAATTGTATACGGTATAGCACATTTTATCAAGTAACTACATTATATGTAAGGTTTTAATTGTTCAAAATTTTAAAACACCTCTTCTGTCGCTTGACTGAGTTGTAATAAAATAATGTTGGGTGCGTTCGAGCGTGTTACTCGTGTTAACACGAGTATACTCTTGAGCACACGAACGGCAGGAGTATGACCCGAGGGTAACCGAGGGTAATCCTCCAGATATCCACCATTTCGCTCTACGCAGCGTTGTGCTCGAGTTAGCATCCCGCCGACAGCTCCTCTCACCAGAGAGACGAATGACTGTGGAAGTGAACATTCTTAGGCAGGACATACAATTTGCACTTTGTAGCATTCAGCTCTGTTTGCTATATATAATACGTGTGTTGAAAAATACAATACAAGTAATATCCAGCGGTACACCGACCGCTCAGGGTCTGCGGACGAGGTAGCGTAGGCCCTGGGGACGCATGCACTGACCTCATTTTGAGGATGCAGGCATTATGCTAGACTGGTTTCCGCCCCCAATTTTAATAAATTTAAGACATTATTATTATTATTATTAGTTTATTCAGGCAGTCATTATGAAAATACAAGAAAAACACATACATTTTGTATACAAGGATTAGACAAAATATATATATTAAAAAGGACTGCTAAAATATTGCATACAAAAAGAAAAATAGACATCAACAACAAACAAATGACAAGACGAAACATGACAGTGAAGGGCTGCCTAGGAGAAGACTAAAAAGTGAATTTTAAACACTGTCGCCAAAGGGCGTGTCTCTCGAACCCTTCACAACATAGAGCACAAACACATACACAGACAATGCACAACACACAACAACACATGAGGAGTCAAAGCAATATAAAAGGGGATTAAAGTTGGCTAAAAACAAAAGAAAGGGCGTAATAGGAGTGGGTGGGACAGAAATGGAGGAGACGTATAACGAAAACAGAACAAAATTAAGGGTGAGGGGAAGGAATTAAAGAGGTAGGAAAATTGAACAAAAACAAAAATAAAAAAAGGAGGGAAAAGACATAAATGGCAAGGATTCGGCCAGGATATCAGAAAAAATCGACCAAATAAAAAAATTAAAAAAATTAAAAAAAAATTTAAATTAAAACCACACAATTTCAAATCAGTTAAATTAAAAATGGGCAGCCAAAAACGTTGTCATTACAATATTCAGTTCTGATTAATGCTAAGACCCGTTTGCAATTTACAAATTAAGATACCCTCTTAGTTCTCTCAAGAATGCAGGGAATGGGGCACAGGTTAACATATCTACTAAGTTGTCGGGGTAATAACTCCAGTTCCTCACAAACTGACAAGGTATAGAATATTTAAATACGTCAGTGCGGGCATACAAGTGGTGAAAGGTTAAACTAGAATTGGCATGTCTGCTATTCACGTTGTGAATGGCATGTCTGCTATTCACATATGTAAGAAATTGTTTTATTGAACGTACGTGTGTTTTGGTTAGTTTTTAAAGCAGTTATACAGTGCAATGCATTTCTCGTATACAATAAAAACCTGATAGTTAACATTACCCGCGACCGGCCCTCATAATCGAAATGAAAAATTAGGGACTGGAAACCAGTCTAACTAGCATTGTGCAAGTACATTACCATGTATAAGGATGATATAGATCCTGACCTACGGTGAACTTACATCCTATGTATCAATGCAGTGATGTTTGCAGAACCTGCTTTTTAGAGTTAACACTTTACCCCCAAAATACTGCTATATCCGCCGGGTACATAGAGCTATGTTGCAAAGCTATGGCGCGAAAGGTTGTTGTATGCATGAGCATAGCACACAAGCCTAAAGCTTGCCCTCGCCCATCAAATCACGATTTCCACGCCCTCAGACTTAATTAATACAGAATTTTGCGGAGTTTCATAATGCCGTTGATGACTCGTAATAGAGGAAGGACCAAAACGCGCTGTAGAGGTCTCATCGCGACTCTGCTTCTGCTGGACTTTTTTTGTGAATGAAATACTCGAAAGTTGCTCGCTGTACCACCATGGAATGAAGGTAATGCCGCTATATGCTGAATGAGTTCACTGAATGAGTTCACAAAATCAATGTCGGACTCGGAGTCTTTCATAGTTCAACTACAGCAACTGACTATACGTTTTTTGTCATCTGGACAATTGCACTGGCGACATTTGCCCTGTGTCAGACTCCACAGCTCATAGATTCTTTCTCCAACAAAAATTCTAAAGACTGACAATTCCAAAAGAAACATGCCCCCGTCTTTTTAGATATACTGCCTCTACCCTTCGAAAAAAATTGGATTTGTTTTGATCTAACATTGGATGTATTATTTTAACGAAAAAACACTGTTTTCTACTAGTATTTTGGGCTTCTTTTGATTATCATTGGTGAACAAATCAAGGCCAAATTGTAACCAAAGACAATACACATTTTTTGTCATTCATTTGTTACAACAAACAAATACAATACACTGATATAATATTTTAAAGTATATATTGTGAGAGGTATAGAAACTCGCCAATGTAGACTTTTAGTAATGGTTAACACTGGAGTACTCTTTCTGTAGACTTATAATTGCTTTTTAAGTTTTGTAAAATTTTAACATTAGAAAATACTAATGTAACTTGAGGTAAAGATAAGAGTACACTAAGACAACGTAGTTTATTCTTTCAGTAATATACTGCAGCTAAAGAAGTAAACATACAATGAAATGATATTTCGTCGTTTAAAACAGGAGAACATTACAAGTAGTCAATTACAATTCATAATGCTAAACAATAGTTCTCATTTGTGCTTTTGTTGTTTGTGGAATTTAGTTCCAGAGCAGACGGTGTTTCTTTTTTTCGGATAAAACTTTGAAGCAATTAATTGAAGGACATTTGCCTATACTAATCGGAGTATGTATATTGTTTTTAATTCACCGTTTTTTACTTGGCGTTATTTTAATTAATTTGTAAACAATTAAAGATAAGAATATGCAGTTAAATATAGAAAACATGTTTGTGACATTAATGTCGGGGTGTTGATCTGCCTGCTGTAATAAGACTGTTACTGAAAGTTTAAAGGCTCCTTTTCAGCTACTTCAGTCTGTGCTGTATGGTTATGATCCTAACATTGTATTAGAGCTGTAGTTTAAAAAGGCAGTGTACCCGTGATTTTTTCCAGGAGGTCGGAGTGTAATAAAAAATATTTCCTGTAATGTATTTTGAAAACAGAATATTTGTCAGAATGTTCTGCGCTCTGAAAGCCGTGTTTGGAATTGGGAAAACCCTCGTCCACAAAATGCCCAAAATGCCCAACAGAAACAAACAAACAAACACACAAACAAACAAACAAACAAACAAACACCCCAACACCCCAACAAACAACAAACAAACAAACAGTTCTTTTGTCAACAGAGGGCAATAGCTGTTATCTATTGTCTCCACTCAGTATTTGAGTTCTTGTAACCGTTTTATCAACCTGATGATAGCAGCCAGAAGCGAAATCTGAAAAGAAAAACCTGTGCCGGAAACTCCACTGAATTGTTCTTCTTTCGGTCTTTTGTTAAAAATATAAGCACTCGGCAATGAACTCGAGGGATTCGAAGGCTGTTTCTGTCCAACTTTCCGTCGGGCAAAATTTGTCCTCGAAAGGGTAGAGGGAAGCCCATTTGCCACTGATTGTAATTTTAACGCCACTTAATCTCCATTTTGACTGAACTGTCTACAGACATTTAGGGATGCTGTGAACCCACTTTGACTTCATATTTATATTTATTGTTTATATAAGAATTGCCTATTTATGTTTTTCCCAAGAAAATAACAGTCCCTATGCTTCTCGTTGGCCCTGATACCCCCACCACCACTAAAAATGGGACTTTGATTTTGGATTATCTTACCTTATAAAGTTTCGTTCATATTTTGGAATTTAATGTATTAAAGAACTGTAAACTGTGGTTGTAAAGGGTTTGAATCCAGTACCGTTACGAGACCCTAGGGGTTTAGATATTTAACAAATCCACGATGAACATCATCATTCATGTTATTATCGACCTCTGTTGCTATGGCACCCCCATCATACACAAACTCCCACCCTGGATACAGCACGTTGCCAGGCCAACTGGCACAAGACGGACCAGGACCTTTAGACGTATAGGTGTGAAGTAGATTTGCTCCTAGAGTCTGCACTGGTTTATCGTTTAGTAAAAACGAAAGACGCAGGTAGTACTCTGTACGATCTTGGTCAGCACATACGTGAAGCTCCTTGTGTCCCAGTTTGGCCATCAGTTCCTCGCATTTCCTGACAGCCATACTGCCGAAGCCCTGCCCTCGTTTTTCCTTGTCCACACACAAGCTCTCGCCATAAACTCCCAATTCTATGTTAGTGACAGGAATGAGTCGGACATGGCCCAACAAGATGTCTTTATCGCGTGGGTCGTCTGGGTGTTGTACCAGGCCGTATGAACACGGTGCGCTGTTGAGCTCCTCCTTCGCTAATTCATGTAATATCTCTGCCTTGCAATGCGGCCAGGCATCCTTCAAGATTCTTACACAAGCGGGGATAAGATCTGGTATGGAGTGCAAAGGTTCCAAGGAATACGAATATGCCATTTTGCAGTCTGCTCAAAAGCCAGTCACTGTTATTTCTTACAAGTGTTAGAAAGTTCAACTCTACATAAGATGTGCAGTTCTGAAGGTTTAATTAGTCAGTTTCTGACTACAACAGCCCTGGCTTGGTCGGTTGACTCTTCCTAACAGGTGCCTGCAAAAGAAAAAAGATAGTGGATTTTCATGCGTATCATAATCAAACGTAACACATACAGTCATAAAGCCTGAAGAAAACGAAGTTTCAAAAACCGTCGGTCCAAATTCATACAACAATCAGTATCAGAGATACGGGGAATTTAGTTCCCCAAAATCGACCCGCATTTTGGCTGATTCCTAAGCTGCAAAGTTTACCTTGTGTGCACCACGCAAAAGATCGCTGGAATCGGTTCAAATTTTCGGGAAAAGGTGAAACAAATCCCCGTTCCGAACTGAGGCGATTTGGCACACACGACATGCACGAATCGGCTGTTTGATATGCATGGCTGGGTTAAGTACGGGTCGGACAAGCCCATGATTTTTCATTGCATGTATGAGTAGATGTGTGCGCATGCATGCAAGTGCAGTTCCGGTGTCATATGAATATCCGACTCCATGAATATCCTACTCCTCAACCGTATTATTGATTAAACCCTCTCACGTGACCGGTTACTCTCCTAATAATCAATGCAATAATACAACATTTCGTGGTGTGCCCGGCAGAAAGGGCATATAGAACGCATTAAAGCGTAATTACACTTTCCGGGAAAATTGACTTTAAGGTTTATGTGTTGGAATTTCTAAATTAAAACTCGCAAAAAGTTGATTTTTTTGTCGGATAATTTGTTTTGATATTTCCAATAATGCTGTGCATTTTTAAATAAAAATATTGCTTAATTTTAAAGTTATTTATATCTTTATGCTAATGCCCTTTTGCCGGGAAGTCATTCTGGCTTAAACGTGCGCTTAAGCGGCATGTGAAATGCTAATGCCCTTTATGAACGCACTTTTAGCATGTATTGTTACATTGGTATTACACGCTAATGCCCTTTTGCCGGAAACAAAAAATGCAAAATCCCCTTATGTCCTTTTCATTTTGTTAATTACGTCAGAACGACGTAGCTCCTTGATACGAAATGTATATCAAAATGAAGATATTCCAATATTCTTTCGATTACCCCCAAAACCTGAATTAGACCTATTGACCTTATCGTCCTTCTGCCCTTCTGCCGGGCACACGACGATTTCATGGTGACAACATTTCACGCTACACCGGTTCATTATTATATACAAAACTTGAAACATCACCTTTGACCCTACGAATGTGTATCAGTCCAATGGTAATAATAATACAATCATTCACACAGAGCACTCGATCGAACCTGCTTCCGCAGGGCAACCTCGTCCGCAGGGAGATCGAGCGGTACGCTGTCATTAGCGGTAGAGTACCGAAGTGATGACGTCAATCAATGCAATGTTTGGAACCAGAATACATTCTAAACTGCATGTGTGTAGAACCATTACCCCGGCAACTGACGTCAGACTTCGGTACTCTATACTCTCTCGCCTGGTATTGAACATTATTGCATATCCAGAAGTCTTGGATATTATACATGTAATAAGGTAGAGCTTTCGCGACAGAGATCGACTCGAGGTATACCAAACCATAACGTACAGAATCAATGCATTGCAGGTACATAGCCGATACTTTCTTTAATGCCAAAAGTGAACATTTGTCTCCTAAACGAATGTTTTGGGGGACACCGTCACATGATAATGATGTGAAAGGTCACTTACTGAGGTCAAAGATCATTTGAGGTCAAGTTATAAGATAGGCTGAAACTGTAAAATTGGTCTCATTTGAAAAGTTGAAGTCCAATTGCAATCAAACTTGAGCCTTAGGTGCAACATGTAAACATTATGTGATGTTGATATTGAAGGTCAAATCAAGGTCAAAGGTCATTGGAGGTGAAGTGTTTTTAAAAAGGCTGAAAATGTAAAATTGGTCTCATACACATGATAATTTCAAAAGTTGAAGTCCAATTGCAATCGAACTTGGGTCATAGGTGCATTATGTTAATGATTAACCGTCATACGATGGTGATGTCAGAGGTCACATACTGTGGTCAAAGGTCATTTGAGGTCAAGTTGCAAAATATGCTTGAAATGTAAAAATTTGTCTTATTTGAAAAGTTCAAGTCCAATTGCAATAGATTTTGAGCCAAACGTGCAACTACATGCAAACATTTATGTGATGATGGTGTTAAAGGTCACATATTAATATCAAAGGTCATTTCAGGTCCAGCTGAAAATGTAAAATTTGTTTCATTTTAAAAGCTGAAACTTAGATGCAGTGACCAAAAAAAAGGACACGTGTGATCCGCGGATAACCTTGTACATGCATTTTTTTCTTTGCGCCCACAAGATCCACCCCGCCATTTGAGAAAAAGATTTTTGGCGCCCCCCCCCCCCCCCCCCGCGCTCCTCCTCCCCTCGATAAATCTTCGGCGTGCCACTAGTTGTCACAATGTGACATTGTTATATTTGTGCCCTTTCCGAAATAAGGCCAAGTTTTTTTTAAAGGGTTTAGCGTCTGGGTTTTGTTTTTAAAGGATGGAGGAGGAACTTTTATTTTCTATTTTTTACTTTCAAGATGGCCACCATTTTCTTAAATTTCTGACAACCGTAGGTTTTTTTCAGCTGTTTAAAGACACAAAAATGAAAGAGACATGTTTGGCAAGAGAATTGAACATGTTTAAATGCTTTTAATAGTTATAGTAAGCTTGTATATAATTTTCTGATGAATCGGTTGACATTTTGGGAGTTTCCACCTCAGTTTCCACTGGTAAAAATAAATATGTCCAGGCGGCCCCCAAAAAAGGAAACGGGCGGGACGCTAAACATGGAAGTTACGTACAGATGGTATAATAGTATTTTGCCAAACTGAATTATATCCATCAAACGCCTGTCTGTAGATACCGTTTCGTACGAGAATATAAACCTATAGTTCGATCAGGCAGATGGTAGTTATTAACATGATCGCCCTTCAACTTGTAAGATGCGCTGCAATTCCTGCAAAGAAGTGATGCCATTCACTTCCTTGTTGGCTGTCTGCTTGATGTCATCCCAGAGGTTCTCTATAGGATTGCAGTCTGGGGATCTTGCTGGCCATTCCATACGCTCAATCCTGTTGTCTTCCAGATACTTGTTGGTGACTTGAGCATATGAGACGAAAAGTGCAACTTTTTTTCTTTCACGCAATTTCATAAAATGCATGATTTCATAGTGAAAACGCTGTCTATTGGCCAACAGTAACCACTCATTGTGCGAGTAAGAAATCTGTGCATTCATCACTTTTTGAGTGACAAAAATCAATCAAATACTTTTTGAGTTACATCAAAAAGTATTACACGGGGACTTATTTCTTTGGTTGAGTGTAGTTTTACGCTTACAAATGGAGGTTTGTATAGAAACAACAAGCAAAATTGGCAAAACAAAAAATCCCATCCCTATTTATACAAAATTCAAGTATAAGAAATTGTTTGACGAAAAATATATTGCGTTAAGGTTTGAATCTTATTTTGCTTCCAGCACGTTTATATTTGCTTCTTTGTGGCACACTCTAACCTCCCGATCAAAACTGTATACGGTAGCACATTTTAATATTTAATATTCATAATAACAGCTTGTAGCTGCCTTTTTCGATTTGTATCTTTCTTTGTGGTTTTTCCTTTGGAAAATTTTTCATCCAATGATAATGTTTGATGCCATCTAAATTGTATACGGTATAGCACATTTTATCAAGTAACTACATTATATGTAAGGTTTTAATTGTTCAAAATTTTAAAACACCTCTTCTGTCGCTTGACTGAGTTGTAATAAAATAATGTTGGGTGCGTTCGAGCGTGTTACTCGTGTTAACACGAGTATACTCTTGAGCACACGAACGGCAGGAGTATGACCCGAGGGTAACCGAGGGTAATCCTCCAGATATCCACCATTTCGCTCTACGCAGCGTTGTGCTCGAGTTAGCATCCCGCCGACAGCTCCTCTCACCAGAGAGACGAATGACTGTGGAAGTGAACATTCTTAGGCAGGACATACAATTTGCACTTTGTAGCATTCAGCTCTGTTTGCTATATATAATACGTGTGTTGAAAAATACAATACAAGTAATATCCAGCGGTACACCGACCGCTCAGGGTCTGCGGACGAGGTAGCGTAGGCCCTGGGGACGCATGCACTGACCTCATTTTGAGGATGCAGGCATTATGCTAGACTGGTTTCCGCCCCCAATTTTAATAAATTTAAGACATTATTATTATTATTATTAGTTTATTCAGGCAGTCATTATGAAAATACAAGAAAAACACATACATTTTGTATACAAGGATTAGACAAAATATATATATTAAAAAGGACTGCTAAAATATTGCATACAAAAAGAAAAATAGACATCAACAACAAACAAATGACAAGACGAAACATGACAGTGAAGGGCTGCCTAGGAGAAGACTAAAAAGTGAATTTTAAACACTGTCGCCAAAGGGCGTGTCTCTCGAACCCTTCACAACATAGAGCACAAACACATACACAGACAATGCACAACACACAACAACACATGAGGAGTCAAAGCAATATAAAAGGGGATTAAAGTTGGCTAAAAACAAAAGAAAGGGCGTAATAGGAGTGGGTGGGACAGAAATGGAGGAGACGTATAACGAAAACAGAACAAAATTAAGGGTGAGGGGAAGGAATTAAAGAGGTAGGAAAATTGAACAAAAACAAAAATAAAAAAAGGAGGGAAAAGACATAAATGGCAAGGATTCGGCCAGGATATCAGAAAAAATCGACCAAATAAAAAAATTAAAAAAATTAAAAAAAAATTTAAATTAAAACCACACAATTTCAAATCAGTTAAATTAAAAATGGGCAGCCAAAAACGTTGTCATTACAATATTCAGTTCTGATTAATGCTAAGACCCGTTTGCAATTTACAAATTAAGATACCCTCTTAGTTCTCTCAACAATGCAGGGAATGGGGCACAGGTTAACATATCTACTAAGTTGTCGGGGTAATAACTCCAGTTCCTCACAAACTGACAAGGTATAGAATATTTAAATACGTCAGTGCGGGCATACAAGTGGTGAAAGGTTAAACTAGAATTGGCATGTCTGCTATTCACGTTGTGAATGGCATGTCTGCTATTCACATATGTAAGAAATTGTTTTATTGAACGTACGTGTGTTTTGGTTAGTTTTTAAAGCAGTTATACAGTGCAATGCATTTCTCGTATACAATAAAAACCTGATAGTTAACATTACCCGCGACCGGCCCTCATAATCGAAATGAAAAATTAGGGACTGGAAACCAGTCTAACTAGCATTGTGCAAGTACATTACCATGTATAAGGATGATATAGATCCTGACCTACGGTGAACTTACATCCTATGTATCAATGCAGTGATGTTTGCAGAACCTGCTTTTTAGAGTTAACACTTTACCCCCAAAATACTGCTATATCCGCCGGGTACATAGAGCTATGTTGCAAAGCTATGGCGCGAAAGGTTGTTGTATGCATGAGCATAGCACACAAGCCTAAAGCTTGCCCTCGCCCATCAAATCACGATTTCCACGCCCTCAGACTTAATTAATACAGAATTTTGCGGAGTTTCATAATGCCGTTGATGACTCGTAATAGAGGAAGGACCAAAACGCGCTGTAGAGGTCTCATCGCGACTCTGCTTCTGCTGGACTTTTTTTGTGAATGAAATACTCGAAAGTTGCTCGCTGTACCACCATGGAATGAAGGTAATGCCGCTATATGCTGAATGAGTTCACTGAATGAGTTCACAAAATCAATGTCGGACTCGGAGTCTTTCATAGTTCAACTACAGCAACTGACTATACGTTTTTTGTCATCTGGACAATTGCACTGGCGACATTTGCCCTGTGTCAGACTCCACAGCTCATAGATTCTTTCTCCAACAAAAATTCTAAAGACTGACAATTCCAAAAGAAACATGCCCCCGTCTTTTTAGATATACTGCCTCTACCCTTCGAAAAAAATTGGATTTGTTTTGATCTAACATTGGATGTATTATTTTAACGAAAAAACACTGTTTTCTACTAGTATTTTGGGCTTCTTTTGATTATCATTGGTGAACAAATCAAGGCCAAATTGTAACCAAAGACAATACACATTTTTTGTCATTCATTTGTTACAACAAACAAATACAATACACTGATATAATATTTTAAAGTATATATTGTGAGAGGTATAGAAACTCGCCAATGTAGACTTTTAGTAATGGTTAACACTGGAGTACTCTTTCTGTAGACTTATAATTGCTTTTTAAGTTTTGTAAAATTTTAACATTAGAAAATACTAATGTAACTTGAGGTAAAGATAAGAGTACACTAAGACAACGTAGTTTATTCTTTCAGTAATATACTGCAGCTAAAGAAGTAAACATACAATGAAATGATATTTCGTCGTTTAAAACAGGAGAACATTACAAGTAGTCAATTACAATTCATAATGCTAAACAATAGTTCTCATTTGTGCTTTTGTTGTTTGTGGAATTTAGTTCCAGAGCAGACGGTGTTTCTTTTTTTCGGATAAAACTTTGAAGCAATTAATTGAAGGACATTTGCCTATACTAATCGGAGTATGTATATTGTTTTTAATTCACCGTTTTTTACTTGGCGTTATTTTAATTAATTTGTAAACAATTAAAGATAAGAATATGCAGTTAAATATAGAAAACATGTTTGTGACATTAATGTCGGGGTGTTGATCTGCCTGCTGTAATAAGACTGTTACTGAAAGTTTAAAGGCTCCTTTTCAGCTACTTCAGTCTGTGCTGTATGGTTATGATCCTAACATTGTATTAGAGCTGTAGTTTAAAAAGGCAGTGTACCCGTGATTTTTTCCAGGAGGTCGGAGTGTAATAAAAAATATTTCCTGTAATGTATTTTGAAAACAGAATATTTGTCAGAATGTTCTGCGCTCTGAAAGCCGTGTTTGGAATTGGGAAAACCCTCGTCCACAAAATGCCCAAAATGCCCAACAGAAACAAACAAACAAACACACAAACAAACAAACAAACAAACAAACACCCCAACACCCCAACAAACAACAAACAAACAAACAGTTCTTTTGTCAACAGAGGGCAATAGCTGTTATCTATTGTCTCCACTCAGTATTTGAGTTCTTGTAACCGTTTTATCAACCTGATGATAGCAGCCAGAAGCGAAATCTGAAAAGAAAAACCTGTGCCGGAAACTCCACTGAATTGTTCTTCTTTCGGTCTTTTGTTAAAAATATAAGCACTCGGCAATGAACTCGAGGGATTCGAAGGCTGTTTCTGTCCAACTTTCCGTCGGGCAAAATTTGTCCTCGAAAGGGTAGAGGGAAGCCCATTTGCCACTGATTGTAATTTTAACGCCACTTAATCTCCATTTTGACTGAACTGTCTACAGACATTTAGGGATGCTGTGAACCCACTTTGACTTCATATTTATATTTATTGTTTATATAAGAATTGCCTATTTATGTTTTTCCCAAGAAAATAACAGTCCCTATGCTTCTCGTTGGCCCTGATACCCCCACCACCACTAAAAATGGGACTTTGATTTTGGATTATCTTACCTTATAAAGTTTCGTTCATATTTTGGAATTTAATGTATTAAAGAACTGTAAACTGTGGTTGTAAAGGGTTTGAATCCAGTACCGTTACGAGACCCTAGGGGTTTAGATATTTAACAAATCCACGATGAACATCATCATTCATGTTATTATCGACCTCTGTTGCTATGGCACCCCCATCATACACAAACTCCCACCCTGGATACAGCACGTTGCCAGGCCAACTGGCACAAGACGGACCAGGACCTTTAGACGTATAGGTGTGAAGTAGATTTGCTCCTAGAGTCTGCACTGGTTTATCGTTTAGTAAAAACGAAAGACGCAGGTAGTACTCTGTACGGTCTTGGATAGCACACACGTGAAGCATTTTGTATCCCAGTTTGGCCATCAGTTCCTCGCATTTCCTGACAGCCATACTGCCGAAGCCCTGCCCTCGTTTTTCCTTGTCCACACACAAGCTCTCGCCGTAAACTGCCCGTTCTATGTTAGTGACAGGAATGAGTCGGAAATGGCCCAACAAGATGTCTTTATCGCGTGGGTCGTCTGAGTGTTGTACCAGGCCGTATGAACACGGTGCGCTGTTGAGCTCCTCCTTCGCTAATTCATGTAATATCTCTGCCTTGCAATGCGGCCAGGCATCCTTCAAGATTCTTACACAAGCGGGGATAAGATCTGGTATGGAGTGCAAAGGTTCCAAGGAATACGAATATGCCATTTTGCAGTCTGCTCAAAAGCCAGTCACTGTTATTTCTTACAAGTGTTAGAAAGTTCAACTCTACATAAGATGTGCAGTTCTGAAGGTTTAATAAGTCAGTTTCTGACTACAACAGCCCTGGCTTGGTCGGTTGACTCTTCCTAACAGGTGCCTGCAAAAGAAAAAAGATAGTGGATTTTCATGCGTATCATAATCAAACGTAACACATACAGTCATAAAGCCTGAAGAAAACGAAGTTTCAAAAACCGTCGGTCCAAATTCATACAACAATCAGTATCAGAGATACGGGGAATTTAGTTCCCCAAAAACGACCCGCATTTTGGCTGATTCCTAAGCCTGTGTGCCATGTTAATGTTCCAGCCTACCCCTAGAACTATGGGGCGGAGTCCCATAGAAAAAACCAAAATTTCCCATATGCTACAACAGCAAGAATAAGAACGTAATTTTCATGCACCGTGCGCACAAAAACTGCTGCAAAGTTTACCTTGTGTGCACCACGCAAAAGATCGCTGGAATCGGTTCAAATTTTCGGGAAAAGGTGAAACAAATCCCCGTTCCGAACTGAGGCGATTTGGCACACACGACATGCACGAATCGGCTGTTTGATATGCATGGGGCTGGGTTAAGTACGGGTCGGACAAGCCCATGATTTTTCATGTGAAATCTGATTTATGTACACGTACATTGCGCATTGCATGTATGAGTAGATGTATGCGCATGCATGCAAGTGCAGTTCCGGTGTCATATGAATATCCGACTCCATGAATATCCTACTCCTCAACCCTATTATTGATTAAACCCTCTCACGTGACCGGCCACTCTCCTAATAATCAATGCAATAATACAACATTTCATGGTGACAACATTTCACGTTACACCGGTTCATTATTATATACAATACTTGAAACATCACCTTTGACCCTACGAATGTGTATCAGTCCAATGGTAATAATAATACAATCATTCTTCACACAGAGCACTCGATCGAACCTGCTTCCGCAGGGCAACCTCGTCTGCAGGACTAGGGCCAGGGAGATCGAGCGGTGCGCTGCCACTAGCTAGTACCGAAGTGATGACTTCAATCAATGCAATGTTTGGAACCAGAATACATTCTAAACTGCATGTGTGTAGAACCATTACCCCGGCAACTGACGTCACACTTCGGTACTCTATACTCTCTCGCCTGGTATTGAACATTATTGCATATCCAGAAATCTTGGATATTATACATGTAGGCCCTAATATAATACGGTAGAGCTTTCGCGACAGAGATCGACTCGAGGTATACCAAACCATAACGTACAGAATCCATGCCTTGCAGGTACATAGCCGATACTTTCTTTAATGCCAAAAGTGAACATTTGTCTCCTAAACGAATGTTTTGGGGGACACCGTCATATGATGGTGATGTGAAAGGTCACTTACTGAGGTCAAAGATCATTTGAGGTCAAGTTATATAATAGGCTGAAACTGTAAAATTTGTCTCATTTGAAAAGTTAAAGTCCAATTGCAATCAAACTTGAGCCTTAGGTGCAACATGTAAACATTTATGTGATGTTGATATTTAAAGGTCAAATCAAGGTCAAAGGTCATTGGAGGTGAAGTGTTTAAAAAAGGCTGAAAATGTAAAATTAGTCTGATGATAATTTCAAAAGTTGAAGTCCAATTGCAATCGAACTTGGGTCATAGGTGCATTATGTTAATGATTAACCGTCATACGATGGTGATGTCAGAGGTCACATACTGTGGTCAAAGGTCATTTGAGGTCAAGTTGCAAAATATGCTTGAAATATAAAATTTGTCCTATTTGAAAAGTTCAAGTCCAATTGTAATCGATTTTGAGCCAAACGTGCAACTACATGCAAACATTTATGTGATGATGGTGTTAAAGGTCACATATTAATATCAAAGGTCATTTCAGGTCCAGCTGAAAATGTAAAATTTGTTTCATTTTGAAAGCTGGAACTTAGATGCAGTGACCAAAAAAAGGGACACGTGTGATCCGCGGATAACCTTGTACATGCATTTTTTTCTTTGCGCCCACAAGATCCACCCCGCCATTTAAGAAAAAAAAATTTGGCGCCCCCCCCCCCCCCCCCGCGCTCCTCCTCCCCTCGATAAATCTTCGGCGTGCCACTAGTTGTCACAATGTGACATTGTTATATTTGTGCCCTTTCCGAAATAAGGGCAAGTTATTTTTAAAGGGTTTAGCGTCTGGGTTTTTTCTTTTTAAGGATGGAGGAGGAACTTTCATTTTCTATTTTTTACTTTCAAGATGGCCACCATTTTTAAAAATGTATGACAACCGTAGGTTTTTTCAGCTGTTTAAAGACACAAAAATGAAAGAGACATGTTTGGCAAGAGAATTGAACATGTTTAAATGCTTTTAATAGTTATAGTAAGCTTGTATTTTATTTTCTGATGAATCGGTTCACATTTTGGGGGTTTCCACCTCAGTTTCCACTGGTAAAAATAAAAAAATCCAGGCGGCCCCAAAAAAAGGAAACGGGCGGGACGCTAAACATGGAAGTTACGTACAGATGGTATAATAGTATTTTGCCAAACTGAATTATATCCATCAAACGCCTGTCTGTAGATGCCGTTTCGTACGAGAATATAAACCTATAGTTCGATCAGGCAGATGGTAGTTATTAACATGATCGCCCTTCAACTTGTAAGATGCGCTGCAATTCCTGCAAAGAAGTGTTGTCATTCACTTCCTAGTTGGCTGTCTGCTTGATGTCATCCCAGAGGTTCATCACTTTTTGAGTGACAAAAATCAATCAAATACTTTTTGAGTTACATCAAAAAGTATTACACGGGGACTTATTTCTTAGGTTGAGTGTAGTTTTACGCTTACAAATGGAGGTTTGTATAGAAAAAAACAAGCAAAATTGGCAAAACAAAAAAATTCAGTTGTTCAATTCAATATGTGCACATCCCATCCCTATTTATACAAAATTCAAGTATAAGAAATTGTTTGACGAAAAATATATTGCGTTAAAGGAACCATGCTTCTCAAACTGGCCGGATCACATTTTATTTCATAAATTTATTCATTTATATGTATTAAATGAGAATTAAAAGCCAAACTGGTTTAAGTGAAGTTTTAGTGTGATTATTTTCCGCCCAAAAATTTACCCCCTCTTTTTTTGGAATTTGTTGAGACTCAAATTGAGGGCGCTGTTCGTGACGTAGACCAAGGTACCGAAATTCCATATGATGCACGATATGGGGCAGAGCGAACCCCCCCTCTTTTGTGTTGGTCATTGTGTTCCCGGAATCTCAGGAATTCTTTTCAGAAGTCTAGGGGGGATGTGTTAGGTAACAATAGTATGGAAAGTGTATAGGGTATAGGGACAAAAGGGGGGTACCCCTCTGCCCCATATCGTGCTGGGTATACAAAATTCATGGATCGACTCGATAGTCTGGACCCGTAAATGACGCATGTACATTGTATACACACTAGGTCTACACGTGCAATTTCGTAAGTTGCAACAACTAACATCGAACTTACCCTGATTTGTTCTCTTTTAGCGAAGGCTCCTCGGGAAATGGGCCGTTAGTAACTGCTTTTGCCTGTACCTTACTCACATCTGGGAACTTTGTTAAGATGGCAGTGGACTTGAGCATATTTTTAATGGTCATCCCATGATTTGAGAATACCAGTATCGAAACACGACGGCTCAAAGTGGTCGCTACATAACGCTCTTGTCACCTTCACTTTCGCCGTCCAAATGCTCCGATATTTCGCATCAGTTGAAAATATATGAAGGCTTACTCCAGCCTTCGTTGTTTTGCTGCACCCAGCAGCCACACACCTTGTCGGCATGGCCGAAAAACACTATTTTGCTTAGATTTTGGACGAAGAATGTACACTCAATGCATACGCGTGATGAATGGTGCCGGCTCGAGCAGAATATATAATGTGCCTCGATCTACGTCACACACTTATGTTAATGAGGGTCCCACTCAGGGGGCGGAGTAGCTTGGACAAACATTTTCAAGATTTGTTTGGAAATTTTCTGGGAAATAATTGTCTCTTGACACAAAATATCATTGTCAAGATAATACTTTATTGTTTTAAGCAGGAATAATGCAATATAAATCCAAAATCATGTTTCCTTTAAGGTTTGAATCTTATTTTGCTTCCAGCACGTTTATATTTGCTTCTTTGTGGCGCACTCTAACCCCCCGATCAAAATTGTATACGGTAGCACATTTTAATATTTAATATTCATAATAACAGCTTGTAGCTGCCTTTTTCGATTTGTATCTTTCTTTGTGGTTTTTCCTTTAGAAATATTTTCATCCAATGATAATGTTTGATGCCATCTAAATTGTATACGGTATAGCACATTTTATCAAGTAACTACATTATATGTAAGGTTTTAATTGTTCAAAATTTTAAAACACCTCTTGTGTCGCTTGACTGAGTTGTAATGAAATACTGTTGGGTGCTTTCGAGCGTGTTACTCGTGTTAACACGAGTATACTCTTGAGCACACGAACGGCAGGAGTATGACCCAAGGGTAACCGAGGGTAATCCTCCAGATATCCACCATTTCGCTCTACGCAGCGTTGTGCTCGAGTTAGCATCCCGCCGACAGCTCTTCTCACCAGAGAGACGAATCACTGTGGAAGTGAACATTCTTAGGCAGGACATACAAATGGTGAGAAGAGCTGTCGGCGGGATGCTAACTCGAGCACAACGCTGCGTAGAGCGAAATGGTGGATATGTGGAGGATTAATGTTGCAAGATTGTCTTTAAAACATTGCCTTCATTATTCCCCAACAGTCCTGAATCCTCCAATATCCATATGATTTTCCACACACCCTAGGGAGTTAATTAGGGTTAAAGGATAATGAAAAAATAAATGTGTAAGATAAGGACATGTGCTCGTTTATGTGCTCGTTTATTCCATTGTCCTTCACTGCACCTCGCAGGTATGCGCAAGTCAATTTCGACACTGTTTGCAACAATAACCATTGTTAAGTCATGCAAAGAGCAATATCAATACAATTACTGGTTTTAAAGCTAGAAGAGCTGTTCTACCTATCTATGTGAAGGTATATTGTGAGATGACCAATTTCATTGATTTATCAGTTATTTTCTGAGAGTCTGTTGTTTATTTGATACACCCTGTATATATATCATTATATTAGCCATGTCATGACTACAAAAATCTAAGTTTCTCCCTCCCCCATTTTTGGCGTTTAATTTGCAGTTTTTCCCCTTCATGTTTAATTTAAACGGAATTTTTCTTGGTTTTAATTCAGTCCAGTTGAAATTTTCATAGTGCCATGATGAAAATCGGTCTCTTATGAAGTCTGGCCCTGCAAAATTATTGAGTTGTACGCCTTTGTTGATTGCAAGTTTGTTGCAACTTGCAAGCAGTGGATGACTGAAAACTCCAGAGTTTGACCATGTTTCCTATCTCCATGGTTTGACCGAGCGTACACTATTTTGGGAACTAAAAAAGTGGGGGGGGGGGGCAGTGCCCCCCCCCCCCCCCCCCCACCCCCGGTTCCGCCGCCACTGACTGCTTGCATACGTAATGAGGGTGCTTGACAACATAACATTTACGATGTAAACAATGGATTATTATACTGAGTAAATACAGATCATTATCGTTAAACCCCAAAGAATGGAAATTGGAATGAACTCGTAGTATGTGTCAAATTACACTGGAAACATGTTGCGAGGGAGCGCAAAATTAAGAATTTCTTGGGATGAGAATGCTCCTTTTGAAATTAAAATTTCTCAGCTCCCAGAGTTTTACCAAACTGAAGAGAAAAATATATATATTCAATGGTCGTGTTTTACTCGATTTTTCCTCCTTCTGTTCTTTAGTATGAATCTCTAAACTTCATTATTTGGCTCCGTATATGATGACTGAGCACCAGAGGTAATCTGCAAGGGCACGCCGTGAAAATGACCACACAGCACGCCCTGCTTGCAACCACGGGGTACATGGTGCTGACATGGATCTCGGAAATGTTTACCTAATATTCATACTAAACTAGCTAAGTAACAAAGCAGTTTCACACAGCCAGTACTCCAGAACCGGAAACTGATATTCTTCAAGGCTCAAAACACTACAAATTTTAATTATAAGTAATTTTAAAGCTGTCCAAATTTTTACATTGGAATACATTGCTGCTGTAGCTATAGTATGGACATTTATTTTAATTTAGCGCATGTGCATAAACTTAGTATCCATTGTAACGTACGGGTGTACACGCCCTTTTAGCGTTCCTTATGGCAACCAGCCCGAGAGAACACGGGTTACCCGAGAACGGGGTTTCGAATACGCCCTGTAGACGCTGTACTCAATAAGCCAGAGTTCGTTGTCTCAAAGCTTATTCGGGATAAAATTGCTGACGTAATGTCACGCCCAGTTACGCGAACGCCCATTATGACTGAATTTAACACGTGCGATTTGTGCGACCACCTTTTGCGTCCACACGCGCGCTTTAGGTCACGCGGGTCATTCGGGATAAAATGTCATTGTGTATGCGCACTTGAAATACCGAACTGGCTTTACGACGCTACTACCCAAATAGCAACGAAACAGCATTTTGTAAATGATTTGGGGATTTTGATGATGTCTTGCTTTCAGGATAAGAAAAGCGCTGTTATTAGTTTTTACGTACAAGTGGTGATTACCCTCCCCCGGCCCCAATCCTTATTTTCTGGTTTCTTTGGGGATAAATCTATGGAGAATTACGACCAAAAAACCAAACATGAGTTGACGTCCCCAGTTGTTGTCGGGCCAGTTTGTTCACAATATGTAAATATAAACTTAAGTGCGCAAAGGAATTGTTTCCTTTGTTGTCTCGTTTTGAAGTGAATAAACACGTCGCTTCTTAATACAGAAATTAATAGTTATCAAACTAACAATTATTTGAGGTGAGATTTTAAAATAGCACCTTTTAAAACGGTATTTCTTTGACCTGTCTTTAGTCTTTAGAAACCTTAAACAAAAGTTTAAGGCTCCGGGCGGGGTTCGTGCCCCTGCTAGATGGATTCGGTCTGTATAGTACAAGCTTTCGGTGCAAATGTACGGGTTGTACGAATTCCGACTGAAGGGTGGTTGAATACGTACTACTTTAACTTCATGGTAAAACTCGAAAACTATTGAAATATAACAAAATGCAGATTTATTTTTTAATAAGTAACATGAAATGTGGAAACAAACTGCATTCAAATAATCGCTCTGAAAGTCAAAATAAATCACGCTTTAAAAAGAACTCAAGTTCAACACCTATTTTATCTCGAAATGTTTGCCTCTTACTAAGTTTATCGGGTCATCGAATGGATAATTTTTATTCATTAGGGAAGAGCAATTTAAAGACAAATTAAGTTCAACTCGGCACACTTTTGCCAAATTTAAAGCAAAAAGGGGCTAATTTTTCCTAACGAAGTGAATATTCAAACAGAAAACTTCACCTTCTTTTATCAAGATTTGTTCAAGTTTGCATTGTTATTTTATTGTAATTTTTTCGCGAAAACGAAAATATTATCCTTTCTAGATTGTAAACCATGAAGTGGAATTAGTACTGATTTGACCACCTCCCCAGCTTGTCAAATTTCCTCTAAAATGGGACTCAAAATTGTGTCAACAGTCAGCTGCGCATACGGTTACGATGCAACGCACGTCACAACTAGGCTTGTGCTGGCGGGGTGTTTAAACCCCACAGAGCTTGAAACGTTTTAGGCTCTAAAGATTAAAGGTAGGAACTTGATCGTCATTATAGTCTTGTCATAAAAAGAAGTGCTTCAGTCAATCAATTCAACCATAAGTACTTGTTTAGTTCGTGTTAATTGATAAATGCCGTTTTAATTTTCATTAAAAAATCCAATTGAAAATAGATGCGAGCTTGCGGCCGGAGATCAAAGCCCGCCCTCTAATCACATTTACTACGTGTCCGGGTTTCCATAGTAACCTTTTTAAATAAATGAGATTAGTAAAATAGAATTTGAATAATTTCTTCTTTCTGGGGACACTATCACTATGAACATCTAACAAAAGAAAACCCACGCAGTCCTTTGTTACAAACAAAGGACTGCGTGGGTTTTCTTTTGTTAGATGTTCATAGTGTATCTGCCAAGCATAGCCTGAATCTCCCCCCCCCCCCCCCCCGAAAAAGAAAACTTTAAGTATTGAGTCGTCAGAGGGCGGTCTTCAATAACAAATCTTGTTTGGCGTTTCCACGTGTAGTGAAGGAACATGATGATGGAGAGTAATTATAAACATCGACTAATTTGCGTTATTATCACCATATTAGAGAAGATTGTTCTTTAATGAAAGGTCTAGACGACTAGACACTTTGTGGGTCATTAACAAGCATTTCACTTGGACTAAAGACGTCCATTGGAGCAGCAAAAACAACGAACTTTGTCAACTGTAAACACGATCGATCGGCGGTAGTGACACACACAGCCAGCCTGGGACGAATTAAATGCGGTAAGATTTGTAGTATCGACAGTGAATAATATTTGGTTGGCAGTTTTGTTCCAGCAAAACGCTCTCAAATGATGCTTTGCCGGCAGTCTTCTCTGATTGGTAAACAGAAGTAAACTCTGGTATGCAACTCGTATGCAACCACCAACTCACACAAGTGTGTAAAACGCCTGCAATCCGGGACCTCCTATATATAAACCTTTTCGACATTCTCAAAGCATCATGGGAACAGCATCAGTCCTAACTCAGCATTAGAAGAGCAAGCGCATTAGAACGGACGTGACTGGTCGCATTGCCATTGGTCACATGTTGGTGCATGGTTGCAAAAATCCTCTTCTGATTGGCTAATAATGTGACATTATTAGCTGTTCTAATTCCAGAGAGTTGTATTCATCAGTAACTGGTACCCTGAGAGGGATTCCCCAATTATTTCCTTATTTTTATTGCCATTTAAAATTGATTTTTCTGGTTATTATTTTCCTTATGTTCCATACAAACTTATGTGAAAAGAGGTATCTCTCAACTCATGACGGATATTTAGCATAAAATCAATTAATATTTGGACTGGTTCACAGTGCCTGTGCCATAGGCTTGTGTATAAATTACATGGTTTGTTTGGCCTCCATACCCATGTCGAGCGCAATCTGGAGTTTTGCGCAAGTTTATTGTACTCCTTCCTGAGCTAATTTCCCTTTGAATGAAATCCATTCATAGGGATATGAACTCGGGAGGGAGTACAATAAACTTGCGCGAAACTCCAGATTGCGCTCGACACCCACAATGCATTGAGAATGTCGAAAAGGTTTATTGTCCTCCTATTGTTCATACATTTTGGCAGGGGCCCTCATTCATGGTTTTGTACACGATTTTCAAATGGGGACCTTTCTCAATCGGGGACCCTATTGTCCTCTATTGTTAAAGGTCCCCTGTTGAATGCAAAAACAAACTCACACATCCTCACGTATGCATCCTTTACCAGTTACGGGGTACCTCTATTGTCCAGTATTCTTCTTTGTCCCTATTGAAATCTCAAACTCCATGTAGCGTTTTCCTCATGGGGCACCTAGATTTCTAAAGACTTCCTCATCGGGCACCATTGTCCCCATTGTTACCCATTGTGCGAGGTACCCCCTAAGGCAGCTAGGAACACCCAAGTGTCTAAACACCTTCAACCGGGGACCCTATTGTCCTCTATTGTTAAAGTTCCCCTATTGACAAAAAAAACAAATCCAAAAACACATGTAGGTGTTGGAAAATAAACCTCTCATGAGGGCCAGGCTGCATAAAGTCTTGATGCCTATGGAGATAGTTCTTTATTTCTTTCTCGTAACGAAACAAAGAATTCCTCAGTTGTAGTGCATACAGCATGTGACACAAAACCACTGGGAAGAAGATGAAGATGAAACGTTTAGCCTTTTAGAGGTGGGAGGGAAACCCAATCCACATGCCGACCTATAGGCAGGATTCGAACCTGGGCCAAAGAGTTGAAAGGCAACTCGTGGATCACTATCATGAATATGGTCAATTGTCTTCCCTTTGTTGTTGCACCATAAAAGAATATTTATGAGACAACTTTTTGTTTTGTTTTGTGTATAGAAAATTAACTGTGGTTGATACAAGACTGAGTTATGGGCTGAGTCAACCTGCTTGGGTGTCATAGTGGATGTTGCTACTGCAAAATACTTCAAAAATTACAGGTATGATTTTTATTCAATCTTTTCAAACTTAACCCTTTCCATCCGGCTGTTACTGGTAGGGTGCTGCTAAGCCAGGATCGCAGCCAAGTAAGCAATATAGAGAGGTCCTATTCATTGCACTTGGAACCCCCCCCCCCCCATTTTAAAGTTTCACAGAAATCAAAATTGTAGGGAAAACGCAATCAATGGTTCCAAAAGAATGATGCATACATAAGACATAGAATTTTTGATGTATTTTTGTGTTTTAGTAATGGACTTAGGACAATTTTCAATCTGCACGTATTTGTGTCAACTGTACGCAAGGGGTTAAGATCCTATCTCAGGACTTTTCTAGTAAAGTTGTTACAACAGTGACCGTAAAAACTTTATCAACTCACAAAGAACTATATGGACATATAATAAAGGCATATCCAGATTTTGAGTTCAATGGAAAAGGGTGGCAGATTTAGAATTTTGGAGAATTAGTGGCCCCATCAGACTTCTCAACTCATAAAAATTCTTTTGAAAATGGGCCACTTGTGAGAGTGGGGCTTTTTTCTATTAAAAGTAAAAACAAATGTGTTAAAATTGTCGCTAGAGGGGCCAATTAAGTTAACACTATAGGCAGGTGGGCATTGGGCCCCACTTTTTCCACTTGGGGAAATCGCCCCCCCCCCCCCCCTCTTTTGGCAGTTCCATACAAGAAAAACATAGAAAAGGGCAGCAGCCAGCCGGCACTGCTTTGCCCCCCTCCTTTCAAAAGTGTTCTGCCGCACCTGGTTAACACCCCCACTGGTATGTATAATCATTTATAGTCATCTTATACTGTGATGGAATTAAACATAATTGATGACTCCAAGGGTTGATAATAAGTAAGTCAAATTTATTGGCAACCAGAAAGATTGGATTAACTCTAACAGTCCTAAATCCTAACCTAGGTGTGTTGGGGTTCATTGGTGTATTCGATGAAGATTCCCAAGTTGAGTGTCCATAGTTCCTCACAATACATGACAAGGTTGTCTCCTTACAAACAATTCATCAGTTTTTGTGATTGATTTCTAATTCCTGTTTACAGATCTGGTGCTACTGCAATCCTACATGATGGCTGGACTTAGCGAGAGTGCCTGCTTGCCAATTGGTCTGAACTCGGATAATTACCATTTGAATCGTGGGTTAGTACATTGTCAGTTATCCTACAAGCGCATGTGGAACAAGGAATATAATGTAGCATGTCTGTGTCCCATATGCCACGAGGCCAAAGGCTGAGTTGCACATGGGACACAGACGCACTACATTATTTCATGTTTCACAAGCATGAGTGAAAAAACTGGACACACACTGAATATTCTCATTGGACGAGAACACTTTCTCATGCCTCCAACCAACTCATCAGTCTAACTCAAATCAAACATAATTGATCAGCCGATGGGAGGGGCCGGGTTATAGAGAAAGTCTGCTAAGTGGATAGTCTGTTTTGACTAGGAGATAATTTAATGCAGCTGCAAAGACCACCTGGCCGGTTGTCATCTGTATACACATTCCTGTACATACTCAGTCCTGTTGTAGCTTAGTTGGTGGAGCACCGGTACGGTAGTTCGGAAGTCACAGTTCAAATCCCGCTCCTGCCATTTTTCTTTGTTCATTTTGAAATTCATGGAAAGTACTGCATGTTGTGTTTTTCTTCTTTAGGATAGCGTTTTCCCAGGAGTCGGCTTGGATTGAAGTCTTTGTCATCTCGTCTGACGAGAGAGAATGAGGATGACCAAGTTCCCTGCATTCCTCCCATTGCTGTCTGATGTCAATGCTGCAGTCTGGTTCCCGTCTCTCAATCTCGCTGGACTCTACAAGTCGCTCAATCCAGGATGTTCATGGGCAGCCTCAAGATCTTGACCAGCAAGGATTCGGAGGGAGTCTACCGCTAGAGATGATGATGATGTTGACTGCCAACCGGATGCTTCCTCTTAATGTGACATATTGTCACTATTGTTTGATAATGTTACTGTCATCTTTCACGTCACGCCTCATGAGGAGAATTCTCAAGTAGAATACTGCATCCGCGGCCATGGAAACAGAAAGGAGTTGGTAACATTTAGTACTGGTTCATGCGGGCATGCAGAGCTGAATATGAAACCATACCATGTATTTATGTGGCACTATACATGCCGTATAGTGATCATCACAGCCAGATAGCCAATGTTTGTTTTTCAGGGGAATGTGGCTTGTCATGACGACGTCCCTGAACCAAGTTTCCTTGTATTTTTGACAGAAAAATCTTTCATTTGTGCGAAATGCAAATTACAACAACATTCAGAATGGCCTGAGATTCAAGATGCTGAACATAAGTTTATGTTGACCAATTCCGATAAAAACTGTTGGCTGATATTTTGAGCATTAGTGAATACACAATATGAGGGCTATTTCCGACACCAATATTTTGTCATTTCATTTTTATTTTATTTTGGGTATAAATTATAAGCCAACAAAATAAAACCCTTTAGCTGGAAACACTTGGCTGCAAAATAATTAATATGTGCTCAATTTCAATCTGGAAGAAAAATTGGCATTTGGAAATTATTGGCAATTACAAAATATTTTTGTCTATTTTTGTGCATTACATGTGCATTACTGCCGGCGACAAATGCCACTAGCGTGTACCCTATGGGACCTGGACCAACACTTTTTGGTTAATGTGCTCCTGACCTTATAAATAGCGTGGTAGAATCTGCTCATCTGATGTGTTAGTTGCAATAATCGTAAACCTGTTCTAGAAAGGGCGACCTATTTAAATGTTTTGTATCCAATTTGCAGTGGAACCATTCAGTGGAACACATTATTCAGCAGTTTTGAAATCCAACCTGAATTAAAACCATCTAGAGTTACAGCAACTTTGCCCCATATGTAAGTAATTTCTGTGGGGAAAAATGACTTGCTGGGCAAAAATCCTCAGCACAAATGATGTCACACAGTGTTTTTACCTCTGTTGCATTCGTGAAGGCCATTTTACAAACATACAAACTTGTACTTTTGGGATTGTTCAGTGTTTAATAGACAGACAGCCATGCATTTTAGATGTTACTTTGATGGAAAACAGTTATGTGCCAAATTGTTGTCAAATGAAACACAACTTTCGAACAATGTGTGACTATACAATTTTTTTCTGTCGTGTGTTGTATACTAGTATTAAGTTTTAAAATATAGTGTATTCTTCTTTGTGGATTGTTCGACGAAATGTATGTTTGCCCACCCGAACAAAGATACTGACAATTTTGGAGACCGCCAACTTAGGGCAAGATAGCTCAGTTGGTAGAGCGCCGGTACGGTATTCCGGAGGTCGCAGGTTCAAATCCCGCTCCTGCCAGTTTCTTTGTTCACTTTGGAAATGTATTCTTAACAGACGGATTTAGACATACATCTGTTGTGTTAAAATCTTATTTTGACTGTGACATTACAAACCTGAATGTTTACATTAAGCAACTTCTGTTAGAATCGTTTTAATTGTATTTGATTTCAACTGTTTCAATGCTCTCTTCAGAATTGCTTAGAGTTTAGAGCATGGAAATGTATTTTACTTGTAGCTTTTAATTAGATAGAAAACATGTTTGTGTACCTACATGCTTCAAGAATTTGACTTGAAAGGGTTCAGGATTTCATGAAAGTTGTGAACTAATAACTTGCCCCCCCCCCCCCCCCCCCGGCGGAATTTGAGGGTCATAAAAAACGAAATAGGAAACAGTGTTGTTGCGACAGTTGTAAGACGGTTCAGACATTGTTTGCCCTCCCTGGCACAAAAATCTGGATACGCTACTGGTCAAACATGTTAAACATGTGTTGAAGTTAAAGTTTAAAGTACTGCAGTAGTATATCAAGTGGTATTTGGAACAATTTAGAATTGTAGTTTTATATGTGTTGTTTAAACTGAAGGCTTATTCAGATCTAATGATAGTGTTACAAAACTGTTTTGATCATTGAGAAAAGTTCATGCATGTTGCAAATATGATTACATTGCCTAACTTAGTACATGTAACATTTACAATGTGTAACTATATAGTATTATCTGACTGATTATCTTGAAGTTCAGTTACAATATCACAATCATTGTAAAATTAAGATTTTCATACCGAAAACCATTAGACATTGCTGGCAGAGTTACACACATGTAAACAGTGTTATGTTATTGTAATGTTACTTACTGTGTTAGATTGCAAAAGTGTCAGAAACAGTCACTAGTTTAGCGATTTTAGTGCAGTGTTGGACCACAAAATGTACATTAATCCTTCAGAAGATAACAACTTAATAAAAAGAATTGAAAAGAATTAAATATCAGACTTTTTCCCGTTATTTCTGTCTGTTCTTCCCTACCTCTTCTTCTTAATCTTGCCGTTTTCGCCATGATGAATTTAATTATTTACAAATAGGACGCCCTCTCGAAAAATATATACCTGGTTGCCATGGAAACCTATTGTTCTCCGAAGAAAGGGCGCCCTCAAGAGACGGATTTTGCTTAGGGCACACTTTGTGCCCTAAGCAACATCCGTCTCTTGAGGGCGCCCTTTGTTGCCTAGGCAACAAAGGGCGCCCTCAAGAGATGGATAAAGAAACGCAATGAGGGCAATTAGGAGGGCGCCCCCTAGTGCTGTTATATGACCAGTGACACGTACGAAAATAATAGGTTTTTCTGAAGGCAATTTACACGCCTTTTTGTGACTTGAGTACAACATAATTGTGAGGGACATGACAGAAAAACTTTAACCAAACTTCCCATTTTCTTAGAATGTGTTATTGTAAATCTTTTTAAAAATATATATATATTTTAACATACACTTTTGAATCCACCAAAAAAGCGACAAAATTAAAGTTTCCTTAGCTATTCATGCCATGTTTATTATTCAGATCGCCAATATAAACTCATTTTACTTGCTCAATATACAAATAATTAATGAATTAAAATACTATTTCAAAGTCCTTTTTTACATTATCGTACCGAAGGTCATAATCTAAAAGTAAAAAGATCAAACACCTAGCATGCACACAACAATTAAACGTGTAAAACTATTGTTGACATAAAATAAATTATACTTTTATAATTTCAAAATTAACTGTGTATGTTGCTTATTAAACAGGTTTCACAAGAAGTGAACGATTATACTGATTAAATACATTTGATTTTAAAAGAGAATATCACACCTTTACTCAAGAATTCGTAATTCTATTTGTAAAATCATACACTAAGGTTTACTAGAAACTGCATTTCCCTTCTGAAACAAACTGAATATTATTAATACAGAAATTGTTTCACCGACATCACAGCTAAAATAATAAACAAACTCCAAAATAGTTTGGTGCTTGGCTTCAAAGTGTTTCTTGTAATTCTCTGAATTTATCAAGTTTATCAACTTTTTTATAATTTTGATTTAATAATTTGTATTAAAGTTCACAACAGTTACCGTCATCGTCTCTACATGTATAATAACAATCACCAAAATAAATGTACATGCTACTCTGAACAACATTGATATGTTGTCAAATATACTTCGAAGAATCAGGCTGGAAATTAGAGATTAATGAAAAAATTATTCGGCATCATACTATTATACTTTAAAACAATTAACATGTAATTTTTTTATGGATCTTTGGGAATTGGGAATGAATAGGTAAATTTCAAGTTTCCGAACATCGTTATATTATTATCTATTTATTCATGAGGAAAATGTGTGATGCTATAACTGCACAAATGATTGGCAAGAATTAAAATGTAAAAAAAAAAAAAAAAATTAATAAAATGCAAAAACTGGAACAGATTTGATCTCGGGCCGCGTGCTCCAACGGCTCCACCGTTGGAGCACGCGGCCCGAGATCAAATCCAGCAGTCTAGACCACTCGGCCATCAGTCTAAGAGATTAGTTCTACCCACTCAGTAGCATTTACTGCTCGTTTTCATCCCCTCAGTGCAATCCGTGAGCGGACAACAGCTGAAAATGCGAGATTTTTATATCACGATTTATATACATTGTAGTTATAAAAAAAATTCATCAAAAAAACTGGAGTGGTTGGGGCGGGAATAATGCCGAATATTTGTTTTTGTTTGTGGGAAGGCAGCTAATACCCAATATTTATTTATTTACTGACTTGTTAAGATTTTGTTTTTCCTTCTTCTTCTTCTTCTTTTGGGGGGGGGGGGGGGGGGGTAGGGGGTATATCGGGAGCGACAAGGACGGGAATAATAATTTCATGTTTTAATTTGGGCAAGCGGGCCGGGAGATATGGCTAGTAATTTTTATTTTTTATAACTGAAGGGGAGAGGGTGGGGATGCTTCCCGCTTACATTTTTTGTGGGGGCGGATAATACCAAGTATTTTTATTATTTTTTTTTTGGGGGGGGGAGGGGAGAGGACAATATTAACAATAATTATATCTATTTTTATGTTAATTTGTTCATTTATTCATTATATTCATTTGTCCATTTATTAATTAATTGTTTATTCATTGTATTTATTTCATTTAATTGTTTGTTCGTTTATTCATTTACTATATTATTCATTTATTCATTTTATTCATATCATGTATTAATTTATTGCTTGCTTCAAGTTGCTTGGGGTATTGCGGGCTACACGGGCGGGGAATAATACAAAGTATTTATTTAATTTTTTTGGAGGGGCGGGATGCGGGATATTTCCTACTATTTCATATTTTTCTTTAATTCGGTCGATTCACAACTCAGTGCGCCACCAGCAGCAAGCCGGGAAAGGCCAATTTTCCACTTTCGGGGTCGACATCGCGTCTATCGCACTGATCTCTATGTAAACTGGATAACGCATCGGCTGTTCGAGTTGAGGCCACCGTTCACAATGTTATCACTCCCAATACAACAGGTTTTCCAACCTTGTCTCGAGGGTCTCCTTTCATCCTCGTTCTTCTTACATAGCGATCAGTGGTAAATTGGGAGTGGTAATATGGCGGGTGCTGGCTTCAGTTACTTGTACAGCGCGCAATGGCCAATGAGCTATCCAGTTTATTTTATATAGAGATCAGTGATCTATCGGGTTGTATTAAATGGTGGACAGTTCTACTGTATTGATTTCGCGTGAATGCGAGTGGATAAATTAAAGCAATTTTTAACTAATCGGGGAATACCTTATGCGGGAAAGAAGAGAGAGGAGTTGATAGATTTAGCGGAGAAGGGGTGTAAGAAGTACGGTCGATGCATTGGCGATACCCACTTCCGGTTTTGCGATGTCGACTTTTTTCCATCATGCACTGCGTAATTTGGCCTCTCCCCGGTTGCCGCTGGCGGCGCACCGAGTCATTTTATTTTGGGGGGTGCATGGGTGGTAAGGGTTGTCGCGTATTATTAGGTGTTGGGCTTTCAGCCCAAAACCTATTGTTTTTGTATTGATTATTAGGTGTTGGGCTTTAGCCCAAAACCTATTGTTATTCTATTGATTATTCTTGTTATTCTTTTTTTTCTTCTTACCATAACTTTCTTCTCCGGAGTTGTTTGGCTACATGCAAACTCATATCAAGTTCATATTTGGTACATATATGTACATCACATTGAAGATTCCGGAAAATGTGATGACGTCATGATGACGTCATCAGGTATCAGATTACAAGCAATTAAACATTTCTATTTTTAATGTTTGAAAATCGATATAAAATCAACCGTGAAAGACCGGAACTTGATTTTTACGGCAATTGATAGGATAATATTAGATCTTCAATTTTGATCGTGCGTGCAAAATCACGTGACCCTTCCTTCCGGTCGAAACCGGAAGTGCCTTATAATTTGAAAGTGGAAAAAGATTTGAACTTGCTTTCAGCGATGTTAGTCCTTGGCCAGGCTGAACTTTTCAAAAATGTTAGCTGTGACGTCATAAAATATTCGAGCGCCCTCTAGCGGCAGGTTGAAAAATGTTCAAAATGAACTTTCAGTCGATGTGTGTGGCGAAGTTTGCGGTAATCACTTTATAATTGATATGTATGATGAACTTCATGCAGGCAACACGTGTGCGAGGGCTCAGATTGATGACGTCATCAGACCGGAAGTTGCAATGAAAAGACCTTGAAACCTTCAAAAATCGCTGAAAAATCAACCGCGACAGATATATTTCAGATTTTTGCTTCAGATGGCACAGTTGACATAGCTCTCGAGCTTTGTGATAATGACGTCACGATGACGTCATCAAGTATCATATTACAAGCAATCAAAGATTTCTTGATTTAATGTTTGAAAATCAATATAAAATCAACCGAGAGAGATCTGATTTTGCTTTTTACGGGAATTGATGGAATAATGCAGGGTCTTCATTTTTGATATTACGTGCAAAATCACATGACCCTTCCTTCCGGTCCAAACCGGAAGTGCCTTATAATTTAAAAGTGGAAACAGATTTGAACTTGCTTTCAACGATGTTAGTCTTTGGCCAGGCTGAACTTTTCAAAAATGTGTGCGGTGACGTCATAAAATATTCGAGCGCCCTCTAGCGGCAGGTTGAAAAATGTTTAAAATTGACTTTCAGTCGATGTGTATGGCAAAGTTTGCGGTAATCACTTTATAATTGATATATATGATGACATTCATGCAGGCAACACGTGTGCAAGGGCTCAGATTGATGACGTCATCAGACCGGAAGTTGCATTGAAAAGACCTTTAAACCTAAAAAATCGCTGAAAAATCAACCGTGACAGATATATTTCAGATTTTTGCTTCAGATGGCACAGTTGACATAGCTCTCGAGCTTTGTGATAATGACGTCACGATGACGTCATCAAGTATCATATTACCAGCAATCAAAGATTTCTTGATTTAATGTTTGAAAATCAATATAAAATCAACCGAGAGAGATCTGATTTTGCTTTTTACGGGAATTGATGGAATAATCTAGGGTCTTCATTTTTGATATTACGTGCAACATCACATGACCCTTCCTTCCGGTCCAAACCGGAAGTGCCTTATAATTTAAAAGTGGAAACAGATTTGAACTTGCTTTCAACGATGTTAGTCTCTGGCTAGGTTGTACTTCACAAACAAAATACCGGTGACGTCATAAAATGTTAGAGCGCCCTCTAGCGGCAGGTTGAAACATGTTTAAAATGAATAATCGGCTGATGTGTGGGCGAAGTTTGGTGAAATCACTTTATAATTGATATATATGATGACCTTTACGCAGGCAACACGTGTGCTAAAGCTTAGATTTATGACATCATCAGACCGGAAGTGACAATGAAAAAACTTTAAAACCTTCAAAAATTGCTGAAAAATCAACGGCGACAGATATAATCCAGATTTTTGCTTCAGATGGCACAGTTGACATAGCTCTCGAGCTTTCTGGTAATGACCTCACGATGACGTCATCAAGTATCAGATTACAAGCAATGAAATATTTCTGGATTTAATGTTTGAAAATCAATATAAAATCAACCGAGAGAGATCTGATTTTGCTTTTAACGGGAATTGATGGAATAATCCAGGGTCTTCATTTTTGATATTACGTGCAAAATCACATGACCCTTCCTTCCAGTCCAAACCGGAAGTGCCTTATAATTTGAAAGTGGAAATAGATTTGAACTTGCTTTCAACGATGTTAGTCTCTGGCTAGGTTGTACTTCACAAAAAAAATACCGGTGACGTCATAAAATGTTAGAGCGCCCTCTAGCGGCAGGTTGAAACATGTTTAAAATGAATAATCGGCTGATGTGTGTGGCGAAGTTTGGTGAAATCACTTTATATTTAATATATATGATGATCTGTACGCAGGCAACACGTGTGCGAGGGCTCAGATTGATGACGTCATCAGACCGGAAGTTGTAATGAAAAGACCTTTAAACATTCAGAAATCGCTGAAAAATCAACCGTGAGAGATATAATCCAGATTTTTGCTTCAGATGCACAGTTCACATAGCTCTCGAGGTTTCTGGTAATGACCTCACGATGACGTCATCAAGTATCAGATTACAAGCAATCAAATATTTCTAGATTTAATCTTTGGAAATCAATATAAAATCAACCGAGAGAGACCTGATTTTGCTTTTTACGGGAATTTATGGAATAATCCAGGTCTTCATTTTTCATATTACGTACAAAATCACATGACCCTTCCTTCCTTTCCAAACTGGAAGTGCCTTAGAATTTGAAAGTGGAAAAATGTTTGAACTTGCTTTCGACGATGTTAGTCTTTTAGCAGGCTGATCTTTTCAAAAATGTTAGCGGTGACGTCATAAAATGTTCCAGCACCCTCTAGCTGCATATTGAAAAATGTTCAAAATATACTTTCAGTCGATGTGTGTGGCGAAGTTTGCGGTAATCACTTTATAATTGATATAATAATTATATCAATTATAAAGTGACCTTCACGCAGGCAACACATGTGCAAGGGCTCATATTGATGATGTCATCAGACCGGAAATTGCGCTGAAAAGACCTTTAAACCTTAACAAAAATTATGAAAAATCAACCGTGAGAGATATACTCCAGACTTTCACTTCAAATGGCAGGGTAAACATAGGTCTCCAGCTTTATTGTAATGACGTCATTATGACATCGTCATGTATCAAATAACAAGCAATTCAAAATGAATATTTTTAATCTTTGAAAATCAATATAAAATCAACTGTGAAAGACCTAACATTTCTGTTTGCGGCAATGGATAAAGTAATAACAGGTCTTCATTTTTTATATTGAGTGCAAAATCACGTGACCCTTCCTTCCTGTCAAAACCGGAAGTGCCTTATAATTCAAAATTGGTAAAAGATATGAACTTGCTTTCCACGATGTTAGTCTTTGGCAGGTATGTGCTTTTCAAAAAGCGACCAGTGACGTCGCAAACTGCAGATTAACTGCGTTGGTAATGTGCACAGATGTAATAGTGTCATGGTGACGTCATCAAGGTCAAATTACAAAAACCTAAAAAATCTACATTTTTGAGAACGTCATGCTTCATGAACTGCAGCACACAAACTTTTCACAATTAGTGATTACATACATGTGGATCTATTCTCTTATGTAATCAAACTGAACAAGTCCAACACCGTGTGTTTGTTCCACAAACTCTAGTGTATTCTTATTTTTGTTCTCACCAGTTCTTCTCCAGAGTTGATTCTTCTGAGCAATTCTTCTCCAGAGTTGTTTGTCAACATGAAAACTCATATCAAGTTCATATCTGGTACATATATGTACATCACATTGAAGATTCCGGAAAATGTGATGACGTCATGATGACGTCATCAGGTATCAGATTACAAGCAATTAAACATTTCTAATTTTAATCTTTGAAAATCAATATAAAATCAACCGTGAAAGACGTGAACTTGATTTTTACGGCAATTGATAGGATATAATTAGATCTTCAATTTTGATCGTGCGTGCAAAATCACATGACCCTTCCTTCCGGTCGAAACCGGAAGTGCTTTATAATTTAAAAGTGGAAACAGATTTGAACTTGCTTTCAGCGATGTTAGTCCTTGGCCAGGCTGAACTTTTCAAAAATGTGTGTGGTGACGTCATAAAATATTCGAGCGCCCTCTAGCGGCAGGTTAAAAAATGTTCAAAATGAACTTTCAGTCGATGTGTGTGGCGAAGTTTCCGGTAATCATTTTATAATTGATATATATGATGACCTTCATGCATGCAACACGTGTACGAGGGCTCAGATTGATGACGTCATCAGACCTGAAGTTGCAATGAAAAGACCTTTAAACCTTAAAAAATCGCTGAAAAATCAACCGCGACAGATATAATTCAGATTTTTGCTTCAGATCCCACAGTTAGCATAGCTCTCGAGCTTTCTGATATTGACGTCATGATGACGTCATGAAGTATAAGATTAAAACCAATCAAAAATGTATAGATTTAATCTTTGAAAATCAATATAGAATGAACCGACAGAGATCTGATTTTTCTTTAAACAGGAATTGATAGAATATTCCTGGGTCTTCATTTTTTATATTACGTGCAAAATCACGTGACCCTTCCTTCCGGTCCAAACCGGAAGTGCCTTATAATTTGAAATTGGTAAAAGATATGAACTTGCTTTCCACGATGTTAGTCTTTGGCAGGTATGTGCTTTTCACAAAAGTGACCAGTGACGTCGCAAACTGCAGATTAACTGCGTTGGTAATGTGCACAGATGTAATAGTGTCATGATGACGTCATCAAGGTCAAATTACAAAAACCTAAAAATTCAACATTTTTGAGAACGTCATGCTTCATGAACTGCAGCACACAAACTTTTCACAATTAGTGATTACATAAATGTGGATCTATTCTCTTATGTAATCAAACTGAACAAGTCCAACACCGTGTGTTTGTACTACAAACTCTAGTTAGGTGTTGGGCTTTCAGCCCAAAACCTATTGTTTTTGTATTGATTATTATTCCTCTTTTTCTTTTTGCTACCTCTTTCTTCTCCGGAGTTGTTTGGCTACATGCAAACTCATATCAAGTTCATATTTGGTACATATATGTACAACCAACTGAAGATGTTTTTTTTTGTAATGACGTCATGATGACGTCATCAGGTATCAAATTACAAGCAATTAAACATTTATATTTTTAATGTTTGAAAATCGATATAAAATCAACCGTGAAAGACCGGAACTTGATTTTTACGGCAATTGATAGGATAATATTAGATCTTCAATTTTGATCGTGCGTGCAAAATCACGTGACCCTTCCTTCCGGTCCAAACAGGAAGTGCCTTATAATTTGAAAGTGGAAAAAGATTTGAACTTGCTTTCAGCGATGTTAGTCCTTGGCCAGGCTGAACTTTTCAAAAATGTTAGCTGTGACGTCATAAAATATTCGAGCGCCCTCTAGCGGCAGGTTGAAAAATGTTCAAAATGAACTTTCAGTCGATGTGTGTGGCGAAGTTTGCGGTAATCACTTTATAATTGATATATATGATGACCTTCATGCAGGCAACACGTGTGCGAGGGCTCAGATTGATGACGTCATCAGACCGGAAGTTGCAATGAAAAGACCTTGAAACCTTTAAAAATCGCTGAAAAATCAACCGCGACAGATATATTTCAGATTTTTGCTTCAGATGGCACAGTTGACATAGCTCTCGAGCTTTGTGATAATGACGTCACGATGACGTCATCAAGTATCATATTACAAGCAATCAGAGATTTCTTGATTTAATGTTTGAAAATCAATATAAAATCAACCGAGAGAGATCTGATTTTGCTTTTTACGGGAATTGATGGAATAATGCAGGGTCTTCATTTTTGATATTACGTGCAAAATCACATGACCCTTCCTTCCGGTCGAAACCGGAAGTGCCTTATAATTTAAAAGTGGAAACAGATTTGAACTTGCTTTCAACGATGTTAGTCTTTGGCCAGGCTGAACTTTTCAAAAATGTGTGCGGTGACGTCATAAAATATTCGAGCGCCCTCTAGCGGCAGGTTGAAAAATGTTTAAAATTGACTTTCAGTCGATGTGTATGGCAAAGTTTGCGGTAATCACTTTATAATTGATATATATGATGACCTTCATGCAGGCAACACGTGTGCAAGGGCTCAGATTGATGACGTCATCAGACCGGAAGTTGCATTGAAAAGACCTTTAAACCTTAACAAATCGCTGAAAAATCAACCGTGACAGATATATTTCAGATTTTTGCTTCAGATGGCACAGTTGACATAGCTCTCGAGCTTTGTGATAATGACATCACGATGACATCATCAAGTATCATATTACAAGCAATCAGAGATTTCTTGATTTAATGTTTGAAAATCAATATAAAATCAACCGAGAGAGATCTGATTTTGCTTTTTACAGGAATTGATGGAATAATCCAGGGTCTTCATTTTTGATATTAAGTGCAAAATCACATGACCCTTCCTTCCGGTCCAAACCGGAAGTGCCTTATAATTTGAAAGTGGAAAAAGATTTGAACTTGCTTTCAGCGATGTTAGTCCTTGGACAGGCTGAACTTTTCAAAAATGTGTGCGGTGACGTCATAAAATATTCGAGCGCCCTCTAGCGGCAGGTTGAAAAATGTTTAAAATTGACTTTCAGTCGATGTGTGGGGCAAAGTTTGCGGTAATCACTTTATAATTGATATATATGATGACCTTCATGCAGGCAACACGTGTGCAAGGGCTCAGATTGATGACGTCATCAGACCGGAAGTTGCATTGAAAAGACCTTTAAACCTTAACAAATCGCTGAAAAATCAACCGTGACAGATATATTTCAGATTTTTGCTTCAGATGGCACAGTTGACATAGCTCTCGAGCTTTGTGATAATGACATCACGATGACATCATCAAGTATCATATTACAAGCAATCAGAGATTTCTTGATTTAATGTTTGAAAATCAATATAAAATCAACCGAGAGAGATCTGATTTTGCTTTTTACAGGAATTGATGGAATAATCCAGGGTCTTCATTTTTGATATTAAGTGCAAAATCACATGACCCTTCCTTCCGGTCCAAACCGGAAGTGCCTTATAATTTGAAAGTGGAAAAAGATTTGAACTTGCTTTCAGCGATGTTAGTCCTTGGACAGGCTGAACTTTTCAAAAATGTGTGCGGTGACGTCATAAAATATTCGAGCGCCCTCTAGCGGCAGGTTGAAAAATGTTTAAAATTGACTTTCAGTCGATGTGTGGGGCAAAGTTTGCGGTAATCACTTTATAATTGATATATATGATGACCTTCATGCAGGCAACACGTGTGCAAGGGCTCAGATTGATGACGTCATCAGACCGAAAGTTGCAATGAAAAGACCTTTAAAGCTTAAGAAATCGCTGAAAAATCAACCGCGACAGATATAATTCAGATTTTTGCTTCAGATGGCACAGTTGACATAGCTCTCGAGCTTTGTAATAATGACGTCACGATGACGTCATCAAGTATCAGATTACAAGCAATCAAAGATTTCTTGATTTAATGTTTGAAAATCAATATAAAATCAACCGAGAGAGATCTGATTTTGCTTTTTACGGGAATTGATGGAATAATCCAGGGTCTTCATTTTTGATATTACGTGCAAAATCACATGACCCTTCCTTCCGGTCCAAACCGGAAGTGCCTTATAATTTGAAAGTGGAAATAGATTTGAACTTGCTTTCAACGATGTTAGTCTCTGGCTAGGTTGTACTTCACAAACAAAATACCGGTGACGTCATAAAATGTTAGAGCGCCCTCTAGCGGCAGGTTGAAACATGTTTAAAATGAATAATCGGCTGATGTGTGTGGCGAAGTTTGGTGAAATCACTTTATATTTATTATATATGATGATCTGTACGCAGGCAACACGTGTGCGAGGGCTCAGATTGATGACGTCATCAGACCGGAAGTTGTAATGAAAAGACCTTTAAACATTCAGAAATCGCTGAAAAATCAACCGTGAGAGATATAATCCAGATTTTTGCTTCAGATGCACAGTTCACATAGCTCTCGAGGTTTCTGGTAATGACCTCACGATGACGTCATCAAGTATCAGATTACAAGCAATCAAATATTTCTAGATTTAATCTTTGGAAATCAATATAAAATCAACCGAGAGAGACCTGATTTTGCTTTTTACGGGAATTGATGGAATAATCCAGGTCTTCATTTTTCATATTACGTACAAAATCACATGACCCTTCCTTCCTTTCCAAACTGGAAGTGCCTTAGAATTTGAAAGTGGAAAAATGTTTGAACTTGCTTTCGACGATGTTAGTCTTTTAGCAGGCTGATCTTTTCAAAAATGTTAGCGGTGACGTCATAAAATATTCCAGCACCCTCTAGCTGCATATTGAAAAATGTTCAAAATATACTTTCAGTCGATGTGTGTGGCGAAGTTTGCGGTAATCACTTTATAATTGATATAATAATTATATCAATTATAAAGTGACCTTCATGCAGGCAACACATGTGCAAGGGCTCATATTGATGATGTCACCAGACCGGAAATTGCGCTGAAAAGACCTTTAAACCTTAACAAAAATTATGAAAAATCAACCGTGAGAGATATACTCCAGATTTTCACTTCAAATGGCAGGGTAAACATAGGTCTCCAGCTTTATTGTAATGACGTCATTATGACATCGTCATGTATCAAATAACAAGCAATTCAAAATGAATATTTTTAATCTTTGAAAATCAATATAAAATCAACTGTGAAAGACCTAACATTTCTGTTTGCGGCAATGGATAAAGTAATAACAGGTCTTCATTTTTTATATTGAGTGCAAAATCACGTGACCCTTCCTTCCTGTCAAAACCGGAAGTGCCTTATAATTCAAAATTGGTAAAAGATATGAACTTGCTTTCCACTATGTTAGTCTTTGGCAGGTATGTGCTTTTCAAAAAGCGACCAGTGACGTCGCAAACTGTAGATTAACTGCGTTGGTAATGTGCACAGATGTAATAGTGTCATGATGACGTCATCAAGGTCAAATTACAAAAACCTAAAAAATCTACATTTTTGAGAACGTCATGCTTCATGAACCGCAGCACACAAACTTTTCACAATTAGTGATTACATACATGTGGATCTATTCTCTTATGTAATCAAACTGAACAAGTCCAACACCGTGTGTTTGTTCCACAAACTCTAGTGTATTCTTATTTTTGTTCTCACCAGTTCTTCTCCAGAGTTGATTCTTCTGAGCAATTCTTCTCCAGAGTTGTTTGTCAACATGAAAACTCATATCAAGTTCATATCTGGTACATATATGTACATCACATTGAAGATTCCGGAAAATGTGATGACGTCATGATGACGTCATCAGGTATCAGATTACAAGCAATTAAACATTTCTAATTTTAATCTTTGAAAATCAATATAAAATCAACCGTGAAAGACGTGAACTTGATTTTTACGGCAATTGATAGGATATAATTAGATCTTCAATTTTGATCGTGCGTGCAAAATCACATGACCCTTCCTTCCGGTCGAAACCGGAAGTGCTTTATAATTTAAAAGTGGAAACAGATTTGAACTTGCTTTCAGCGATGTTAGTCCTTGGCCAGGCTGAACTTTTCAAAAATGTGAGCTGTGACGTCATAAAATTTTTGAGCGCCCTCTAGCGGCAGGTTGAAAAATGTTCAAAATGAACTTTCAGTCGATGTGTGTGGCGAAGTTTGCGGTAATCACTTTATAATTAATATATATGATGACCTTCATGCAGGCAACACGTGTGCGAGGGCTCAGATTGATGACGTCATCAGACCGAAAGTTGCAATGAAAAGACCTTTAAACCTTAAAAAAACGCTGAAAAATCAACCGCGACAGATATAATTCAGATTTTTGCTTCAGATGGCACAGTTGACATAGCTCTCGAGCTTTGTGATAATGACGTCACGATGACGTCATCAAGTATCATATTACAAGCAATCAAAGATTTCTTGATTTAATGTTTGAAAATCAATATAAAATCAACCGAGAGAGATCTGATTTTGCTTTTTACGGGAATTGATGGAATAATGCAGGGTCTTCATTTTTGATATTACGTGCAAAATCACATGACCCTTCCTTCCGGTCCAAACCGGAAGTGCCTTATAATTTAAAAGTGGAAACAGATTTGAACTTGCTTTCAACGATGTTAGTCTTTGGCCAGGCTGAACTTTTCAAAAATGTGTGCGGTGACGTCATAAAATATTCGAGCGCCCTCTAGCGGCAGGTTGAAAAATGTTAAAAATTGACTTTCAGTCGATGTGTGGGGCAAAGTTTGCGGTAATCACTTTATAATTGATATATATGATGACCTTCATGCAGGCAACACGTGTGCAAGGGCTCATATTGATGACGTCATCAGACCGAAAGTTGCAATAAAAAGACCTTTAAACCTTAAGAAATCGCTGAAAAATCAACCGCGACAGATATAATTCAGATTTTCGCTTCAGATGGCACAGTTGACATAGCTCTCGAGCTTTGTGATAATGACGTCACGATGACGTCATCAAGTATCAGATTACAAGCAATCAAAGATTTCTTGATTTAATGTTTGAAAATCAATATAAAATCAACCGAGAGAGATCTGATTTTGCTTTTTACGGGAATTGATGGAATAATCCAGGGTCTTCATTTTTGATATTACGTGCAAAATCACATGACCCTTCCTTCCGGTCCAAACCGGAAGTGCCTTATAATTTAAAAGTGGAAACAGATTTGAACTTGCTTTCAACGATGTTAGTCTTTGGCCAGGCTGAACTTTTCAAAAATGTGTGCGGTGACGTCATAAAATATTCGAGCGCCCTCTAGCGGCAGGTTGAAAAATGTTTAAAATTGACTTTCAGTCGATGTGTGGGGCAAAGTTTGCGGTAATCACTTTATAATTGATATATATGATAACCTTCATGCAGGCAACACTTGTGCAAGGGCTCAGATTGATGACGTCATCAGACCGAAAGTTGCAATGAAAAGACCTTTAAACCTTAAGAAATCGCTGAAAAATCAACCGCGACAGATATATTTAAGATTTTTGCTTCAGATGGCACAGTTGACATATCTCTCGAGCTTTGTGATAATGACGTCACGATGACGTCATCAAGTATCATATTACAAGCAATCAAAGATTTCTTGATTTAATGTTTGAAAATCAATATAAAATCAACCGAGAGAGATCTGATTTTGCTTTTTACGGGAATTGATGGAATAATCCAGGGTCTTCATTTTTTATATTACGTGCAAAATCACATGACCCTTCCTTCCGGTCCAAACCGGAAGTGCCTTATAATTTGAAAGTGGAAATAGATTTGAACTTGCTTTCAACGATGTTAGTCTCTGGCTAGGTTGTACTTCACAAAAAAATACCGGTGACGTCATAAAATGTTAGAGCGCCCTCTAGCGGCAGGTTGAAACATGTTTAAAATGAATAATCGGCTGATGTGTGTGGCGAAGTTTGGTGAAATCACTTTATATTTAATATATATGATGATCTGTACGCAGGCAACACGTGTGCGAGGGCTCAGATTGATGACGTCATCAGACCGGAAGTTGTAATGAAAAGACCTTTAAACATTCAGAAATCGCTGAAAAATCAACCGTGAGAGATATAATCCAGATTTTTGCTTCAGATGCACAGTTCACATAGCTCTCGAGGTTTCTGGTAATGACCTCACGATGACGTCATCAAGTATCAGATTACAAGCAATCAAATATTTCTAGATTTAATCTTTGGAAATCAATATAAAATCAACCGAGAGAGACCTGATTTTGCTTTTTACGGGAATTGATGGAATAATCCAGGTCTTCATTTTTCATATTACGTACAAAATCACATGACCCTTCCTTCCTTTCCAAACTGGAAGTGCCTTAGAATTTGAAAGTGGAAAAATGTTTGAACTTGCTTTCGACGATGTTAGTCTTTTAGCAGGCTGATCTTTTCAAAAATGTTAGCGGTGACGTCATAAATGTTCCAGCACCCTCTAGCTGCATATTGAAAAATGTTCAAAATATACTTTCAGTCGATGTGTGTGGCGAAGTTTGCGGTAATCACTTTATAATTGATATAATAATTATATCAATTATAAAGTGACCTTCACGCAGGCAACACATGTGCAAGGGCTCATATTGATGATGTCATCAGACCGGAAATTGCGCTGAAAAGACCTTTAAACCTTAACAAAAATTATGAAAAATCAACCGTGAGAGATATACTCCAGATTTTCACTTCAAATGGCAGGGTAAACATAGGTCTCCAGCTTTATTGTAATGACGTCATTATGACATCGTCATGTATCAAATAACAAGCAATTCAAAATGAATATTTTTAATCTTTGAAAATCAATATAAAATCAACTGTGAAAGACCTAACATTTCTGTTTGCGGCAATGGATAAAGTAATAACAGGTCTTCATTTTTTATATTGAGTGCAAAATCACGTGACCCTTCCTTCCTGTCAAAACCGGAAGTGCCTTATAATTCAAAATTGGTAAAAGATATGAACTTGCTTTCCACGATGTTAGTCTTTGGCAGGTATGTGCTTTTCAAAAAGCGACCAGTGACGTCGCAAACTGCAGATTAACTGCGTTGGTAATGTGCACAGATGTAATAGTGTCATGATGACGTCATCAAGGTCAAATTACAAAAACCTAAAAAATCTACATTTTTGAGAACGTCATGCTTCATGAACTGCAGCACACAAACTTTTCACAATTAGTGATTACATACATGTGGATCTATTCTCTTATGTAATCAAACTGAACAAGTCCAACACCGTGTGTTTGTTCCACAAACTCTAGTTATTCCTCTTTTTCTTTTTGCTACCTCTTTCTTCTCCGGAGTTGTTTGGCTACATGCAAACTCATATCAAGTTCATATTTGGTACATATATGTACAACCAACTGAAGATGGTTTTTTTTGTAATGACGTCATGATGACGTCATCAGGTATCAAATTACAAGCAATTAAATATTTCTATTTTTAATGTTTGAAAATCGATATAAAATCAACCGTGAAAGACCGGAACTTGATTTTTACGGCAATTGATAGGATAATATTAGATCTTCAATTTTGATCGTGCGTGCAAAATCACATGACCCTTCCTTCCGGTCGAAACCGGAAGTGCCTTATAATTTGAAAGTGGAAAAAGATTTGAACTTGCTTTCAGCGATGTTAGTCCTTGGCCAGGCTGAACTTTTCAAAAATGTTAGCAGTGACGTCATAAAATATTCGAGCGCCCTCTAGCGGCAGGTTGAAAAATGTTCAAAATGAACTTTCAGTCGATGTGTGTGGCGAAGTTTGCGGTAATCACTTTATAATTGATATATATGATGACCTTCATGCAGGCAACACGTGTGCGAGGGCTCAGATTGATGACGTCATCAGACCGGAAGTTGCAATGAAAAGACCTTGAAACCTTTAAAAATCGCTGAAAAATCAACCGCGACAGATATATTTCAGATTTTTGCTTCAGATGGCACAGTTGACATAGCTCTCGAGCTTTGTGATAATGACGTCACGATGACGTCATCAAGTATCATATTACAAGCAATCAAAGATTTCTTGATTTAATGTTTGAAAATCAATATAAAATCAACCGAGAGAGATCTGATTTTGCTTTTTACGGGAATTGATGGAATAATGCAGGGTCTTCATTTTTTATATTACGTGCAAAATCACATGACCCTTCCTTCCGGTCCAAACCGGAAGTGCCTTATAATTTAAAAGTGGAAACAGATTTGAACTTGCTTTCAACGATGTTAGTCTTTGGCCAGGCTGAACTTTTCAAAAATGTGTGCGGTGACGTCATAAAATATTCGAACGCCCTCTAGCGGCAGGTTGAAAAATGTTTAAAATTGACTTTCAGTCGATGTGTATGGCAAAGTTTGCGGTAATCACTTTATAATTGATATATATGATGACCTTCATGCAGGCAACACGTGTGCAAGGGCTCAGATTGATGACGTCATCAGACCGGAAGTTGCATTGAAAAGACCTTTAAACCTTAACAAATCGCTGAAAAATCAACCGAGACAGATATATTTCAGATTTTTGCTTCAGATGGCACAGTTGACATAGCTCTCGAGCTTTGTGATAATGACATCACGATGACATCATCAAGTATCATATTACAAGCAATCAGAGATTTCTTGATTTAATGTTTGAAAATCAATATAAAATCAACCGAGAAAGATCTGATTTTGCTTTTTACAGGAATTGATGGAATAATCCAGGGTCTTCATTTTTGATATTAAGTGCAAAATCACATGACCCTTCCTTCCGGTCCAAACCGGAAGTGCCTTATAATTTGAAAGTGGAAAAAGATTTGAAGTTGCTTTCAGCGATGTTAGTCCTTGGCCAGGCTGAACTTTTCAAAAATGTGTGCGGTGACGTCATAAAATATTCGAGCGCCCTCTAGCGGCAGGTTGAAAAATGTTTAAAATTGACTTTCAGTCGATGTGTGGGGCAAAGTTTGCGGTAATCACTTTATAATTGATATATATGATGACCTTCATGCAGGCAACACGTGTGCAAGGGCTCAGATTGATGACGTCATCAGACCGAAAGTTGCAATGAAAAGACCTTTAAACCTTAAGAAATCGCTGAAAAATCAACCGCGACAGATATAATTCAGATTTTTGCTTCAGATGGCACAGTTGACATAGCTCTCGAGCTTTGTGATAATGACGTCACGATGACGTCATCAAGTATCAGATTACAAGCAATCAAAGATTTCTTGATTTAATGTTTGAAAATCAATATAAAATCAACCGAGAGAGATCTGATTTTGCTTTTTACGGGAATTGATGGAATAATCCAGGGTCTTCATTTTTGATATTACGTGCAAAATCACATGACCCTTCCTTCCGGTCCAAACCGGAAGTGCCTTATAATTTGAAAGTGGAAATAGATTTGAACTTGCTTTCAACGATGTTAGTCTCTGGCTAGGTTGTACTTCACAAAAAAAATACCGGTGACGTCATAAAATGTTAGAGCGCCCTCTAGCGGCAGGTTGAAACATGTTTAAAATGAATAATCGGCTGATGTGTGTGGCGAAGTTTGGTGAAATCACTTTATATTTATTATATATGATGATCTGTACGCAGGCAACACGTGTGCGAGGGCTCAGATTGATGACGTCATCAGACCGGAAGTTGTAATGAAAAGACCTTTAAACATTCAGAAATCGCTGAAAAATCAACCGTGAGAGATATAATCCAGATTTTTGCTTCAGATGCACAGTTCACATAGCTCTCGAGGTTTCTGGTAATGACCTCACGATGACGTCATCAAGTATCAGATTACAAGCAATCAAATATTTCTAGATTTAATCTTTGGAAATCAATATAAAATCAACCGAGAGAGACCTGATTTTGCTTTTTACGGGAATTGATGGAATAATCCAGGTCTTCATTTTTGATATTACGTACAAAATCACATGACCCTTCCTTCCTTTCCAAACTGGAAGTGCCTTAGAATTTGAAAGTGGAAAAATGTTTGAACTTGCTTTCGACGATGTTAGTCTTTTAGCAGGCTGATCTTTTCAAAAATGTTAGCGGTGACGTCATAAAATATTCCAGCACCCTCTAGCTGCATATTGAAAAATGTTCAAAATATACTTTCAGTTGATGTGTGTGGCGAAGTTTGCGGTAATCACTTTATAATTGATATAATAATTATATCAATTATAAAGTGACCTTCATGCAGGCAACACATGTGCAAGGGCTCATATTGATGATGTCACCAGACCGGAAATTGCGCTGAAAAGACCTTTAAACCTTAACAAAAATTATGAAAAATCAACCGTGAGAGATATACTCCAGATTTTCACTTCAAATGGCAGGGTAAACATAGGTCTCCAGCTTTATTGTAATGACGTCATTATGACATCGTCATGTATCAAATAACAAGCAATTCAAAATGAATATTTTTAATCTTTGAAAATAAATATAAAATCAACTGTGAAAGACCTAACATTTCTGTTTGCGGCAATGGATAAAGTAATAACAGGTCTTCATTTTTTATATTGAGTGCAAAATCACGTGACCCTTCCTTCCTGTCAAAACCGGAAGTGCCTTATAATTCAAAATTGGTAAAAGATATGAACTTGCTTTCCACTATGTTAGTCTTTGGCAGGTATGTGCTTTTCAAAAAGCGACCAGTGACGTCGCAAACTGTAGATTAACTGCGTTGGTAATGTGCACAGATGTAATAGTGTCATGATGACGTCATCAAGGTCAAATTACAAAAACCTAAAAAATCTACATTTTTGAGAACGTCATGCTTCATGAACCGCAGCACACAAACTTTTCACAATTAGTGATTACATACATGTGGATCTATTCTCTTATGTAATCAAACTGAACAAGTCCAACACCGTGTGTTTGTTCCACAAACTCTAGTGTATTCTTATTTTTGTTCTCACCAGTTCTTCTCCAGAGTTGATTCTTCTGAGCAATTCTTCTCCAGAGTTGTTTGTCAACATGAAAACTCATATCAAGTTCATATCTGGTACATATATCTACATCACATTGAAGATTCCGGAAAATGTGATGACGTCATGATGACGTCATCAGGTATCAGATTACAAGCAATTAAACATTTCTAATTTTAATCTTTGAAAATCAATATAAAATCAACCGTGAAAGATGTGAACTTGATTTTTACGGCAATTGATAGGATATAATTAGATCTTCAATTTTGATCGTGCGTGCAAAATCACATGACCCTTCCTTCCGGTCGAAACCGGAAGTGCTTTATAATTTAAAAGTGGAAACAGATTTGAACTTGCTTTCAGCGATGTTAGTCCTTGGCCAGGCTGAACTTTTCAAAAATGTGTGTGGTGACGTCATAAAATATTCGAGCGCCCTCTAGCGGCAGGTTAAAAAATGTTCAAAATGAACTTTCAGTCGATGTGTGTTGCGAAGTTTCCGGTAATCATTTTATAATTGATATATATGATGACCTTCATGCATGCAACACGTGTGCGAGGGCTCAGATTGATGACGTCATCAGACCGGAAGTGACAATGAAAAGACCTTTAAACCTTCAAAAATTTCTGAAAAATCAACCGTGACAGATGTAATTCAGATTTTTGCTTCAGATGACACAGTTGACATAGCTCTCGAGCTTTGTGATAATGACGTCACGATGACGTCATCAAGTATCATATTACAAGCAATCAAAGATTTCTTGATTTAATGTTTGAAAATCAATATAAAATCAACCGAGAGAGATCTGATTTTGCTTTTTACGGGAATTGATGGAATAATCCAGGGTCTTCATATTTGATATTACGTGCAAAATCACGTGACCCTTCCTTCCGGTCCAAACCGGAAGTGCCTTATGATTTAAAAGTGGAAACAGATTTAAACTTGCTTTCAACGATGTTAGTCTTTGGCCAGGCTGAACTTTTCAAAAATGTGTGCGGTGACGTCATAAAATCTTCGAGCGCCCTCTAGCGGCAGGTTGAAAAATGTTAAAAATTGACTTTCAGTCGATGTGTGTGGCGAAGTTTGCGGTAATCACTTTATAATTGATATATATGATGACCTTCATGCAGGCAACACGTGTGCGAGGGCTCAGATTGATGACGTCATCAGACCTGAAGTTGCAATGAAAAGACCTTTAAACCTTAAAAAATCGCTGAAAAATCAACCGCGACAGATATAATTCAGATTTTTGCTTCAGATCCCACAGTTAGCATAGCTCTCGAGCTTTCTGATATTGACGTCATGATGACGTCATGAAGTATCAGATTAAAACCAATCAAAAATGTATAGATTTAATCTTTGAAAATCAATATAGAATGAACCGACAGAGATCTGATTTTTCTTTAAACAGGAATTGATAGAATATTCCTGGGTCTTCATTTTTTATATTACGTGCAAAATCACATGACCCTTCCTTCCGGTCCAAACCGGAAGTGCCTTATAATTTGAAATTGGTAAAAGATATGAACTTGCTTTCCACGATGTTAGTCTTTGGCAGGTATGTGCTTTTCACAAAAGTGACCAGTGACGTCGCAAACTGCAGATTAACTGCGTTGGTAATGTGCACAGATGTAATAGTGTCATGATGACGTCATCAAGGTCAAATTACAAAAACCTAAAAATTCAACATTTTTGAGAACGTCATGCTTCATGAACTGCAGCACACAAACTTTTCACAATTAGTGATTACATAAATGTGGTTCTATTCTCTTATGTAATCAAACTGAACAAGTCCAACACCGTGTGTTTGTACTACAAACTCTAGTTTTATTTAATTTCTTTTGGGCGAGAGACGTGAATTTATTAATTGGTGGCGGGGGATGATAATAAATGTTTTTGTTTATTTTATTATTATTATTATTAGGTGTTGGGCTTCAGCCCAAAACCTATTGTTTTTCTATTGATTATTCTTATTATTCTATTTCTTCTTTTTGCTACCTCTTTCTTCTCCGGAGTTGTTTGGCTACATGCAAACTCATATCAAGTTCATATCTGGTACATATATGTACATCACATTGAAGATTCCGGAAAATGCAATGACGTCATGATGACGTCATCAGGTATCAGATTACAAGCAATTAAACATTTCTATTTTTAATCTTTGAAAATCGATATAAAATCAACCGTGAAAGACCGGAACTTGATTTTTACGGCAATTGATAGGATAATATTAGATCTTCAATTTTGATCGGGCGTGCAAAATCACGTGACCCTTCCTTCCGGTCCAAACAGGAAGTGACTTATAATTTGAAAGTGGAAAAAGATTTGAACTTGCTTTCAGCGATGTTAGTCCTTGGCCAGGCTGAACTTTTCAAAAATGTTAGCAGTGACGTCATAAAATATTCGAGCGCCCTCTAGCGGCAGGTTGAAAAATGTTCAAAATGAACTTTCAGTCGATGTGTGTGGCGAAGTTTGCGGTAATCACTTTATAATTGATATATATGATGACCTTCATGCAGGCAACACGTGTGCGAGGGCTCAGATTGATGACGTCATCAGACCGGAAGTTGCAATGTTTGAAAATCAATATAAAATCAACCGAGAGAGATCTGATTTTGCTTTTTACGGGAATTGATGGAATAATGCAGGGTCTTCATTTTTGATATTACGTGCAAAATCACATGACCCTTCGTTCCGGTCCAAACCGGAAGTGCCTTATAATTTAAAAGTGGAAACAGATTTGAACTTGCTTTCAACGATGTTAGTCTCTGGCTAGGTTGTACTTCACACAAAAAATACCGGTGACGTCATAAAATGTTAGAGCGCCATCTAGCGGCAGGTTGAAACATGTTTAAAATTAATAATCGGCTGATGTGTGTGGCGAAGTTTGGTGAAATCACTTTATAATTGATATATATGATGACCTTTACGCAGGCAACACGTGTGCTAGGGCTTAGATTGATGACATCATCAGACCGGAAGTGACAATGAAAAAACTTTAAAACATTCAAAAATTGCTAAAAAATCAACGGCGACAGATATAATCCAGATTTTTGCTTCAGATAGCAAAGTTAACATAGCTCTCGAGCTTTCTGGTAATGACGTCACGATGACGTCATCAAGTATCAGATTACAAGCAATCAAAGATTTCTAGATTTAATCTTTGAAAATCAATATAAAATCAACGGAGAGAGATCTGATTTTGCTTTTTACGGGAATTGATGGAATAAACCAGGGTCTTCATTTTTGATATTACGTGCAAAATCACATGACCCTTCCTTCCGGTCCAAACCGGAAGTGCCTTATAATTTGAAAGTGGAAACAGATTTGAACTTGCTTTCAACGATGTTAGTCTTTGGCCAGGCTGAAGTTTTCAAAAATGTGTGCGGTGACGTCATAAAATATTCGAGCGCCCTCTAGCGGCAGGTTAAAAAATGTTTAAAATTAACTTTCAGTCGATGTGTGTGGCAAAAATTGCGGTAATCACTTTATAATTGATATTTGATGATGATCTTCATGCAGGCAACACGTGTGCAAGGGCTCAGATTGATGACGTCATCAGACCGGAAGTTCCAATGAAAAGACCTTTAAACCTTAAAAAATCGCTGAAAAATCAACCGTGACAGATATATTTCAGATTTTTGCTTCAGATAGCACAGTTGACATAGCTCTCGAGCTTTGTAATAATGACGTCACGATGACGTCATCAGGTATCAGATTACAAGCAATCAAAGATTTCTTGATTTAATGTTTGAAAATCAATATAAAATCAACCGAGAGAGATCTGATTTTGCTTTTTACGGGAATTGATAGAATAATCCAGGGTCTTCATTTTTGATATTACGTGCAAAATCACATGACCCTTTCTTCCGGTCAAAACCGGAAGTGCCTTATAATTTATAAGTGGAAACAGATTTGAACTTGCTTTCAACGATGTTAGTCTTTGGCCAGGCTGAACTTTTCAAAAATGTGTGCGGTGACGTCATAAAATCTTCGAGCGCCCTCTAGCGGCAGGTTGAAAAATGTTTAAAATTACCTTTCAGTCGATGTGTGTGGCAAAGTTTGCGGTAATCACTTTATAATTGATATATATGATGACCTTCATGCAGGCAACACGTGTGCAAGGGCTCAGATTGATGACGTCATCAGACCGAAAGTTGCAATGAAAAGACCTTTAAACCTTAAAAAATCGCTGAAAAATCAACCGCGACAGATATAATTCAGATTTTTGCTTCAGATGGGACAGTTGACATAGCTCTCGAGCTTTGTGATAATGACGTCACGATGACTTCATCAAGTGTCAGATTACTATAAATCAAAGATTTCTTGATTTAATGTTTGAAAATCAATATCAAATCAACCGAGAGAGATCTGATTTTGCTTTTTACGGGAATTGACAGAATAATCCAGGGTCTTCATTTGATATATTACGTGCAAATTCACATGACCCTGATATTGACGTCAAGATGACGTCAATCAAAAATGTATAGATTTAATCTTTGAAAATCAATATAGAATGAACCGACAGAGATCTGATTATTCTATAAACAGGAATTGATAGAATATTCCTGGGTCTTCATTTTTTATATTACGTGCAAAATCACATGACCCTTCCTTCCTGTCCAAACCGGAAGTGCCTTATAATTCGAAATTGGTAAAAGATATGAACTTGCTTTCCACGATGTTAGTCTTTGGCAGGTATGTGCTTTTCACAAAAGTGACCAGTGACGTCGCAAACTGCAGATTAACTGCGTTGGTAATGTGCACAGATGTAATAGTGTCATGATGACGTCATCAAGGTCAAATTACAAAAACCAAAAAAAATTAACATTTTTGAGAACGTCATGCTTCATGAACCGCAGCACACAAAGTTTTCACAATTAGTGATTACATAAATGTGGATCTATTCTCTTATGTAATCAAACTGAACAAGTCCAACACCGTGTGTTTGTACCACAAACTCTAGTTATTATTATTATTATATTTTTGTCCCTCAATTGCCGGTTGGGGCGACACATGCTCGAAAAGAGTGGGTTTGGGCGACGCGGTCGAATAGGCTGAAGAACGTCCGATAGCCAAGAGCGCCATCTACTATCGCTGGTACGCAAAATGTACGTTTATTCAAGCATTCGTTTCAAAAACCTGAATTTCAGACGCAAAATAATTTAACGGAAGCACAATATTTAGACTGCATTTTCCTGCATAACTCGTGTTAAGAACAGACCGCCCGAACTCAGCCATATTGTCGCCCTATTGTGAAAGTCGCCCCTTTGGAGTGTTTTTTAGTTGGGTGCGTGGGGAAAGTGCTCTTAAATGGGCGACTCGCGCGTCGCCTTTTGGGGGTTATTTCGGGCAGAGTCGCCCGTTTGTCGCATGTACAGGAATTATTATAATTTTTTTTTTTTTTGGGGGGGGGGGCAAGGGGATACCGCCCAATAATTTATCATACAATGTACTCCTTTTTTTTGGGGGGGGGGGAGGGGGTAGGGGTTATATCGGGAGCGACAAGGACGGGGAGATATGGCTAGTAAACTGAAGAGGAAGATACTTCCCATTAATATTTTGTGTAAGGGCGGATAATACCAAATATATTTAACTTTTTGTTGGGGGGGGGAAGGGGAAGGGGAAGGGGACAATATTAACAATTAAGTACATGTATTTTTATGTTCATTTTATTTTCATTTATTCATTATATTCATTTAATTCATTTATTCATTTAATTGTTTGTTGGTTTATTCATTTACTATATTATTCATTTATTCATTATTAATTGTATTCATATGTATTAATTATTGATTGCTTCAAGTTGCTTGGAGGATTGCGGGCTACACGAGCGGGGTATAATACAAACGTTTTTGGCGGGGGCGGGACGGGTGATATTTTCCACTACATGTATTTCTTATTTTTCTTTAATTGAAGGGAGTGGGATAAGTTCCATTTATTTAGTTATTTTATTTTTGGGGGTAGGGGATGTCGGGTATTATTTAATTTAATTTCGTTTTTGGGGGCGACGGGAATTTATTAATTTATTAATTAACTTTTATTCCTTATTTTTTTTGGGGGGGGGGGGCAGGAGTTATTGTCCAATATTTATTATGCATGTGTAACTGAAAATGGTGGGGATATCTTTATTGTGAGGGCAGGGCGGTGTATAATGAACAATTATTTATTTCTTTTGGAGGGATCTGGGTGGGCGTGGGATAATACCCAGTACATTTGTATTTAGTTATTTATTCCTCTGTTGGTAGGGGCGGCGGGCCGCGGGAAGTGTGGCTTAGACTACCCATTGTTATTTGGGGCGGGGGCGGGGCGAGGATAATGGCAATTAACTTCTTTTGGGGGGGACGCCATTGGGGAATACCCAGTATTTAATGGGGGATGACTAATGAAGGACGGGTAGGGGATATCAAGTATTTAGTTATGGAGGGTAGGGTGATAAAACCCAGTATTTATACTTCCTGGGGAGGGAACGGGGTATCGTTAGGGCAGTATTTACTTTGAAAAGGTATAATATCCAATTGTTTGTTTTTTGTTTGTGTGTTTTTTGGTTATTTCTTTTGGGGACTGTGAAAATACCCAGAGTTTTGGGAGGTAGAGACGGGGAGTTTATACCCAGTTTTACTGGGCTTTACCAACATTTCTATTTAAATGGAGGGGGTGCAGGGGATAGTTATCAGTATTTAGTTCTTTTGGGGGAGGGGCGGGAAAAAATTACCCACTATTGTATTGCATTTATTTACTTTTTTTTCCTTGGGGTATTTCTGGATCGACGGGGGATAATACCGATACGGGATTAATACCACTTTTTAAAGTTAGTATACAACATTTGCCAACATCATTCAAAACCAAAACTTGTGAATTATTACGAAATACCGTAGACGTACTCGGCTGCAAGTAAATAGCAGTCTCAAGTGTCCTGTGAAATCATGGCACCTAGTGTGCTGTCGTTTTCAAGAAAAGTGGAAATGTATAATTGTTTTCCAACGATTGTAGGCCGACAATCGTTGGAAATCTAGTTCTAGTTCCCCGACCTGATAAGTCTCCGACTCTATAAATTGCTCCGTTTTTTCCTGTTTTCCCAGCATCTATACACACAAAACTTTAAACAGGTCAGTGTTACAGTATTTTCTAGCACGCTATAAATAAATTACCCCTGAGAATTACAGCAAAAGCAAATAAAATAAATGTTGTATATATATATACTACCTTTAAAGTTGGCATTAATAGCCCAGTATAACCTGTTTTTGGCGGGAGGGCAGGAGACGAGGGTTGCTAAACTCAGTATTTTTGAGCGGTGTCACCCTTTTGGAAGTAAGAAGCTTAGTATTTGGGGCCGGGTGTAAACCGTTTCGAAATAATTTAAGGGCAAAAACAATTTGGGGTAACCTTTTGGAAATGTTTATGCATGAAACAAAAAATGGGGCAATCAGTGTACTACTGGGGCAGAGATTAGTTTGGGGGTGTTCTCCTGAGGGTAATATTTGTAACATTTCTGGTTAGATAACCACACACAATTTGACAACATGAAAGATTAACAGCGCCCTCTTTCTTTTGTTTGGGCATATTATTTTTGAAAGACACATGCAAGCCTTCGTGCAGAATTTCGAGTGACGAGATTGTTGGAGTTTTGAAAAAGGTCATACTTCTGAACAAATGAAGGCGCCATAACGATGCCATTATGGTCGAGTTTCTAGTGAATTATACTTGAAAAATATCATTTTCGAATACTTCAACAAACTTGATCACTACAGATTAAGCTACAAAAAACGATGAATCAGTCAAAGAACTATTTCATTTTCCATGACCAAATTTTTGAAAGAAAATGGCAAACTTTGAAAGAACAGGTTTTAAACAAAAGTTATCGAAAAGTTACCACAAAATGGAATTTAATCCCATAAATTTTCACAGCAGAATTGAAAAAATGTACGTTTTGCCAATTTTAATAAAAGCTTACTTCCAAGTTTCAGTTCTGAAAAGTTGAGCAAAAACGAAGCGCGCAGGACCGGTCCCTTTCCATGTCATTTACGACATGGAACTTTTGCTGCGTTCCAAACACGTCGTGATTTCCGTGTTCACAAGTTCACAAGTCTGGCAACTCGTATTCACCAGTGGTGAACTGGTTGCGGAGTTTTCTTCTCGTGTTCACGACTTGCTTGACGACCTGTGCGCGTGCGCATTGGTGCAACCATCTCGTAAACACGAGAAATACGACGCGATTGGAACGCATCATTGAGCAAGTTCGATCAGGGACAATGGTTAACTAGTGGTTGGTTCGTGACGTACGTAGCGCATGAGCACTGAAGTTGAAGTGCGAACGACTCTAGTCGAACTATTGTCATGTCAACGCGACCATGAGAAAATGGCGGTGGCCAGTTCTTTTTACGTTTTTGACGAGTTCGATCATAGATGAAAGCGACACGGACGATATTTGCTCAGTATATCAACAATGTCACAAGTGGTAACGTTTGCATTATTTTAACATGTTAAAAGAAAGACAAAGTAACAAAAAACGATTGTTCACTGCTGCTGAATATTTACGTTTTTTCGCCATTTTTCTGATAACTGGTCCTCTCTGCACTGTGCTATTAAAACGGCTATTGGTAACCAGCGATGCGACCAACCTCGGTAGGCTGGTCGCGAATCGTTGCCTAGACTATTCCAACCATCGTCGACTAGCGGGCGTTCGATCAGGGTTAGTCGAACTATGGTTAACTATAGTCCTTGATCGAACTTGCTTATTGACTTTACAAATGTATATCGCCCTCTACTGGCAAAAGTTTTAATGCTGCGAATATTTGTCGCCCTCTGTTGACAAGACTTTACAAACTGTATATCGCCCTCTACAGACAAGTTTTAAATCAGCGAATATTTGTCGCCCTCTGTTGACAATGACTTTACAAATGTACATGTATATCGCCCTCTACTGGCAAAAGTTTTAATGCTGCGAATATTTGTCGCCCTCTGTTGACAAGACTTTACAAATGTATCGCCCTCTACTGACAGAACTTTTAAAGCTGCGAATATTTGTCGCCCTGTTGACAAGACTTTACAAACTGTATATCGCCCTCTACTGACAAGTTTTAAATCAGCGAATATTTGTCGCCCTCTGTTGACAATGACTTTACAAATGTACATGTGTATCGCCCTCTACTGGCAAAAGTTTTAATGCTGCGAATATTTGTCGCCCTCTGTTGACAAGACTTTACAAATGTATCGCCCTCTACTGACAGAACTTTTAAAGCTGCGAATATTTGTCGCCCTCTGTTGACAAGACTTTACAAACTGTATATCGCCCTCTACTGACAAGTTTTAAATCAGCGAATATTTGTCGCCCTCTGTTGACAATGACTTTACAAATGTATATGTATATAGCCCTCTACTGGCAAAAGTTTTAATGCTGCGAATATTTGTCGCCCTCTGTTGACAATGACTTTACAAATGTACATGTATATCGCCCTCTACTGGCAACAGTTTTAAAGCTGCGAATAATTGTCGCCCTCTGTTGACAAGACTTTACAAATGTATATCGCCCTCTACTGGCAAGTTTTAAATCAGCGAATATTTGTCGCCCTCTGTTGACAATGATTTTACAAATGTACATGTATATCGCCCTCTACTGGCAAAGGTTTTAATGCCGCGAATATTTGTCGCCCTCTGTTGACAAGACTTTACAAATGTATATCGCCCTCTACTGGCAACAGTTTTAAAGCTGCGAATATTTGTCGCCCTCTGTTGACTAAATGCACGGTTATTCAATGAGGTTTACATACGCTTTGATCCCCAAAATTTCATTTTCAAAAGCTCCTGTAATTTTAAAATATATTTTTAAGAAAGATTACTAAAATTAAATGAACTGCAATAAATTTTAAGCTGCTGTTTTCAGGACAGAATGCCATGTTATAACACCCTTACTTGCTCAAAAATATGACCTCTTTAGTTTTAGATACATGTACTGTCTGTGCTTTTCCGAATTTCACTCTGATAAATAACCTCCTTTTTTTTTCAATTCTCATTTTCCTGAATAATTAACGATACCAACAACCTATACTTATCAACCTATACTTATTTTTTTTTGCGCGGGGGGGGGGGGGGGGGGGGGTGGGGGGGGGGCAGAAATAATGTTGGGGTTGATAATTATAGTTTGGGGCAAATATAAGGTCTCAATTGTTTGAAGGATTCATAGAGGAAAAATTAATTAACCCCTTTTCATGGAGTGGGGTTGATAATTATAGGAATGATGCCACACTATTTATTTGAATTTTTCTGGAGGGGGGAGGGATGGGGATAATACCCAGCATTTTTCGGGGGGGGGGGGCAGGGAATAAGTAAAAATAAAACATGTTTAGCGTCTCTCACCCACTTCCTTTTTGGGGGCCGCCTGGATTTTATTTGTATTTTTACCAGTGGAAAATGAGGTTAAAAAAAAAACCAACACTATTAAAGCCACTGCAAACATGTTCAATTCTCTTGTCCAACATGCCTCTTTCATTTTTGTGTTTTAGAAGAGTTGAAAAACCTGCAGTTGTCAGAAATTTCAAAAAGAATGGCCATCTTAAAAATTAAAAATAGAAAGCCCCTCCTCCTTCCTTAAAAAAAAACACAGACGCTAAACATGTTTTTTTTTTACTTGGCCTAATACACAGTACTTATGTATTTCTTATTTATTTCTCTAGTATAAACTCTACTTACTACTGGAAGCTGTGAATACTAACAAGCTGGTTCATGGTTGCGGCCATCACTGATTAATACTGGAGCACACAGGAGTCTGGCAAATAAAATGAACAGACAAACATTCTATACTGTTAGTTGCAACTGACAAGTATGTGTCGTTGAATTGACATATAAAACGTATCATCTGTTTAACATCACGTGGCATTTCCAATCTGAGACAAAGATAAAACTTCCTAACATGTGCGAGCGGCCACATGTAAGCCTTGTTCATAAATATGATGGTCTGTTCGTTCATATCATGCACATAATATAAACACACTGAGAAACATCTCGGCCAAAAACAACTTTTTTTCTAATGATACTTGGACACTTCCACTTTTCTGTGATTTGCCATTAGGTTTCATGAGTTCTTTTAGTCAGTCACGGTCAATTCTGATAACCGTTCTGTTAATTTTTTATTGATAAAATGTTCTAACAGGTGCATTTCAAACCTGGCACATGGATTTCTGTGTGTAATAGTTTTCAGTCGTCGCCGTCGTCGTCATCAGCACCCATTCAATAAATAACGCCACCAGCGACACAGCAGACACGCATCCCAAGATGACAAAGGCCAAGTTGTAGCTTCCACTCTGGTCGTAAATCCAACCTGGAGAAGGAAAATACCTATTATAATGAATTATGAAAACAGTGCCACTGGCTGTGCACTTCATGCAGGCCTTATGGTTATCGGAAAAATGCTGAAATTTATATAATCCGTACTTTTTGTACCAGTGGTCGATATGTGCATTAACTCCTTATGTCTGGCTGGTACTGATGGGGTACTGGTATGCCAAGATGGGTTTGTGCAGTCAAGCGTAACACAAGCAATAGCTACAAATGGATTGAGTATGCACAGGAATGCGTGTATAGACAACAACCGGCCAGGCGGTCCTTTTCAAACAGTTATGGCCGTCGTCCGTATTCAACAGGTAAAACACCATGATCTCTGGTAACTCGTGTCACACTTATGTACTTATCAATTGTTGCCCCAACCCCAGTCGTAAAGATTGGTGATTTTTTTAGTGCCCAAAGGAAGGGGACTTGGCTTAAGGACCAAAACAAAATTGATCTTACACTTTTTTACTGGAGAATGGTGTTGGGGTTTGAACACTTCTGAAATGACCCCCAAAACGGTGGTGGGGGAGCAATTGATTGGTTTCTCTAGTTTTAAGAGGTGCCAAGCTACGTGTGGCCCAATTTCGTGTTGAACAACTTGGTCAAAACTTAATTTGAGCTTATAACAGAAGCCACAATTCATCATTTTGGCTACGATACAATTTTCCTTACCTGGAAAGAATCCAAAACTAATTCCCACAACAGCCACTGTCAACTCTGTCCAGCTGAATGCAGCAACCAAAAGCTCTTCTCCAAGTAGTTCCCTGATGTAGATGTCCACGAGCGACATGGTGCTTCCATGGGCTCCTAGGCAGAGGAATGCATTGATCATCATTAGCCAATAGGAGTCCATCCAGGGAATGATGAGCAGAGTCACAGCCTCAACAATAATCACCAGCAGCAATGCCAACCGTAGCCTCATCAGTCCTCGGTCGACGATGAAGCCAACAATGATTGAGAAAGCGAAGCTCCCCACACCCGCTACCGAGGTGAATGTTACGGCGTCATACACAGAGAAGCCCTTCGCCTGCACGAGAGCAACAAAGTAGATCAGCCACATGTCGCCAGGGAAGCGATTACAGAACTGTATGATGGCTGCAATCCAAAATGTACCACGAAGAAGAATAGAGAATCCAAATAACTGCATTTGTGCCGTAATGGCATCTCTGAAGGAGCTGAATCGCGATTTCATGCCGGCTTCGCTGTCATGGGGTCCAGCTATCTTGTGATAACCATTGGTGTTTGTTCTTGGCTGACGCATTAGCAATCCGCATACAAAAAGATGTAGGCTTAAACCTCCTAGTATAAGCATGGCACCTCTCCAACCGTACGTGTCCAACAGCAGCTGTGTGAAGGGTGCAACAAGTATCATGCCCACTGCATGTCCCGAGCTACCAATGCTGTTAACAGTGGCATAGTTGGTTGTAAAACACCGTCCTACAGTGGCTCTTGTTAGGACACTGGCAAAACTTAACCCTGGCCCTGCAGAAATATTGTGGAGATAATAAAATCAAAATTGAAAAACCGTCAACATTTCAAACAAAATAGAGTACCGAAGTCTGACGTCAGTTGCCGCGGCAATGGTTCCAAACACATGCAGTTTAGAATGTATTCTGGTTCCAAACATTGCATTGATTGACGTCATCACTTCGGTACTCTATTAAATTAAAGTGGACAGGGGTGAAGTTGATCTGAGAACAGAGGAGCAAAGATTTGTACATCACAACTATAGTCCAAAAAAGAGTGTTGCTTTTATTAAATGGTATTGGCTGCAAAGAGTTAGCTACAAGTCCTAACCAGACATATGCGAGGTTCCTTCAGTGATAAAAAGAGAGGTGAATATGGATGGAATAATTTGTATAATCCAAAAAGTCAACAGTCAGATATATCACAAAGTTTTTCAAGAGCAGGCATTACAATGTTGCACAGTGTTGTAATCACACAAGTGTGACACTTGTTACAGACGTAGCTCTCCAGCTAGTTGAATTTCGGCAGTGTCATGTACATGTACATGTAGTACAACACCAAGATAATCATTTCTTACTTTCTATATATCTGAAGGTTTTCAAAATTAAAAAATATTTTGATAAAGGAGGGCCTGGCAATTCAATCCCAGGAGAATCTTTCTCAGAAGCTAACCTTCCTAAACAAAAACTGAGAAGTTTGGAAATATAGGGGAACAGAAAAGGATAATAGGGGAACAGAAAAGGAGACAGCAGGCTTTGGAAGCAGGGAAGGCACTAAGGAACTGGGATGAACATCGTCTTGTAATATAGAGGTTAAAATCAGAGGAAATATTTACCTGCAAAAAGTCCCAAGATTACCGTCAGCTGTGTGACACTGGTGCAGAATGAACCTACGATCATGGACGAGCCGATGAAGAATCCGCTAACAGCAACCACAGCACGGGCACCAAACATGAACTCCAAGGGTCCAGCAAGAGGCCCTATTATGAACAAACAACAAAGCCTGGTTAACCCAATGAATACAGACTACCACGGTTTGAAAAAGACCACCTGGCCGCCAGGTTACGCATTTCTGCACCTATTCAATCCATTGTTTGCCTATTGTGTGAATCACGCTTGGGTGCACTAGGCTGTATGGCATACCAACATCTGATTAATAACAGCCATACAGAATGAGTTAACAAGCCCCTGTTGGCCTTCAGTTTCAAGTTGTACATGATTGTCTTTGCTGTACAAAGTGAATGTTCATCATACTTTTCCCCAAATCATGACACCCGAGTTACGTCAAGTGCATAATAATAATAATAATAATAATAATAATAATAATTAAGGCATTTATATAGCGTTCTTACACAAGTGGTATCACAAGGCTTTACATCGAGAAAAAAAAAACAAAATTAATTAATAAGGTGCCTATAAAACAAATGACTGGTATAAGTGAGTTTTGAGTGATGTTTTGAATTGAGTAAGAGAACTGGCATGACGAATTTTATAAGGAAGACTGTTCCAAAGGTTTGGAGCAGCTGCATAAAAACCTTTTGCAGATGTGGATGATCGGGTTATGGGTTTTGTTAAAATCCTGGTATCTAAACTAGAACGAAGTGGACGATTGGGCTGATATGGAACGATAAGTTCAGTGAGGTAAGATGGGGCACTGTCACTCATACATTTATAGGTAATGGTTAACAATTTGAAATCAATACATTGATGAATAGGAAGCCAGTGAAGCTGTTGAAGGAGGGGTGAGACGTGATCAAATTGTTTTGCCATAAAAATTAATTTTGCTGCCCTGTTTTGGAGACGTTGAAGTCGTTTTGTGTCTTTAATAGATAATCCTTGAAGGAGAGAGTTTCCGTAGTCAAGACGGGATGTGACAAGAGCACGAACCGCATGGTGACATGTGATTTCATCAATTAGGCTCCAAACACATGATAAGTTTCGGAGATGAAAATTAACAGATTTCTTTCATCTCTCAGTTCAACCTGGGCCCTGAGGTAGAACAGTGCTAATGCACTGACAGATTATGGAATCAATAACCTGTAACCTAAATGACATATTACTAAAATTACTTATATTCTCAAACAATGCCAAAGAAAGTTTTTGATTGTCATTTGTGGCGAATTTAAAAAATGAAAACCAATGTTTATGACGCTTGTGAAACTGCAATTTACACTGTAAAGCTTTCGAGCTCACTGTGTACACACTTGCATCTTGCTGCACTGATGCACCGCTGTGGTTGTATTAACGTGTGGACCTTTATGAATAATATGAACAATTTCCGAGATATAAGTTCTAGGATTGGATAATTACGATTTCAATAAACTACTACAATTCATCCAAAACCCTAGCTTGAAAATTCCAGCTCTTGGCTTAATATGACATGTGAGATTCGCCATTAGCGAATCTCACATGTCATAATTAAGCCAAGAGCTGGAATTTTCAAGCTACCAAAACCCCATACAATTTCTCCATGTTTGAACGTAGCCCAGAGCTGCCAACTTTTAAAAACTCATTTCAGTATTCAGAAAGCAAAAAATCCGTATTTTGCTAATCCGTATTTTTCATGAAATGTAATACCTGAAAATCAGATTTTTTTGTTCGTGCAGGATAATCCACACCGCTGTTAAACGGCAATGGTTTAACCACGCGCTGGATGGACCGTTTCCTTATTTTCTTTATTTTCAAAGGTAAAGTTGTATCCGTTCAGTTGGGATCGCAATGTTTTATTCAGAACAAAGAATGAACATAGTAAAATTAAATAGCATACATGACTGATAGCCTATTTATCCGCAAAACCAATAAACTAAACAAAATAAATATGAAACTGACTTGTTTTTGTGGTCACCATATCACAAACTGCTGTGCCGTGGTACGATAATGTATTCCATGCCGTACATAGAACGGTCTGCCCGGCCAACTAGCAGCCCCCATGCACGGTGCGTTACCGTAACACGTTGGCCACACCATCATGACCATGGAGGAAGGAAAACGTAGATAACACACAGCCATTTATCACACACTCAACCACTGGTCCACTTCTTGTCGCAATTTGTCGAAAGTTTTGATTGAAATAGATGACTCTCCTTGTTGATCCAACTGTTTGTTGGTTATCGGCGGGATTTTGTGGACAATGGTTGTAAGCATGTGTCTAGCTAGCTACGTACCGGGGGCGCCGGGGCCGGCCGGGGGGGCCGGGGCCGGCCGGGGGGGCCGGGGCCGGCCGGGGGGGCCGGGGCCGGCCGGGGGGGCCGGGGCCGGCCGGGGGGGCCGGGGCCGGCCGGGGGGGCCGGGGCCGGCCGGGGGCCGGGGCCGGCCGGGGGCCAATTTCATAAAGCTGTTAAGCACAACATTTTGCTTAGCATGCAAATGCTTCCTTGATAAAAACTGGATTACCAACCAGATTTCCATGTGTGAAATATTGCTTTTGACTGGTATTCAGCTGTTGTTTGCTTAGCATGAAAATTACATGGACTTTTGGCTGGTAACCTGTTTTTACTAAGCAAGACATTTTCATGCTAAGCAAATTTTGCGCTTAACAGCTTTATGAAATTGGCCCCTGGGCCAATTTCATAAAGCTGTTAAGCACAAAAATTTGCTTAGCATGCAAATGCTTCCTTGATAAAAACTGTGTTACCAACCAGATTTCCATGTGTGGAATATTGCTTTTGACTGGTATTAAGCTGTTGTTTGCTTAGCATGAAAATTACATGGATTTTTGGCTGGTAACCTGTTTTTATTAAGCAAGACATTTTCATGCTAAGCACATTTTTGTGCTTAACAGCTCTATGAAATTTGCCCCAGCTGATTTGCGTCAAGCTATCACCACATTCGGCACCACATTCAATCGTCAAGTGAGCCCGAAATTCAACACCGCATTCAGCGCCGTATTCGCTACTACGGTGCTCCGTAACGGACATCGGCTTAAAAGTATTTTTTTTAAACAGGAAATTGTTTGCTAATATGCGGTTGTTAATTCTGTTTCCTATTGATATTATTAAGTAGGACTGACGACGATTGTCTGTATGATAATTAACTTTGTGGACGGATATTTAACTTGTGAAAACAATGAGCTTTGTTTTTGTGTAAATAAAATGGTAGTGCATTAGCGATGCATACACGTGTACATTTCATGGCAATACAAACTGGACGGGGTATATGTTGGAGTGAAGTGCCTCTCGTTTTTAAACCGATTGTAATGCCACCCTGAACTTTGGATAAATATGAGGAGAGAATCCACTGAAGATGCTATGTTAATCTCATTCAGTTTCTATGTGTAGTTTTTCCACTAAAAGTCGGAACTCCAGCACCACATTCAAAATGTATATAGCGGTAAAAGCACACCCAATACCGTCTACGTAAAATTTAATGTGAGGGACCCACTTGCAAATTGACCTGTCATTTTCAAACCCATTTCGATGCCACCCTGACTCTTTGACATCCACTAGATGGGGAATATATTTGGATCCTTTTCAAATATCTTGAACTTTCTATGCAAAGTTTTCCTATAATTTATCGTCAAATCACGGATCAAAAATAGGGCGGTGATACGATTACCGCATACAAACGCACCCAGCCTTTCGTGTACAAGCCATCAATACACGGGTACATTACACTATAGCACGTAGCCTATGCTGGACGGGGTATGTTCTTGAAAGTGCCTCTCATTTTTAAACCGATTGCGATGCCAACCTGAACTTTAGAGAAATTGGAGGAGAGAATCCACTGAAGATGCTATGTTAATCTCATTCAGTTTCTATGTGTAGTTTTTCCACCTGAACTCCAGCACCACATTAAAAATGTATACGTGCAGCGCTGAAAGTCACATGCATCAGCGCCAACGTATAATATGGGGGACCCCGCTTGCAAATCGACCTGTAATTTCCAAATGCATTAAGATGCCACCCTGGGACTTTCCCAACTACTAGACGAGGAATAGATTATGACGATCTTTCAATTTCTTGCATTTTCTATGCATAGTTTTAACACAGTTTATCGTCAAAATGTGGTATCAATTTGGGACATTGATACGATGACCGCATACAATATACACGTGTATACACCAGCCAACACGCCCAATACAAACTGTATGTTCGATTAAGTGCCTCTCATTTTTAAACCGATTGTGATGCCAACCTGAACTTTGGAGAAATTGGAGAAGAGAATCCACTGAAGATGCTATGTTAATCTCATTCAGTTTCTATGTGTAGTTTGTCCACCTGAACTCCAGCACCACATTCAAAATGTATATAGCGGTAAAAGCACACCCAATAGTGTCTACGTGAAATTTAATGTGAGGGACCCACTTGCAAATTGACCTGTCATTTTCAAACCCATTTCGATGCCACCCTGACTCTTTGACATCCACTAGATGGGGAATATATTTGGATCCTTTTCAAATATCTTGAACTTTCTATGCAAAGTTTTCCTATAATTTATCGTCAAATCACGGATCAAAAATAGGGCGGTGATACGATTACCGCATACAAACGCACCCAGCCTTTCGTGTACAAGCCATCAATACACGGGTACATTACACTATAGCACGTAGCCTATGCTGGACGGGGTATGTTCTTGAAAGTGCCTCTCATTTTTAAACCGATTGTGATGCCAACCTGAACTTTAGAGAAATTGGAGGAGAGAATCCACTGAAGATGCTATGTTAATCTCATTCAGTTTCTATGTGTAGTTTTTCCACCTGAACTCCAGCACCACATTAAAAATGTATACGTGCAGCGCTGAAAGTCACATGCATCAGCGCCAACGTATAATATGGGGGACCCCGCTTGCAAATCGACCTGTAATTTCCAAATGCATTACGATGCCACCCTGGGACTTTCCCAACTACTAGACGAGGAATAGATTATGACGATCTTTCAATTTCTTGCATTTTCTATGCATAGTTTTAACACAGTTTATCGTCAAAATGTGGTATCAATTTGGGACATTGATACGATGACCGCATACAATATACACGTGTATACACCAGCCAACACGCCCAATACAAACTGTATGTTCGATTAAGTGCCTCTCATTTTTAAACCGATTGTGATGCCAACCCGAACTTTGGAGAAATTGGAGAAGAGAATCCACTGAAGATGCTATGTTAATCTCATTCAGTTTCTATGTGTAGTTTGTCCACCTGAACTCCAGCACCACATTCAAAATGTATATAGCGGTAAAAGCACACCCAATAGTGTCTACGTGAAATTTAATGTGAGGGACCCACTTGCAAATTGACCTGTCATTTTCAAACCCATTTCGATGCCACCCTGACTCTTTGACATCCACTAGATGGGGTATATATTTGGATCTTTTCAAATATATTTTGAACTTTCTATGCATAGTTTTCCTATAATTTATCGTCAAATCACGGATCAAAATTAGGGCGGCGATACGATTACCGTATACAAACGCACACAGCCTTTTGTGTACACGGGTACATTACAATATAGCACGAGCGTATGGTGGACGGGGTATGTTCTTGAAAGTGCCTCTCATTTTTAAACCGATTGTGATGCCAGCCTGAACTTTGAAGAAATTAGAGGAGAGAACCCACTGAAGATGCTATGTTAATCTCATTCAGTTTCTATGTGTAGTTTTTCCACCTGAACTCCAGCACTACATTCAAAATGTATACGTGCAGCGCTGAAAGTCACATGCATCAGCGCCAACGTATAATATGGGGGGACCCCGCTTGCAAATCGGCCTGTAATTTCCAAATGCATTACGATGCCACCCTGGGACTTTCCCAACTACTAGACGAGGAATAGATTATGACGATCTTTCAATTTCTTGCACTTTCTATGCATAGTTTTAACACAGTTTATCGTCAAAATGTGGTATCAGTTTGGGACATTGATACGATGCCTGCATACAATATACACGTGTACATTACACCGGCCAACACAGCGAATAGATGAATCCCACAACGACGAGTTTAGCGCCGATCTGCGCACTTCCGCGTTTGAAAACGAGGATCTCAATGTCACAGTAAACAACTTTATGCTGATCGTGCTGTTGAGAGCGCGCGCAATGTGTTTGAAAATGACAGGTCAATTTGCAAGTGGGTCCCTCACATTAAATTTCACGTAGACGCTTGGGTGTGCTTTTACCGCTATATACATTTTGAATGTGGTGCTGGAGTTCCCCGACTTTTAGTAGAAAAACTACATATAGAAACTGAATGAGATTAACATAGCATCTTCAGTAGATTCTCTCCTATAATTTATCCAAAGTTCAGGGTGGCGTCGCAATCAGTTTCAAAACCAGAGGCACTTACTCGAACATACACCCCGTCCAGTATTGGCCGTGTTGGCCTGTGTAATGTACACGTGTAGTTTGTATGCGGTCATCGTATGAATGTCCCAAATTGATACCACATTTTGACGATAAACTGTGTTAAAACTATGCATAGAAAGTGCAAGAAATTGAAAGATCGTCATAATCTATTCCTCGTCTAGTAGTTGGGAAAGTCCCAGGGTGGCATCGTAATGCATTTGGAAATTACAGGTCGATTTGCAAGCGGGGTCCCCCCATATTATACGTTGGCGCTGATGCATGTGACTTTCAGCGCTGCACGTATACATTTTGAATGTAATGCTGGAGTTCAGGTGGAAAAACTACACATAGAAACTGAATGAGATTAACATAGCATCTTCAGTGGGTTCTCTCCTCCAATTTCTCCAAAGTTCAGGTTGGCATCACAATCGGTTTAAAAATGAGAGGCACTTAATCGAACATACAGTTTGTATTGGGCGTGTTGGCCGGTGTATACACGTGTATATTGTATGCGGTCATCGTATCAATGTCCCAAATTGATACCACATTTTGACGATAAACTGTGTTAAAACTATGCATAGAAAGTGCAAGAAATTGAAAGATCGTCATAATCTATTCCTCGTCTAGTAGTTGGGAAAGTCCCAGGGTGGCATCGTAATGCATTTGGAAATTACAGGTCGATTTGCAAGCGGGGTCCCCCCATATTATACGTTGGCGCTGATGCATGTGACTTTCAGCGCTGCACGTATACATTTTGAATGTAATGCTGGAGTTCAGGTGGAAAAACTACACATAGAAACTGAATGAGATTAACATAGCATCTTCAGTGGGTTCTCTCCTCCAATTTCTCTAAAGTTCAGGTTGGCATCACAATCGGTTTTAAAATGAGGGGCACTTTCAAGAACATACCCCGCCCACCATAGGCTACGTGCTATAGTGTAATGTACCCGTGTATTGATGGCTTGTACACGAAAGGCTGGGTGCGTTTGTATGCGGTAATCGTATCACCGCCCTATTTTTGATCCGTGATTTGACGATAAATTATAGGAAAACTTTGCATAGAAAGTTCAAGATATTTGAAAAGGATCCAAATATATTCCCCATCTAGTGGATGTCAAAGAGTCAGGGTGGCATCGAAATGGGTTTGAAAATGACAGGTCAATTTGCAAGTGGGTCCCTCACATTAAATTTCACGTAGACACTATTTGGTGTGCTTTTACCGCTATATACATTTTGAATGTGGTGCTGGAGTTCACCGACTTTTAGTGGAAAAACTACACATAGAAACTAAATGAGATTAACATAGCATCTTCAGTGGATTCTCTCCTCAAATTTATCCAAAGTTCAGGGTGGCATTACAATCGGTTTAAAAACGAGAGGCACTTTACTCCAACATATACCCCGTCCAGTTTGTATTGGCCGTAAAATGTACACGTGTATGCATCGCTAATGCACTACCATTTTTTTTACACAAAAACAAAGCTCGATGTTTTCACAAGTTAAATATCCATCCACAAAGTTAATTATCATACAGACAATCGTCGTCGGTCCTACTTAATACTATCAATAGGAAACAGAATTAACAACCGCATATTAGCAACCAATTTCCTGTTTTTAAAAAATACTTTTAAGCCGATGTCCGTTACGGAGCACCGTAGTAGCGAATACGGCGCTGAATGCGGTGTTGAATTTCGGGCTCACTTGACGATTGAATGTGGTGCCGAATGTGGTGATAGCTTGACGCAGATAAGCGAAGATTATGTACATTACCTACGAAATTGACGATGCCACTGATGATAGCTATCATCCATCCAATCAGCCAGGTCTTGGTGGCAAATTGCTCCGTGAGTGTGGGCAGCATCACTCCAAGACCTTTCATCAGGCCTGTCCATAGCAGCCAACTGATATGCAGGCAAAGAACGGCATACCAGCCAAGGTGGCAACCACGAGCCAGACCAGTGGCCATTATTTCATCAGGAAAGGTCTCCAATTTGAAAGATTTGTTCCCAACGCACTGGGGCCAATTTCATAAAGCTGTTAAGCACAAAAAATTGCTTAGCATGCAAATGCTTCCTTGATAAAAACTGGATTACCAACCAGATTTTCATGTGTGGAATATTGCTTTTGACTGGCATTCAGCTGTTGTTTGCTTAGCATGAAAATTTCATGGACTTTTGGCTGGTAACCTGTTTTTACTAAGCAATACATTTTCATGCTAAGCAAATGTTTGTGCTTATTTAACAGCTCTATGAAATTTGCCCCAGCTGATAGCTAGGCCTACTTGATACACGGGTATTCTTACACGCAAGTGCTTGGCCAAGGCCAAGGATAGAACGGACGGACTTAAAAACGCGGAGTCACAAAAAAAGAGCATAGCGGGGAAACGAAAGGCGCGGAAAACAGCGAAAATTTCACATGCCCAATTATTATGGTCGGATTTCACAAAATCCGTATTTTTAAACCCAAATCCGTACTTCCGTATTTCTCGTGAATTTCCGTACGAAATACGGAAAAATCCGTATTGGTTGGCAGTTCTGGTAGCCTATTTGCTGGTATCTCAGCTGTGTGACAAAGTTACAAACAAATCAAGCGAAGATTATGTACATTACCTACGAAATTGACGATGCCACTGATGATAGCTATCATCCATCCAATCAGCCAGGTCTTGGTGGCAAATTGCTCCGTGAGTGTGGGCAGCATCACTCCGAGACCTTTCATCAGGCCTGTCCATAGCAGCCAACTGATATGCAGGCAAAGAACGGCATACCAGCCAAGGTGGCAACCACGAGCCAGACCAGTGGCCATATTTCATCAGGAAGGGTCTCCAATTTGAAAGATTTGTTCCCCATGACGCACTGACAGAGAGCAGTATATCCTCTGGTGATTCTCTTAGTGCAGGGTGCGCGAAATACAGAAAGTTAGCTCGTTGCCTGTAGGCAATTGCCAACCAAAATTGAAGTTGCCCGACAGTAAAGTTTGGTTGCCCAAAATACTGGACAGGGTTTACAAGATGCCATGATCACAACTTGAAGAAGAGGAACATTGAGTATTTCAAAAAGTTTTCACTGTGCTAAAACATCTTCCAAACCATTTCTAAATGGCTTGTCAGAGCATGGTCTAAGCTGGCATTTTACAATAATTTACTGATTTATTGTTACTACATGTAGGGGGCAAGATTCCACTGATGGGTATTCGATTTGCCCCGGCCGGGCAACTGTTATTTATGCATATATTTGGCCTCGGCTTTTATTACCTCTATGGTAACACCCAGGTCACTCATCCAGACGGTGGCTTTAAACAGCAATTTAAACGAGTTAATGGCTTTGGCCAAGCATGGAGGTATGGGCCAAGGCTACATATGAAAACATCACCCATAATTACATCCGGTTGAAAGTTGCCCATAAACAAAGTTTGTGTCACAATGGCTGCCAGACACCGTGTCCATATATGTCCATAGATATAACCATGGAGGAAGGATGGCATGTGCAGTAGCCCGATTAGCATGACCTGCTAGCCCAAGCGGCGTAGCCGGGGTTGTCTCCATAGGGGGAGCGATTGGGGGGGCTGGATGTAACAGGATTTGTCTTCAGAATGCAATTATTGTCTGCGTTTGCGAAATTTTCAGTGGGGGGGGGGGGGGTCCGACAATTTGTATGGGGGGGGGGGCGTGCGCCCCAACCCCCCCCCCCCTCCCAAGCCCCCCTTAGATACGCCACTGGCTAGCCCACATGCTTTAGTTCAATCATTATTTCAGTTGACCCACAACTCTTCAGTTGACCCACAACTCTTCAGTTGACCCACAACTCTTCAGTTGACTAAGCACAGGAATTATTCAACACGTTCAATCCACATTTTGCTAAAGTTGTTATATTTTGTTGCATCTTGCCTGCCTACTAAAGCTGATTTCTGTGCCCTGGCAAACAAATTTAATTTAACAGTTTTCCCCTGCTAATGAATTGTGAAAGAAAACTATTTTGAACAAAAAGGACTTACTAAACTGTGCACACTAAATTTTGGTCTTCCTAAAATACAGGCATACTGTACTGCTTAATTTTATTGTGTATTATTTTATTGTACTGCAGTGGACATAAGAGAGGGTGTCTTTATCCACTTTTGTTTGTTCAAAAACAGTATTTAAAACAGTTACCATTGTTTTAAATCAGTTGTCATGGTAACCATGAAAAAAAAAGATTTTGGTACCAAAGTGACCCCCGATAAAAGTTAGGAAAAGTCCCCAAATTTTGCATTGATTGGCTAAAGTGTACTGGGGTTATTATACAAAGTTTGGTGCATTGTGCCCTGTGCTAGTAACACACGTTTGTGCCAATATTACTTTTCATTTAAGTCTGATGTTGTGATGCATTGATTTGTAATACTTATTGTCAAACCAAATAAATATGGGATGTCATTGGTTTTCATAGGTTTAGAATACTAAATGTTCATTTTTCACTTTTGCCCTTTTTTTAAGATAAAAGAGCACAATATGGCTACTTTTTGATAAAGCTTAAAAATCTTGACTGAAAATCAATTACTTGCAATACATGTATATCCCCCAATCTGCCACGCATAAGATGCAAGTAAAACCATAAGTAACTTTCCAATAGAAACAGCTAAAAATGAACGTGTTAATAAAAAAAACACACAAAATACTGCAACAAAATTGAGAGTTCAATTTTATTGATAACCTTGACACACACATTTCTTTTAAACCAAAATAGTTAACACTAATTGACACTTTTGTAACAACCCCGATATTTGGTACAAAGTATTGAGTTTAGCCCCTCTCCAATCATACAGCATGCAAGTCTCATAATTTCACCATCACTTTTACATGTGAAAGTCTTGGTACCAAACACAGACTAGTCTAGCAATGGACTCTTTAGTCTGCCTTTATCTTATAGCAATGTGAATGATAGATTGATCAAAAGTTAACGTTAAATTTGTCATTTTAATTTTTGACAAGATTTTATAAATTGAAATACCTCCTTTTCCTTTACAAGACCACATTATTGTAGTTTAACCAGCTCGCGCCGGGATTATTTTTGCCGAAAATTTCTATTTTCAAAAAAGGCAAAATATAGCAGCCAACTTCTGATATACAGCCAAATGTCACAAATACTGATTTGCAAGAGTCATTTCAACAGTATTTGTACAATATTTCTTGCCGAAACCTCATATATTTCAATACTCTGGCTGCGCCCACCGGAGCGTAAATTGTAGAACAGGCCGTGCACAGCGGCCAAGTTCAAGTTCAATTACACACGGTCCGCCTCCACATACTTCTCGGACTTTGTGTGTGTGTACAAAACAAATGAGGGATTAGCATGTTAAGACGTCACCCGGAGGTGAGTCGAGGCAAGCTTGACGTTTTAACCAGTCAGCTGTGCCCATGTATAAAAACAGCCAGATCGTGTTAACACGTCCTCCAACGCGAACTGGTTAACTCGGACCAGTCAGGAAAATTTATTTTTTTCATAAAATAGAAGGCCGCACACTTCTGTTATTTGTAGTCCCTAAACGATTTGCGCAGAAGTTCCACATGCTCACCAAATCTCCCTGGATTTTGAGCTCAACTTGCATGGTCTATTAGTGGCATTTAGGGGTCATCACACTTTCAGAGCCTTGTGTAACAACACTGCTCGGGTCGGCCAAATTACACTGCAAAACTACGACTGCAATAAAATATTACGAGGCCTTGCTTTCAGGGCTTGAATTTCATCATCCAATTTAATCATGAAATCCATTACACCAAAAATAATTTGTTCCAAGACCGTGTCTATCAAAATTTACGACTTCAAAATTGGAGCTTCAACATGTTGATAACTGAATATTTGTCAAGATAATTAAAATAAACAAGGCAAACTTCATTTACTCATTCCAAGTGTGAAATATGAAATTCCCTGAATGCATAGTAGATAATTTGAAAGAAAAAACACCAGCACACGGGTCAAGTTTGGTCTTGGAGTCTGTTCGAGCAATGTCTACATAACTGGACTCGGTCCACAAGCCCAATCTGAATTTGAATTTAAAGCCCTGATGTTATGTACATCCTCTAGTTAACCCTAACCCTCCAGGGTATTTTGGCTAGAAACCCTGCCAGACGCATCAGATTGCATACTTTGTCACATTGACTTGTGTAGAGAGTGCAGCAAAGTGAAGCTGTCACCACAGATGCTCTGTGCTGCATCTGGCAGGGTTAGGGTTAAACAATATTTTGCACTTTCATATCAAGAACCGACTATTTAAAATGGGATTGGATGGACACAATAACTTTGGGATTTAAAAAGAATTCACCCTATTACAACGTTGGTTGGACTTGGACAGATCTTATAAAAAATGAATAAAACAAATCTGAGCTTACAAACTGAAGGAATTGTTTGATTGATCCTGCTTAGTGATGCAGTCATTTCAACCACGAGACCACAGACAAAGAATGAATCTTTCCTTCAAAGACCATTCACATTTCTTTGTACGAGGTCTGACACGCCATGCGTCAAGCAATCAAAAATAAAACAAACATGAGAAAATACAAAACTCATACACTTTTCACTTGCTCCACTTTTAAACAGAAATCAAAAAGAATTTACACTTTGCAGCCAGTAACTCGTTTTTGAGAAGGCAGGTGTGGAATTTCATTCTTGGAGGGGCTGGGAAATTTTTCCTTATCAAAGGGCACATGTATGAAAAGCAACTAATCTACAGACACATTTCAATTGCCTCCTCTATTATGTGAAGTTCCAGGGGTTAATGTCACGAAACTCATCGTAACTTATGATCCATCATAGGACACAAGACGCACTTCAGTGCTACGGTCCATCGCACATGATGCATTGCGCTTACAATATGTTTTGGGAAATGGTTTGCATGTGACCGTTGCTTTGCATCAGAGCTAAGGTGGGTTACAACCTTACAACTCGTCGTAAGTTACGATGCGCTTCGTGAAATTGGGTGCAGAAAAGTTCCAAGCAAAGGAGTCCAGGTTTAGGGTTTATTTCCCTACCTACTCTTGGGCTGTTCCGGTGCCCATCCGCTGGGGGTCTTGAGACGGGTAGTGAACGGCCTGTCCAGGGGGTCGAAGCCCCATCGGTGGTCTCACCCCTGGCGGAGGGGGTCTGACACCAGGGGGTAGGGGCCTGATGCCTGGAGGGGGTGGGGGCCGTAGCCCAGGTGGTGGAGGCCGAATACCGGGGTGGAAGGGGGGTGGTCCACGATATCCTGGGGGTGGTGGAAAGGGTGGCGGAGGGAATCCAAATGCTGTGGGGACAAAAATTCAAAAATTAACATTTTCTTGCAAGTCTTCGAAAGTTTAAGCAGAATAACAAAGACTATTCAACAGTGTAATTTTTGTTTTATTTTATCTAAACTTTGCACCCTCATCCCCATGGGCATAATTTTGTATCATCATGCTACTTTCCTACATATCTAATATGCAATCTGCAGATTTTTTTGTGCACAAATATCTTTGCATGGACTAAAAACTGACACTGATTACCAAATTGTTTTCATTTTCAAATTGTAAATTGTGATGAGCCTTTATTAAGTAGACAGTTACATTTACAACAAGAAAAACAATCTTTGACTGGCAGTTTGTATTAACAACGCTTCTCTAAAGATTGCAGGCACTGTTGGAGACTCCTACAGACTTTTTTCAAGTGTCGTCACAAAGCACATGGCGTAGAGATGTAAATGTAGTGCTTATTTGAGTTAATCAGTCAAGTGCCCATACGATACATGTACGATGATCACTCCAAAGTGGTTCACATGCGGTGGTTTTTTGTCTTTTCTGGTCACATGGGTGAAAAAAAGGTCTACTACAATAGCTACTAATTTAATAACATATGGGTCATTCCATGAAGTTGGAACACAAAGTGGAACCATACTTTTTACAAGGTCATCGTAGATAAATTACAAGGGATATGTTGAAAAATGTTTCGACATAGCAAATGTCACACAAGGGTACACAATGTTAAATTGTTTATAGCTACTGATTCACTTGTATTTCAGGTAAGAGTAACTAACTTAAAGCTTGTATGGGTCCATTCTGTGTGGTGTACTTAAAACTATGCATAGCAAAACTGTGTAGTGATATGTAGAAGTACTGAAATTGCCTTACAACAGGTTCTGGATGCAGAGTTGTATTCGAGTCCCTGCAAGTCTTTTCACAAGTCCCTGCAAGTCCCTGCAAGTCCCTGCAAGTCCATGCAAGTCCATCACAAGCCCTCCAGTCCTAATCCCAATCGCAAGCTATTCAAATGAGCTTTGACAAAGGCATTCCTTTGTCATTGTTCATCCAGTTACTTGTGACTGGCTTTATGAAAGGACTTCTGACTGGGCTTGCGAAAGGACTTGTGAAAGGACTTGCAGGGACTCGACTACAACTCTGTCTGGATGTAACAGGGACAACATGTACCAACTTGGTTGAATGACATATGTGAGGTTCCTGTTATACTTACCTCCAGGGGGTGGAGGTTGTTGGCGATGCATCATGCGGGGAGGGGGGCCACGAGGCATTCTTCCTGGGGGGCCTGGAGGGGGCCCCATGGGTCCTGGTGGGGGCCCGCGGGGTCCTGGTGGCCCCCTGGGTCCTGGTGGTCCCCCGGGTCCTGGTGGTCCCCCGGGTCCTGGTGGTCCCCCGGGTCCTGGTGGTCCCCCGGGTCCTGGTGGCCCCCCGGGTCCTGGTGGCCCCCCGGGTAGGGGCGGGAGCTGGATGTCATCCTGGTCAAGATTGAAGAAGTTGTTGGGCTGCGATCCGTCGGCCGGCATCGGTGGCAAAGGCAGAGCTGAGAATACAACCCAAAAAATCAATCATTTTCAAAGATCCTTCAAAATCCAGCAATAGGTTTTGGCATGGATCCAAAAACCTAGAGATGAGGGCGTGCTTTGCAGAAGAATGTCAATATGGCAGCGTAGAATAACAGATGGGATTCAAGGCGCTATGCAGTATTTTCAAAACAGGACATTGGAAACACTGTTTCTGACTGGGCAGAGCTTGTATACTGCAACAATGTGGTTTTTGTGACAAAAGGGGCATTTCAATTAACAAAATGTTGGTAATATTGAAAACTGATGACCAGAATAATGACAAATTCGACCTCAACTTCAAATTCATCTATCAATCACACTTGTCGGAGTTTAGTATCAAGATTTTAAAATAAAAAGTGGTAATTCGTCAAACAAACCACAAGGGAAACTGACTTGGCAAATTTGAATAAATAAAGGTGAACAAGATAGCTCAATTGGTAGAGCGCCGGCACGGTATTCCGGAGGTCGCAGGTTCGAATCCCGCTCCTGCCAGTTTTCTTTGACTGACCATCACAATACACAAACTTACCCCCAGGGAGTCCGGGTACCGGCTCATAATGCAGTTCCTTGCCTTCTTCAATGCTCTTGACCGCAACACCCTGCTGACCCTGGGATTTCCCCCACTTGACATTTAACCTTCGACCTTTGAGGATCAGCTTCTGGAAGGACTTCTCTGCAGCTTGCTCAGCGGCTGAGCGCGTCGTAAAGGTCACGAACGCACACTGCTGTTTCTGGACGACGTTAATGGTACGAATCTCCCCAAATTGGTAGAAGTGATTTCTGATGGAAAAGGAACAAGTCATTTACAAATATATTAGTGTCACCGGTGTTTGCGTTCTAGGAACTTTAACCCTAACCCCTGTGGCACTTTTACTGGGAAGTGTCCTCAACCTGTCAAAATCGAACACTGTGCAGTATACCTATGGCACATTCTTTGTAGACAAATTGGGGCATCATAGCTCCAAGTAAAGTAATGGTGCCAACGCTCTGCAGACCTGAACCCATCAAAATACAACACAACACGGTGTTGGATTTTGGCGACGGTTAGGGTTAATATATTCCAAAAATCAACAAAATCCATTGTGGGACACCTTGTTTCCAAATCCTGGCAAAAACGACAAGAGTAGTATTGTGCTGAATATTACACACATACTAAATAAAATGCGTTTGAATTGAATTGTCTTTTTTCTAGTCTAGTAAATACCAAATATGGGCAATCAGATTTGCAAAGGCCAAGTGGGAGCAGGTTTGATAAAGGACTATGGTTACCTATAGTCGACGATTGTTTCACTAACTTTAATACCCAAATGCTGGATAGTCGACTATCACAAACCAACCCACAGCGTATGGTCGCACTGATTATCAATAACAACATTACTCGTACCAGGGATGTATTCGAGTCCATCACAAGTCCCTGCAAGTCCATCACAAGCCCTCCAGTCCTAATCCCAATCACAAGCTATTCAAATGAACTTTGACAAAGGCATTCCTTTGTCATTGTTCATCCAGTTACTTGTGACCAGCTTTATGAAATGACTTCTGACTGGGCTTGCGAAAGGACTTGCAGGGACTCGAATACGACTCTGACTCATACTAAACTGTGACAAGTGAGGTTGGGACCAGTAACTATCGTTCGCACCTGGATATTACTGCGCAGGATTAAATACGTCATGAATCGACCACTGGTTAACAAATTTTCCTTGATTTAACTTCCTCTACGATTATTCATCCATGCAGATGCTGCAAGGATGACCCACCTGAGATTCTCTTCAGTGACTTTGTCTCCAAGACCGCCCACATACAGCGTAGTGACAGTCTTGTCGTCTGGTGGCTCTAGCTTGGGCATGGTGTCTGCACGGCGCATCAGCTTGTCGGCGACAGGGTCGTTGGTGCCGTAGAAACGGTCCTTGATGTTCTGATCCGCCAGCGGGTCATCTGGATCCGTTGGCCTTTCATGCCTGATTGAGAATAGTAAACAAATATTGACTTTACAAGTCATCACCCACACCACAAATTAACATTTCCCCCAAAATGTTGCTGTTGTATATTCCTATGTCTACAAAAAGAGAAATGGCTCGACATGCGTTATTAAGAAAACTAATTAGTAATAGCAACTTATCCCACTGTCGTACATTTCGCAGGTTCATGAAGTAACACTCGAAACATTTCCCGACAATAAAGCGCATGCACACATTCTGAGGCACAGCAGAAACCAATGCAGGAAATAAACATGAAGAAAAAAATGGAAAAAGGTTTTTAAAACTTACTGGTGTGAAAATGCTGTATCATGGCTTACAGTCCCATGATTGGCGACATTATTTTTGCACAGTTTGACAAACATAATCGTTATGGAAATTATGCATTCCTGACTCAGTTTGTCATGTCAGGGTACTGCGTTTCTGGCCATATTAATTTGGTGTTCGTCTTCCCTTATCAACTCACATGGTTTCTGTACGCAACTTTTTTGGCCCCCACCCCCTCGACCCATGCGGTACGTGCAGACATCCACTTACCTATACGGACACTCCTCCCCTCTTCGGCATTCACCTTTGACCCAGAAAGAGCAGATGTGTGGCCTGTTGCGTTTGTAGTAGGGCGTGGTCCTAGCAAGTTTCATGAGGAGGTCGCTGGGGGCTTGAGCCTTGCCTACCGCCCCCGCTGCTTGCACACCGTCCACGTTGGCAATCTAGACAAATATATCAGCAATATAGTTTACACTTAAAAGGCATTTGTGTATTCTGTCTGCGTAGATTGTCACTGACACCACGGCGTAACACTCAACACATGCAACACAGAGTGACATGACGTTAGGCCACACTATTGCAATTGTGGATAGACCAATCAGTACAAACATTCAAATTTGCTTGAAGAAAATTCCCATGTGGGTCATGGAAGAAGTTTGAGCGAGGACTACACAATAGTTAACTGTATAGTCCTCGCTCAAACTAGTTGACTACCTGAAACCAGCCTCCAGGCATGGTAGTGCTGGTTAACAAAAGCAACATTTTTCAAGCTAAAGTGTAAAAGGGAACGAGTGGCACAATAGTTCAATACCTATCATGTACGTTTGGTCGCAAAGCACGTCACAAATCAATCACTGGTTAACCATCGTTAGCCACTGGTTAACCATCGTTAGCCACTGGTTAACCACTGGTTAACCATCATTAGCCACTGGTTAACCACTGGTTAGCCATCGTTAACCACTGGTTAGCCATTGGTTACTGGATAAGGAAGCATGAATGAGAGCTTACCTGTCTTTCTATGTTCTGTGAGTAATACTCTTTGTTGACCTCCGACTTGGGCATCTCATCTTTGACATTCAATGCAGCATCTCGGACCTGAATGGGCAGGCCTGTGATAAAACAATCCGTACAACACTTTATGCAACCATGCTGATTAAATGTGCAGGATGAATTTTTTTTTTAAATGCCTCATCGGTTGCTGTATGTGTGCGCATGCATGAAATGCAAGGCCAGTTTCACGGATTGCGCATATACCGAATTGGTAAGTCGTGCTAATTTTTTTCTAAATGGTGGAGAACATCGCGCAGTAGCTACATGTGTGTGACAAGGAACTGCTTCTCTTTGCAAAGTCAGTGTAACGTCAAGACGTTTTGGAGCTGGAAATATCTCCTTTTCTTTACATTTTTGGAGGAATATTTCTACCCATCGGGAAAATGGACTATTAAACTGTTGGAAGAGATAATGCCAAAAACATTTATGGAGGTAAACCGTGATTTTTAAACCTCAATTTCCTAGCATAGTCCATGTCATGGCATCCTTCTAGGGCTAACATTCTCAACAGAAAAAAAATAACGTGATGCACGCAAACTGACAGACTTTGTGTATGCGAAAGCTGAAAATGGTTCCATTCAATGCAATTAGCCATCACACACAATAAGTGCAGCCCAAAACGCACAATCACATGTACTGATCACATGGTACTGTAATGACATTTATCACCATGATCAAGTCTTACCATACTCTAGATCCAGCAGGCACGTCTGGCAGACATTCTTGATCTTGCTACACGTCTGACATACTTCCGTCTTCTTGAATCGCATGCGGGCGCCGGGACACCAGCGAAAGATGGTGAAGGGACGATCACAGATCTTACATTCCCGTCCAAACTTCTCCTTCGTCTGGAGAAACAGAACAGAAAGCTGATCAATTAGGAATATTTGACTCGGTTATTAACTTTCATGCAGTGCATCATGGGCAATGCTACCAGATGTGCACACTTTGCGAGTGAGTGGACATTTGAATTCATGTAGTTTAACAAAGATACTAACTAACTGGCCAATAGCTACATTGTAAGTTGCATCAGTTCAAATTCCCCTCAAGTCAACTTTCTTCATTTATCCGCAAAACATTCCTGTTTTAGCAGAAATTTATTGGCATTGCCCACATGAGAATTCTTTGCTAGGCCGACACGTCCCTCAACAGTTGGCAAATGGAGAAGACAAACTTCCGGAGAAGCAATGGTTGTATTGGAAATGACTGAGTAACAGAACAAACTGTCAAAAAAAAGTCTTACCATGCGAATGTAGGGATTATCTCCTAGACATGTCTGGCAGAGTATTGGGAAGTCCTGTAAACAAATAAAACAGTATAAGAATTCAGAACATGCCATGAATAAAAATATGTTCACATTTAGAATAGGAATATACTTGTACACTTGATCATGGGTAAACAGGCCCAAATTCGAATACGCTTAAAAACAGTTCTAGATTAGAAATGTTAAAAAGCGACGCCACTCAAGGATACTTTCTATTTTTCGACATGCCATGCATACACGTACATGTAGGTAGCGGTCCTAGGTCGGGCGCATTGCCGTGAATACTGTTTAACGGTCATGCTACTTAGTGTCAACAAGCATCAACAAACACAATCAGCGTCAACAAAGCATCAACAAGCTCAAAATGCACATTTAAGCTTCACAAAAGCTATAATTGTATTCAACAAACTTTCGCATCTCGTATTAATTATGTAAGAAATTGGGCGAATTCTCGTTCACACTCCCACATAAAAACGAAATTTTATGACGACAAAATTACAATGAATGGGCGCCGCCATCTTTGTTTTCTCTTTTGCGCATGCGCGATTGCACAATGTCCCAGAAAAACAAGATGGCTGCCGGGAAAAAGCACAGTTGATGTCGTACTTTTTCGCTTAAAAATCACACATTTTAAGATACTTTTAAATACTAATGTAATGATACTTTTAAATAATCATAGGAGCCCACTAAATATTGTGAATAACATGTTTAAGCTTAACAGTGCTTTTATAAGTTGTTGACGCTTTGTTGACGCTTTGTTGACGCTAATTAGCATGACCCCCACTGGCACTGCTGCTTGTCCACCAACGGGAAACTGTATTCAAATTTGCTGTGCAACGCGTAGACTCTAAATCGGGCAAAATCGGCTAAAGACTAGCATGAGGCTTCCCCTTAAATATCATCAATACCGATAGTAACTGTAAAAATTATTTTAAGAGGTTTTACCGATTCTTCCCAGTTCTGCCGATTGTACGTGTTTGTGCTCTTACTCGCCGCCATGATTGAATGACAAGCGCCCTCTGTCGACTGAAACCTCATATTTGGGCTTGAGGGCGCTGTTGATGCAGACTATTAAAAAGAAGTCCATTCATTGCTCAATGATTGGTTCACAATAAAAAATATTAATTATTTGAAAGTACTTCACTTGTTTGACACGTACTAAGAATTGGAAAATATATCCATCCTTTATTTCATTTTAAATTTTGAAACAATCTCCAAGCAAAATTATCCTCTTAACAAACGTACAGGATATTAAATGATGGAAACAAAGTAAAAAATGTTTTCAGCCAAAACATTTCAAAAAGTTCATACAAGGTCAAATAAACTGTTACATATTGTCCCTAAAAATATAACAGGCTTGCCTGGGGAAGAACGTAGTTGTGAGCAAACTGGATAGAAGTTTCTGTTTTTGGTCAAATATAATAATGAAATACATACATGTACATCTACATGTACATGTACATGCAACTCATTGGCAGGGACAGAATTAGCCTTCCAGAAACAAGGTGGGCACAAGAGCAGGGTGCCATTTGAGTTGGGTAAACCCTTTTAGATTTGCCCAACTCAAATACTGCCCTCCTATTGCATCCACCATATCTCAAAAAGGTGAAATTGGTTGAACTTTTTTACCACCAAGGTGAATGGGGGTGAAGCATAGACCTTCGAGCTTGAAGAGGGCAGGGCATGTGTAACATCCCCCAACCAAACGCAAAGTTTTGCAGTGGGTCACAACCCCCACACCTCCCCTCCCCCCCACCCCCAATGTGCGATAGGACAATAAAACCAAAAGATTATGTATTGACCAATCATAGCTTCTCTATAGTCCAACAAAAGGAACAGAGGTATGGCACACTGGGTGTGATTGGCTAATACGTGAAGGGATGGTACTTTAATGAATCAGTCTAATGACTCATTGCTTGTAACAAGAATAAAATGCATACCAGTACTGCTGCATGTACGTAATAATTTCAAGCTTTATTGTCAGACGTGTAACAAAAGAAATAAATCATGACGTGCACTGGTACATGGTTTTTAAGAACTCGAGGACAGATTTTAGAAGTATTATGTATCGCTGAATAACGACAAGTTTATTCAAACATTTAAGCATTCTTACATTTCAAAGTGTGACCATAACACAATCAGGGAAAACAAGGGTATAGTTTTAAAAAAAATACCAATAGCATTTGAAAATGGTGGGAATGTTGCGGGTAACCAGACTTTTTATCACAGTATCTAGTAATCAAATAGGCAAGTTGTCAAGAATTGTGGAAGGTCTTTCAGACACTTTGTCATCTGATAACTGTCTTAAAAGTCAAATTTTCCTACATTTCAAAGTCAATAAAAATGTCTAAAATTGCCCTTTTCCCACCAAGCTTCAGAATATACACTGAATGCAAACCAAAAACATTTGCTGTTTTTGTACTACCAAGAATTTAAGTGACCCTTCCCCAAAACCCAACTGAATTTAATCTAAAGACATTCAGCAAACATTATGCAGGTATTTACAACCACAACACGAAAACCTACACGCAGAAAAACCAACATATGGCCAAGGGGTAAATGATGATATATCCCTGAACTTTGTAAGGGTCCAACCTTCCAAATGTTTCAATGTCATAATATAGAACTTTCAAAAACAAAGCTTTTCATCTGCTTATCTCCAACTATCAATTCAATAAAACCAAACACAAACATCAAACTATCCACGTAAATTCCATGACTGAATTCATTTGGTTCACCCTAACCCTCCAGGGTATTTTGGCTAGAACCCTGCCAGACGCATCAGATTGCATAGTTTGTCAAATTGACTTGTGTGCAGAGTGCAGCAAAGTGGAGCTGCGTCTGGCAGGGTTATAGGGTTAAAGAGAATTGACCTATGGCTGTTCATAAGCATTATCCAATCATAGTATCTGTTGCATATAATGTGACATTCAAAATCTTGGACAAAAAACTTCCACACACATTAAAAATGCAATACACGAATGCACATTAAATGCAAATTGCTAACACATTCAACCAGTGTGGTCCATAAATTTCATACACGCAAACATGAGGAGATGAGTTATGTCAGACAAATCCAAGAAACTCCATCAGAGATAAGAACAGTAAACGCTTTACGAGCGCCGGTGTTTAAAACCTCATGAACAGCTCGAGTCAATTACCAATGCAACGCAAGGTTACTGCTAACAAAATTCCATGATCTACAAGCTGCTTATGCAGAAAATCAACTCACAGTATTCAATGATCACTAATTTTAAAAAAATTACTGAAAAATAGCACTGAAAACTAAAAGATCATTAAAAAAAACTTTTAGGAAATGTTGACTTTTAATTTTATACTTGAACATTAACCAAAAGATCAATGATGGTTGCTTGACAAAATGTTGTGCTGTACTGGGGGCTGCTACACGATATAATATGTACACATGACTGAGAATTTAGGACAAAATTAGAAATTTCAACTGCAAAAAAATGGGGGATTCCTCTTTCGGGATTTGTCAACTTCAGAACGAGTTCCGTAAACGCTTGTTTTTAGAAGCCCTGGTTGAAACCGGAGCCTCCACTTCCACCAGAGTAGAAACCACCGGTACTACTGCCACCTCCCTGGTTCCCTGTAACCAAACACAAGAAACAATAAGTCAACAAAATGCTGAACTAACGATGACCCGATGATTCTTGATCAATCGTTGGGCAAGTTAAAAACCGATCATGATACACAAGGTCAGTTCGATGGATGTCATCGGTGCCAAATCCAATCAAATTAAATTCAAAGAAATATCAAGTAATTCACAAATAACCAACTCGGTTAATTTAATTAATCTCTTAAAGACGCTGTGTCCGTGCATCTTGGGCCTGGCACCCCGAAAAATAAATGTTCAAACCAAACTGCTAATATGTTAGCATTAGATAAGTTATGAGTTTTGCATGGAGACATTTCACACATTGAAGATAAGTATTGGTTAATCATTTTCAATTTTTGCAACACAAGCCGGACGTTCCTTTTCTTTGCGCTAATGTTTAGGGCAATCTTTGCATCTAAAGTTAAAGAGCATATATATTGCAGAGTGTAGTACGCAATCTTTTCTCCATTATTTGTTTGTATGGGAGGAAACCCAGTGAATTGAACATTTTCAGCCAAAGTACAGGTATCGCAGCTTTCAAGAGTAAAGACAATTGGCAAAGGGGGGGGGGGGGGGGGGGGGGGACCGAACCCACATACCATTGCATGCAAGTCAGACACGGTAACCACTGGACCACATCGCTCTACAAAAGTGAAGACAGCTTACCTTGATATCCCGACCCCTGGCTCTCGAAGCTCGTGTATCCAGTGCCAGATCGCATCCCGCTTGATTGGTTCCCAAAGCCGTTGCCTTGGCTGCTAAAGCCACTACTCTGACCTCCGACATGTGGGCTCTGACCTCCATAGGATCCTCCACCACCTGTTGAAGAACGACATCGTGTTTATATTTAGGTCTTGTAGTCAGCGTGAAAATTATAGATCACGCTATTAAATATACCTATGATTTACACAATGTTTTGCAAGCGCACACTGTTTTTCACGTTACAGCAGCTGTTGGCAACTTTGGTTTTGAACTCCCGACTTTGTTCCAAAAGTTTAAAAGATGTACTGATCTTCCCACAGACTAGCACAGCTTCTAACTTTGAACTTCTGCCCTGTCTAATTCAGTTCTGTACAGCCCGACTCCAAATTGTACATGTTTAAGAAGAATACGCCTCTTCCTCATATGAAGGTACGCAAGTATCAGAAAACATCCCCTTTTTGGTCAGCCGTCTTGAATAAGTGAATTAAGTTGGACACAAAATGACTGAAGCAACTGTTGCTCTTCTGACCAAAGTAAACTAACCATTAGGCTGTGCCCACTGTGCATGTGGGTTAACAACACGCAAGCCTCTAACAAGGCTATCCTACATGCTTGAGCCACGAATGCCCCTCCTACACACGCATATCAGACTTTTGACAGACTTTTTAATGCACATTTGCAGCTGTGATTGTGGCAGTTTGCAACAATGTGGCAGCAATAGGGTGCCCCAAAGAAGCCGCTTTCCTCTTCAAATACCACTTCATTGTCAACAAAGAAGTTGAAAAATGACCTCTCTGTACAAAATATGTGGTTGCATACTTAATTGTGAATCTGGTTGAATCTAATGACACAGAAATTCAGAATTCTGAGCACTAAAGCAAGCATTAAATACAACTTCAAAAGCTTTGTTTTGGTACTCGCCTCCCATCCCAGGCGACATTCCCGACACGTCCCCATAGCCACCGTCCCCACCAACTCCATCGTCCTCGGAGTTCAGAAACAGCTCAATGTAGCGGTGCATCATGTGTTCCTTGTCCTTCTTCATGCCGGCCACAGCGTCGCGATGAGAGGTGAAGTCCACGTCTGCTTCTCCGGACGGCTGACCCTTGCTGTTGTACTTGATGACCACTCGGCAGGGCACAGCCTTATCGCCAAACCACTGCTCACAAAGCAAAACAAAAACTGATGCACTGAAATCTCTCATCAGATCAAGAGAAAACGTCCTTATTAAACGCGTGGTTTTGTTACATACTGGATCTGCCGTTGGAAAGTTAGAATTGCAAGCAGTACAGCCCAGGACAAAAGGTTCGCAGAAATCAAAATAGGAAAAAGGCTTTAAATCATTAAATCAGAAACAAGGATGAGCACACAAGAAAGTTTAAATGTTGATGTATATTTGTATTTTCCTTACTTTTTCAAGACTCCTCGTGGCACTGGAGTGCATTTTTGCACTTATGATCGTAATCATAAACATTAAACTACAACACTATTGTGTACTTTTTTCACAAATTATTATAAATCACTCTAAAATGTTCAAGCCATTAAAAAACAAAAATCTCCACAAAAAAATGTTTTCTCGACAAGAACAGCTAAACATAAGTTGTTAGATTTTTCACAAATGGCCATACCTCCATGATGTGCTCTTCCGTTGCACTAAAAGGCAGACCTCTCATGTGAATGGAGTGTCCCGTCTGACTCTGGAACGTTGGACCCATACTGTCGCCCCCTGGGCCACCAAACATGCCGCCGCCGCCTCCTCCATAACCCCCTCCACTGCCAAACCCGCTTCCCCCTCTGCCGAATCCACCCCCTGAACAATGACATGAATACACACAGATATGAGAGAACTTCGCTCCTACCCACTGCACAAACAGGGTGCTGGGAACCTCTGATGCACTTTGAGCTCTGATTGGACAGATTTTGTGCGACCTGTGACCTGCTGGAGATCACCAGTTCCACAGGTACTGCACACACGTGATACACATCGCCCACAAGTTTCACCAGTGTTGCCATTCTCACAGCACTGCATGTAATTCGCAAAAGTCATGGTACGCTACCCACAATGCCATGCGATTCCTTCACAAAAATCCATGAAGCGCACCCTAAGTTTCCAGCGCCCTGTGTGCATGGTTGGTATGAGCGAATCAGATAACCAGAGTGCTACAGGTATTTGGCGAAAACCCCTGGGTGACTTCTACTTATGCAAATTATTCTCCACTTTTGTGCAAATCAAGTCGGATATTTTTCACAAAGCTGGCCAACATTTGAATTGTTTGCGGGGGTGCAATCCACAATAACTAACCTTTGACAAGACTGCAAAACAGCGCAGCTACAATACAACTATCTGTGTATCTTTTTAGTATTCTTTTACATGTACTGAAGAATTTGGATCTGCTTACAAACAAATCAGTCAATAAGTACATTATACACTCAAAGCAATACCCTAAAAGTATCCCTTTTGGATATTTACAAACCAGAAATATCACTAGTTGAACTGAAAAACTATTAAACAACTATTAGGCGTTTCTTTTGTAATGTGGCAAGCAGTTTTGGTCCGACATGAAGCCAATTTTAAACCTACATTTTCTTCATAATAGACCCTCACAGTTGATTCTAATTTTAAAGTGAAACAAGTCACATTCAACGTGCAGATTTTTTGGTTTCACCTTTTGGAATTGACCAACATTTTCACTGACGACTTTTTATCTTCTTTTACCATTAATTCTTTTTTTACAGATGACAAAAGATGCTATAAATGGTTCCAAAGCAATGCCGAGTAAACAAGTGATACAATTTGGATGTATTCTGGTGTTTTACTACTCTATCAAGGCTGGGAACACACAAACATTTTTGGACTCTTCGCGCCCATGAAAAAAAACTGACATGCAGACTCACCTCTCATGCCTGCACCTCGCATCCCCCTCCCGCGTCGGCCCATCATTCCACCAATACCAAAGCCGGTGCCCCCACCTCCACTGCCTCCAAACCCATAGTTGTCCATCCCAAAGAAGTTGTCGTCATACCCTCCTCCGAAACCTGATAGAAATTTATTGCACTCATGTTGACTTGTTTCTTAAACTTTCACAGCGCAGTTATTTGTGAAAGCGATTCAACTACAACCCCATGCGTTTTTATTTAACGGATCATAACAAGTGCAGTGGAAAGGTTGAATTTTTCCAAAAATTTAGATATTTTTTTTTTAAGATTGAAAGAAGAATTAACGAGTAAATATATTACCATTTGACATCTTTTAGGTACATTGAATAATGAATAGTTTAGCTCAGAAGTCGTTGGCAGTGAAAACAAAAATTCTGTGTGAACGATACAATTTTAAGTCTTCCAAAGTTTCAAAAAGTAACAGGCCTGGGTACAAAATATAGTGATACTCTTGTGTGCGGCTTTAAACTAGCTTTTATAGAATGTTTTTGAGACTTACCGTTTGTACCGATACACATTTAAATTGTCACAAACTTGCACACAAGTACTCATTACTTCTGTATTTAATTACTTATTAATATGGCCGGAAAACTCCAGCTATAATAGCAAAGCTGTTACAATCAGCTTAATTGTGAAATCGATTATTTGTTTTAGTTAAAATGTTTATGTTCATCATAAATAAGCTGACATTAAAAAAGGTAATTTTCTGAGCATGTGTGCATAGTTCTGAGCATGTGCGCGTAGTTCTGAGCATGTGCACATAGTTCTGAGCATGTGCACGTAGTTCTGAGCATGCACACGACTGGTGAGACAATAGCAAGGACCGTATGTTTGCTGCTACTCGTGTCTCAAAAGACTCCAACTGGAGTCACAATTTGACGAATGAAAACAGGCTGGCTCATACTAGTGCAATAAGTCTGACGTTATCACCTACCATCAAATCTGTAGCGCCGCTCAAAGCCCGAGCTCGACGGGCCCCTGCCCCGACCGCCAAACATGCCCCCGCCACCGGCCCCGCCCCCACCGTAGCGATCATAGGGACCCGGTCTCTGAAAGGCCCGGGCAAATTTGTTAGCATTCACCACTCGCCGGATCTCCTCCACGCTACTGTGGAAAATCTCCACATACCTGCCAATACAAACGGGACATGAGAAAGACCATTAATTGATGGTACTCATTTCACCCTTCCCAATGCGAGTGCTTCGGGCAAGCCTGCCTGCTTGCCAGTGGTCAGGCACCTGAACACTACTACTCGGCAGAGGTGGGATCGAACCCCACTCGAGTAGCTTGTTTTAATTTTTTGAAGCATCGAATGTTTAAAAACAGCCGGGAAGGGCAGATATGTAAGCAATTATGATCCAACTGAACAAAACTTAATTTCACTTCTGGACAGAATACAAAGTGATTACAAAGTCACAGCTGTCTTACGTCTGCAAACTTCCCTACATAAATATAACCTTATTGCTCAAGGAGGTTTAGACTTAATTTTTAACAAGTTTAAATAACCATTTTTAATAGAACAAAGTGAGCGTTTAACAGAAGCCGCGAGGCAAAATGGAACATATTAGAAAATAAACCATTCAACCAATGATCTGGTATGTGTCTAGCTTTTACAAGACTCAAATTATGTTAACAGTCCAACACAAATGTACATGTATACGTGTTAAGGCCCAAAAACGCCAACTACGCAGTTTTGAGTTACCAAAATTGGAATGTTAGTCACATTGTGGCCTCATTTCCATGCACTCATAATGAACAGACGGAATTGCCGAAGAAGTTCCAGAAATTCTTTTTTTCTTTTGTAATCTTTAAACTAGATTTCTATAAACATGTACATGTGTGTATTTTTAGATATCACCTTCATTATATATGTACAAATGTCAGTAAACGGGGGAAAAAATAACTTTGAATTATTATCTCCTGGAACAAATAGGTCGGCCATGGAAGTTTCGGACAAGAAAAAGAAAGCGAATGGTATTTTGTTGGGATTTGAAAGGGCGTTATTTCTTACCTGAACAAATCTGCAGATTAGTTTTTAACAAAATATTTTACTGAGCAGAAAGCTTTCAAATATTAGAAGTAAATAACGTCAACTTCATCAAGGAATTACTCAAACGAATAAATGCTAAAAAGTTTGAGACATATTACCTCAAGAGACCTCAGGGTAACAGATTTTGTTTTGGATTTTTTTTGTGTTTCTTTGTTTTGTTGTTGGGGGGGCACTAAGGCCAGTGGGTTGGGTATTCTTAGTCTAGCGTGGGGATTATGGAGCTTGTGTTTCTTGATCAAGACAATTGCTTGCATTTGTTCCTCCAGACAAGGAGAAAGTGGGTGTGTGTGTTTGAGCTGAGCAATGATTCGGGGATCGACTTCAATTAAAAGGTTACAGTAACATAAGACTGCAATAGACCCCTTGACATCTTGACCCCTTGACGTCTCGACCAATCACAGTCACAAATATGGTCCGACAGGAGTCCGACATGCACGTGCGCATGTGTGGCCCACATGGTTGTGATTGGTCAGCATGACAAGGGGCTTATTGGCTTGCGCCGTTAAACTGTGTATGCTCTCCATGGAGTCAAGATGGATTCAGGAATTCATTATCTCATCCATCGGGGGTAATAATGATATTTACAGGATTTTACCTGCAAAGGTGCTTTAGCTGTCACCATCATTTTTCACTGGTGAAATAATTTAAATGTGGGGAAATGAGCAAAGCACAAAAAAGTAGGCAATTTATATAAAGGGTTTAGAATTGCAGCTTTGACTAATAGAAATATGAAGAGACATACAACAGTCACAGACTGAACAACAGATAGACAAGACATGAAGGAGAGAAGACAGGGAGCTAGACAAACACTCTTATCTTGACATTACCTCCTGGTAAGAGCCACGCTGTCAGATATATACCAGATGTACATATGTACCACACATAGCATTTTTCACTATTAGTCCTATTCGTGTTGGGGATTTTGCAGTTTGCATAAATACGGCAACACTGTTCACACCAAAACTTCAAATTGTGCGTGTCATGTAAAAACTCAATTCAGTACTGCACACGAAAGGCTTCAAATGCTTCCCTTCCTGAAGAAATATTGTGATCAACTATGCGACATCCAAGCAATGTATACACAGTATTTTTTTCAATTTTGTTCTTACACAATACTGGATTTCTTTCTTCAGGTATGATCTTGTATTGAAACATTTCCGCATGAAGAGCAAGACACATCTGACAACTGGCTTGCTTACCACGAAGCTGCATAACACAGTTGTACTATGACAACATAGCGGCCTGAAACACTATTAAAATAATATGCGCGATAAATGTCAGTTTTAAACCTTTAAACCATCAAAAGGCAAATAATACCATTAAAACGTAACTGAAACACCCTGCGGGTAACGTACTTAAGCACACAAAATAGTTTTAAAAAAATAATAATAAAAAACGGTAGCTACCCCACCGCTTAATTCCATTCCCACCTGTGACCCATTTTATGCATGTGCTTCTTTAAAGCCTGCTCTGCGAGATCCTTTGATGCAAATTGCACAAAGGCTTCCCCGGTACACCGCCCATCCTGGTCTGTTGGCAGTGTAATCCCATTCGCCACAATCTCCAACCCTGTAGTTTTTTGGGGAAGGGAACCGGTTCACCACGCAACCCCCAGCGTCGCCCGATTACCACCCGGATGACACACAGACACAACCCAGCCAGGACGTAGGTACCCAAGTTGGGGGGACACCACCCGCCAAGTCACCCAGCCGATAGGATACCCAATAAGATGATAAAAAGAGGGGAAAAAGACAGGAGCAATTGGTCAATCATTCTGATAATCTGTGGGGCAAACGGCATTCAAGTTACATCAAATAAAGCCCCCAGATTTTCAATCTTGCACATGGAACAAAGTTAAATAACGCACGTAATAATATAATCATTCTAATTAGTTTGTAAAACTAATTCCAACTGGATGAACATCACTATGGAAGCAACAAAAATGGTGGACGGTCGGGTTGGCACAGTAGGTTTTTTCCCTTGCCTTCCACCTCTGGTGACCCTGGTTCATTCCCCTCCAGGTCCACTATGTGGACTGGGTTTTAGTCCCTACCTGGTTGCTTGAGTTTTCCCCACAAGGATTTCTTCTCTGGGGTTTTTGTGCCAATACTAAAACTGAAATTTGGGACCTGAGTGAAGACAGTGCTAATGCACAAATTTGGCAACCCAGATAACGTGGGGGATATAAATCTGAACCGAGTACACATATGAATTGGGGGACTTTCAGAGTGTTTTGTAAACAGCTAACATAACCATTCTTTCTATTTTTCACAAAACTCTGATCATACTAGTGGTGTAACGATTCACCTTTTTAAAGGAACTAAGCAATAGAATATTTGTATGACTTGACTTTCCACCTCCGCTATAGCAATTCCATGAACAAATTTCAACATTTTTGGTTTTATATAAAAATTTCTATTACCATTAAAAGCGTTACTTTTGTAATCATGTTACGCACATGACTTTGAAATGATCACGTTTCCGTATGTACACCAAAGTTCAATACCAGTGTTGTGATATCATAGAAGGGATGAATCATAACACCACTAGAGCGTATATCTATGAGAAAAACAGAGCAATGACAAGAACAATGGAGTATGACTCCTGTTTTCTGTGACCATTTTGGATCAAAAGACTCCCATTAAACACTAACAACCGATGCAGAAAAAAAACACTTAAGAAAAGCCATTTCACAGAATGTGACAATCTACTTACCGAAGCCCTATTCAACAAATGGAAATTTTTTTTTTAAAGATATACTATCCGTGTTCAACAAATTTGACTTTTTTTCTTCCAAATATTTTCTTCCTACTTTTTGCTATTTTAGTCGACTGCAACCCTCCAAAAACAGCATTCATTCTTGGTTGCTTTAGCACTTCTAATGCACATTAAGATACGCTCGCATTATTGTTGGGTTGCAAATAATTTGAAATTCATAAAAATAATTATTTGATAAGTAAACTTGGGTAGATTTTTCGTTTGATGTCTCATTCAAAAGTGAATAACATTTAAATCACTAAAAATAGTAATATCCAAAAGAAATGTGTTGGGGGATGAAAGTACAGGCAGCTTATCTTTAAATGCAATACTGGAGATTGAGATAAACCTGTTAAGTGAATGGTTACAAACTCAATACAAAAGGCTAACCATTTCTCATCTTATTTGATTAATTGCGTATCGTTACATACAAGAGTAATTCTTGTCTTTCCAAAGTAATGCCGAGGAGATAATACAGTTGCACAAAACATTCTTGGCTAAATTCTCATTCAACATCAAGTGAGAGAAATATATTGGCAGCAGTGTCAAACATGGTCACAAATCTTAATGAACCATTTGAGGATTGAGGGAAACTGGCTTCATGAAAGGTTCATTAAGGCTTTCGAGACTCAGTAACCTATGAACTTCTCCGACTTTTTTTCAAAGAGCCTCTCATAGAAAAACAGCAGTGCTGAGTAGATGCCATTTCACGTACCGGTAAAGAACTGCAGGACCTCCTCTTTGGAGCACTCGAATGGGATACCCCTCATGCGCACGCAGCCCTCGTTGTCCTGAAAGGACGCTGGTCCACTGCGTTTCATGACCCATTCCCGCTCCTCAACCTTGGATCGGAACACTGCAAAGAAATAGACAGCAATTAGAACGTAGTACTGTAGTAAAAACCTGGAAGACTGAGAGCAAGACCGAGACAGGAGGTTCGAGACTGAGACCAAGACCAAAATGTCAAACACCAAGTTTGAGACCTCTAGGTCCAAGAGCGAGACCGAGATCTCAAGACCTTTTGATTAAATTACACAATAAACCAAAAAAAGCAAGACGAATCAATATGACATGTTAAAAGTAACACATATGAGGCGTTACGTGTACTTTACCTTTGATATTTTTCAGTTTGGGGATAAAAAAAAGTCAACGGAATGGGCCCAACCTTTTTGATTTTGGTAGACAAGATCCAAGCTATAATGTACATAAGCAAAGTCCCACCACTGCAGTTCTGTTTTAAAGGGAAACATTGCTTAGGAGTCCCTAACTAGGCAACAAAAAACATTCGTCCAAAAGCTGCTAAAGTTGGAAAGATCAGTAACCTATTACAGTGTGATACTGTACACGAGCATCCCTCGAAAACGTCAAGTTTATCTGAAAATCATTTATGAAAGTTTAGTACAGAAAAGTCAGACATTGGAAACTGGATAGTATACGTAGTTTTTGTCAATTTTTAAAGGATGGTCATGTACATCATTATATTCTTTTGAATGATCTTTTCAACCACAGCAATTTAAGAATGAACTCTTTTCACGTCCAATCTGTTTCTTTAAGCAATCTAGCAGGCAAGTACGCTGCTGTTACCTTCAATATATCTAGATCCGATTTCCTTCTTGTGTTTGCTGAGGGCAGCCTCCATATCTTCTTCAGTCTCAAATTCCACGAAGCACTCCCCACTGGGCCGTCCGTACTTGTTGAAGGTGAAGTGGATACCATCCTTGCCACAGAGGATGTTACAACCTGTGTGTAAAATCCCAGAATAATAAATACGTGTATACAAATGACGACGGCTGAAATTTCATACAAATATCCTCCACACTATCAGGCCAGTAGTACAACTGATCCACTTGACTAGCTAGGAAGATCCTAGTCATATGTTTCTCATATAAGGCCAGGGGACTCCAAATATTTGAAATGACAATTTTTGTTTTAAGGCTGTAATCTCTTTTTAGAATACACCATCCTTATACCAGTTGTATAGCAGAAAAACTTCAAAGTCACATTTTTTCCCCCACGTTTTCTGAAGTCAGTGTTTTGGAATACATATTTAAAACCATGTCAAAATCCTTTGAAGTAAACACTGACCCAACTCCACATGCATAAACCAAGCCCTATAGTCTGGTTACCTTTTCTTGAATCTGATATCTCAATACACAGTGACTGGGAACCAAGCTATAGAGTCTGGAGCTGTACTATTGTATATGCAACACAAATCAAAGTTTTGTGCTTGTTTACTTAACGAAGACATTAATATTGGTAAAAAGTTTATTAAAAATCCTACTTTCTTAATCACTTATTTTACAACCATGATATACATGTATGTGGTTTATGTCTTTTTGAACCAACTTACAAATTTTCAGTTAAAAATTGTTGAAAGGGTTGTGCAGCAACTACCACTTGACCAGAGTAATGTGAATAAGAGTAGTTTTTGCAAGACCAGTGCAAATCCAATTAGGACATTCTTTTACCATCATCTCTGTAACATTTCACACAATGAAGTCCAGTGTGAAAAGGCCACAGAGGATATCAACTGCATTGCTCTAACTTACTATCAAAGAACTTCATGATGTCATCTTCAGTAGATGACCACGGAAGCCCTCTGGCCCTGACAACGAAGCCGTCCGTTTCCTCTGTTCCTGGAGCAATGCTCATGTTGGTCGATGATTTTCAGAGGATAATATTCAAAAGCCGGAATCTCCTAGATGTAATTTGACAACAAAACTAGTTAAAACAATGCAACATCAGATTTTCAAAGGGAGAATTGTAACTGGTTACTGACATGTCACATTTGACAGCCCTATGGAATTTGTGCTGCAAAACTTCCCACATGGTGCACGTGATTGGTCGCTCGCACTGCACTTTATCGTTTGCACAAGCATCAGTCGAACATGTATAGCGCGGTACCAGTTAAGTTGCGCGTTGTTTTTGCATGGCCGGCTGGGCAAAAGCAAATGCCATTTGTCATAGAAATAACAATAAATATTGAAAAAATAATGAATCCGTAATGTAAACTGATATCTGGTCTGAAAAATTTACTGATTGTTCAAAACTGAAATCATTTTTTGGTAGATTGGAATGGATTATTAAGTGGGAAAAATACAAACTAATCAGTGCACATTGCACATAGTTCATAGAGTATACGAAATTACGATTGATTATTTTCACAGCCTAAATGAACAATGAGTATACGAAATTACGATTGATTATTTTCACAGCCTAAATTTATTTTTGTTTAAGGGCAAAGTCCAGTTCTACTCTGGAATGTAGTAATTATTCATGACTTGCTTGGCCTTGTTCATGATCTCTTGTGATTGGCTACTGTTTTGGGGATGGCCTGTTATCAACTCATTGTAGTGCTTGCGCAACGCAAGTGAAAAATAACCGAACGCAAGTTATCCTCGACTTAAGCTTGCGTTTTGCGCAAGTTGGAAAAGTACGGTTTTTTTCTACTGATATTTCACAATGATAACCTGTGTGATTTGATTAAAACCAATAAGTTTAACAAACGTGTTTTACTGTAGCTTTTCTGTCTGTCTTTCTTCGGTGTCCCAGCCCAGCAGCTACTCAAGCGCTCGCACAATCTCTGCATGCAGATCGGAACGAATTCCGGGCAATGTTAATGTACATACATGTAGAACGGTGCAGACTGCACATGTACAGTACATCGTTGCCTTTTTATGCATGTCTTGCGTTGGGGACCAGACATGCTGCTGGGCGATGTGTAACCTCGCTCATATTCATACAAGTCGGTCGTTGAATGTAACTGAAACCGCCAGGTGCGAGCGTGCGTTGTGTGCAGAGGGGATTTTACACGTAAACGTTGTTGAAATTGTTTCGCGTACTGATCGGCTTTTAAATGACGGAGAAGTGAGATATTTTGTGAAATTTTTTCTTGCATTTTGTGGTTTTCGATCATCATGAAACGTTCACCACCGAAGCAGAAAAGTCTGCTCTTTTTCTTCAGAAGTAATCGGCCGGCATCCGAAACTGAATCCGCAGCCGCTTTGATTAGACCAGTACAAACACACACTACAAGCATGGCAAAGGGTAACTAAGTACACTTTAACAACTAAGCTTTGCCTTTATTTCATATGTCAGACGTACATTGAATTACAAAAATTCGTGCAAGTTAATTTTTGTTAGCGCAAGTTGTTTCAAATGCCAACTTGCGCAAAGCGCAAGTAATTTTTTTTGGGAATTTCGAGCCCTGCAAAGATGCTCATTTTTTTAAAATGCGCGCTGCGCAATTTTTGAACACGAAAATTGAGTTTGCTTGCGTAAATTTAAAATTTGCGCATTATAGATGGAGCGCAATTTTTGAAAATCACGCAATCTTTATTATTGAAACAGTAAACAGGGTTGCACACGAACTGTAAGTTCTTAATTTCTTGTGACAAAGCGCTTGAAAAGAGATGCTGGGATCCGGGGCTAGGATACAATTCAAGCCCAAGCCTGAGGTTTGGCAAAAGTATGGAAAACCAGTAGAAAAGTGTAAAACAAAAACAGAATAACAAAACTTCGTAAAAATGCTAGAAAATATTTAAAACGGTGCTCAAATTTATTAGGAACAAGCAAATAAATTGTAAAGTTCGGACGCGTACGTGAGGGGTGCACCATCATGACCATGTGACAACAATAATCTCCCACTACCATGACTACTGACCTTATAAGTTATTTCATAGTAAAAAAGTAAAAAAAAATAATCTTATCCAGTAGTCTCTCAGTTGCTGTGTGAAGAATGCAAATTATAGATTGCTTCTTAATCTGCCGTTTTCTTTTAAATGTTGGGAAGTTAGCCGATCAGAGGTTTAGATCATTTCCCAATGAAAAAGACACCTCCGAAAATGTATTCCCCCCCCCCCCCCCAGACGGCGCCTTAATGTCGTGCGAAGGCAACTTGTCAAGCCAAACATGACCCAACTTCATAAAGATAGAAGCACAGAATCTCAGGTGATAACAGATGATAAATTGAAGGTCAATTCAACAGATGATATTTTTTTATATGACATCACCACAAACGTTTATGCAATAAAATTCACATCGTAAACTTTATTCGCTTATATTTCACAAACAATCTACTGCCGATTTATGGAATGGCCGCCATGCGTCTGATGCCGATGTAAAATTCATGTCTACCATGTAGTTCGTGTCAGATATCGTGCCTGCGTTGTTGTCTGAAGCGCGCATTTAAAATTTGCACGCGCAAATTTTAAAAATGTGTGTTTTTAAAAATTGTGCTCAACAGTGCTATGAAAAACTTCCTACTCACTGTAGTGTAAAACCTGTGTGCTATATTTTATATTGCACTAAAAATGTTTTTAAACGTTGTGCCAAGTGTTTATGCAATTCTGAACATAAATAGATATTTTGCTGTTCCCTACCAATTTTGGTGGGGGGTATCAAGGTAAAATCTTTCCCTTTAAAAATCCACCTCGACGTAATCGAGTTTAATCCATTGTCCACGTCCGGGAACTGGACATGCTGGACAGCCCTGCAGTCTTCACATGGTCCATTTCACTAAAAGTTTCAGTGAAATGTTCTCACTATTTACGCATAGGTTTGCAGCAAAAAACATTTGTTGACCCTCTCTATTATTCATCACACATTATTCACCACAAAACGGCACATACATTTATGAAAAATGAGACAAAAATCAGTAAAAACTTACGATCTTTTCACTGCGCTGGCGGCGTGGATGATGGCGCGGGCAGTTAATGGTGCGCATGCGCGATCAAAGAGCGTCACCAGCCCGCGCCGAAAGCTTCCGGAAAATACCGATGATTCTCCGATGATGGCAAATTGCGTGTTGGCCTGATAAGCCTTCAGTCGTTTCAGTGGCGTAGCCAAATGAATCATGATTTCATTTTAGTCGTAAAATTCCTTTTTTAGGCATTCAAAACTACATTTTCATCATCCTTAAGTTAACTTTCCTCAATGTATATCAAAATTTGGCAATCAATTAACACCAATCTAAGCGCGCACTCCGGGGGAGGGGGGGGGGGGGGGGGGGGGTTGTATTGTGTTTTTCTTTCGTTTGTTTTTTGTGTGCAGTCAATTTTCAGAGTTTGAGTGTTTATTTTTAATGCGAATATGGTTTACTTGAGCTTACATTATTGTCCTCTTCCTTGTTTCAATTTTACGCATTATGTCAAGTTACTTATTCCATGTTGTCTTAGTATAGATATTCTCCCATGTTTGTTGTTATGCTATTACTATTATAAACCCTTTCAAATTTAAGGCAACTTTGAAGACAATATATCAAATAAATACTCAAAATTCATTGTTGCCTTGCGATTGTTTTCATGAATTCCATATTAACGTTAAAGTTCTACCCATTGTCATAATAAGCCAGTTCGGTATCTCAAATGTCAAAGGTTATTCGGGATAAAATTGCTGACGTAATGTCACGCCATGTTATGCGAACGCCCATTCTGATCGAATTTAACACGTGCGCGTTACGCGACCACCTTTTGCGTTCTCACGCGCGCGTTAGGTCACGCGGGTCATTCGGGATAAAATGTCATTGTGCACATGCGCAGTTGAAATACCGAACTGGCTTATTGAAAGAAAATAAAGGTTACGTATTGATGAAATTGAATTCCTAAGCAACTTCCAGCAATTGGTTACGACGAAAATAACTACACACAACAGTCTAGATCCCTAACCCGGCTCTTTCTCTGACCCCCCCCCCCCCAAAAAAAAAGCAACAACCACCGCACGACAAAACTCCCAGGAGTACCGGTACCCCTGCAAATCGGACCCCTCTAAAGTTGGTCCACTACATGGTTCTGAGCTGACTGCCAATGTTAAGCTTTTTAGCAGTCCGTTTGTGTTTAATTGTTTCTTGTTTGCAATTCTGTTGCAATATTTTGTTTTGGTCCGACTTGCTACATTTTAAAACAAAGTTGGGGATTTTACAAACAAAATATCGATTGTGTAAAACTTTCACTTATCCCCAAAACAACCAAACAACCGCCCACAAAAGAAATGTTCAATGCCCCTTCACCGAAAGTTTCACAAATCTCCGGCAAAAGGATATAGCTCGGTAAAGTTTCCGGGAATGATGTAACGACATCATTGCGACAGCACTGTAAACACATGTTTAATTCGCAAAATTGAACTAAACTGTGGAAGACACTTGGAGACGATAAAACTAATGAAATTTGTTTTTAAAAAAAATATTTCATTTACAGTATCTCAAGTGCACGCTAGTATTAGATACCTTCATGTTCAAGACGTCGGAAAATAATGTAATGTAATGTGATGTAATTTGATGATCACCTAGTCTACTGCCTCTCTCCCACATGTTTGTTACTTTTTTCTTGTACCACTGTCATGTGCCTTTGAGAAAGAACTTGCTTAAGTTCGAAACGTTAGGTCAGCTATAGTAAAATTTGTTGATTTGTATTAGAATTTGATGCGAACCGATTGAGTTTAAATCGCTGCCAAAGGATGACAGATCACGTGCCAAACACCAATTCTGAATGATCATTGTGATCAAAGAACTTTTTATGATGCAAGTAAAGTCTCATTTTCGTGACCATTTACAACAATGTAAATTCAGTCTTGTCTATACGTCAGATGACTTGAACAACTTTCGAATGAACACTTATTTCAATAGGCCTACATAAACAAAAACATGCCATAGTAGGCATAAAAATACAACAAAAAGAACAAATTGACATTATGAACAATTGCGTCTTTCCTTTTTTTCATTCATAATTCAGTTTATTTTTAATCACGTTTGTCTTATTTCATTTTCCTCTCTATAATACCGTAGTTTCAGTTTGGGCGCAGTTCGTTTCTATGATGTCTCCCGTGCAAGTTATATTTTCCTACATTTCACATTAAAACTTTTATATAGTGATCTGCACAAACAATGAGTCACATTCTTTGTTCACAGACGAAAGTTCTCTTATGTGATACTTTTCACTGTGTAATGCTTCTCATCATCACAAATTAGAAATAATCAGTATACCACTTCTCCCATGCATTTCGCCCGAAATTCGGAATTCCTATACCTCTCCCCCACAGACACACATCATGTATCCTCATTATGCACCCTTATGGGGAACCACCATTGTTCACTCTACTTTTGTTCTCCTTTGTTCCTGTTTAAATCTGAAACTCGATAGCATTTTCCTCGTAGGGCCCTAAGATTTCTAAAGACTACGTCTTGGGGTCCCACTGTCCCTATTGTTAACTTACCCTTGTGCGTGGGACCCCTTAAGGCACTACTTGTACAAACATATATAAAAGCACACACATGTGCCAACACCTTCAATCATAGGGGACCTCCTATTGTCCTATTGTTCACACTAACTTTTTGGCAAGAACCCTCATTGGTTTTGTACACGGTTTTCAAACGGGACCTTTCTCTACCGGGGACCCAATTGTCCTCTATTGTTAAAGGTCCCCATTGTAATCTAATGCAAAAACGAAACACACACAAGTGTGTAAACGACCGCAATCGGGAAACTCCTATTGTCCTTTTGTTCATACTCTAACTTTTTGGCAAGGGCCCTCATTGGTTTTGTACACGATTTTCAAACGGGGACCTTTCTCAATTGGGGACACTATTTTCCTCTATTGTTAAAGGTCCCCTGTTGAAAAAAAAAAAAATAACTCACACACACCCCACTGCAAAAACTCCCCTTCCACCTTTGCCGATTTTTACATCCCTGTAGCGACATGACTTTGTTCTTATCCTTTTTTTTCTACTTAACCACACCCACAATGAACTTTTAGAATTTTAGAAATTTTAGAATTGTTCATATATAGCGGTATTTTCTTCATTATATCCACTGTTGTTTGCAAGGTTTAGAAACTTTCCCACACCCACCCATTCTGCATTTTCTGGGCTTTCACTTTGTTGAGGGGGAGGAATTTCAAAACTTTCAGTTACACTTCCGGGACAAACGCACACATCCGTCTTCATACATGCGCGATGGGCTCTACTCTATCTTGATTACACTGGATTCATGCGTTCACATTGTAAAACACGATATCACTGAGATCCATTGTGATTACACATAATAGATATCCAAGTATAAGATTTGAGGCTTTGCATGGCGGAGATACTAATACATGAAAGGTTTGCAGAAACACCATGTGGAAGTGTTTCTCAATTAAGAGAATGGTTCTGAAAATAACCAGAGGTATTAACTGGAAGTTCCGCTCAGTTTGCTCTGACTGTCTTCAGGAGAATGAAAATGCTCCGAAGACGGTCAGAGCATAACTGACCGGAACGTCTTGTTCTTTTTAGAACCATTCTCTATTAATTGAGAAACATTTTCACATGGTGTTTCAGAAAACCTTTCATTTATATAGATATCCGTTATGGTTAACCGCAGCAAACCTCGATGACTATGATGACAGTATAGAGTACCGAAGTGATGACGTCAATCAATGCAATGTTTGGAACCAGAATACATTCTAAACTGCATGTGTTTGGAACCATTGCCGCGGCAACTGACGTAAAACTTCGGTACTCTGTGGCGGCAGTTGTTTATAGCACGGTCACGTGTACAAACAAAAGGATTGTGCACCCCGAGAAACTTAATTTCTCAAAGCAACTTCCCCCAAAAATCACATCGATAAAAGACCCGTCGTGGTGAAAGTTCTCCTGCAAATGTAGCAAAAAATCCCCGGCCCTTCACCAAGTGAACTTGAAATTTCCGCTGGATTTTCCGGAATTATTGGTCTTTCTATTAAACAGTTCGCAGGGGCACTGAGTTTTAAAGGCATTTTCCCCCTTACTTGTATTTGCAAACACATATGCCATTCTTTGATTTATTCTGCATATATTCCAAATCTTAATTTCTTTACAAAGCTGCAACGGCTTTTCATCTTTACATTTTTTTTAAACTGCTGCGACCTAAATTCTTGTAGATAGAATGAACAGGGGGGGGGGGGGGGATATGCATAAGTTTTAACATATGTTCAAGAGATTCTGCCAATGTCGTTTGGCCTTTTCAGTTATCAAAATTGGACTGATCACTTCTTTGTCTAATTTTAGATGTAGGGTGTTAATACTTTTCTTCATTTGCATTCAGACCATACACATTGTTTCAGCGAAATTATTTACTTTAGGCAAAAGAAATGGGGCTTAAGCTTTTGAGAATTAGGTCTTTCGGAAAATTAATTTCCTGCAACTTTTTGTTCACTTATCAGTAAATGCGGTAACAGTGTCAGGTATCAGTGTAATGATGTATTCACGGTTTTGCTTTTATCAATGGCTGTAATATTTCAAGAGTTTAGACTTGCATTCTGTTCGAACAGCACAACTGCCTTCATAGTAAATGTTCATGGAAAATTAAATAATAAGCTAAGGCTTCTAGGAATTCAAAGAACAAGCACACGTTTTTTTCCCGATATTTAAACAAAACAGAAAAGAAATATCCGTTTATTTGTATGGGTTATATATAAAAAGGTTTGCGGTAACTCCATGTGAAATTGATCTCTTTTGAGTTGTGTGGTTCTAAGAAAAACCGGCCTGATGAAAGAAAAGAGCATACTCTTCGAAACGTCGAGTTAAAACAACCGGTTCTTTCTGGAATTATTTCAATAGCATCTCTTTATCAAGTACAAATTTCAAATTATACCCGAAAAACCACTATATGTGGTTTATTTTTCGTACATCGTCTACACGCAGAATGTCTATTGTTCTTCGAAACATTAGGGGATGTCCCTTTGGGATTACCGCCAGTGTTTATAATAATGTTGCTACTGCACTTTGTATGCATCATTTTGTTCACGGCCTAATACTTATCAGTTAATTGAACTGTATTCAAGAAGGAAATAATAAGAACTCTGGCTTTTTATTCCAGTATAAGGATTAACTCTTTGAGTAGCCACCATCCTTTGTTTGCACTCTTCTCTCAGACAGTATATTAACTTTTACTTTGTCTCTCTTGCATCTGATGAGGTAGCTATAGCTACGAAAGCTTAAACCATATTATTTTAGTTAGGCCAAGTAAAACAAAATACCAGTTTATTGTGGAAGTGTTTTTTCAAAAAGAAGAGGATGCGGGCCTTTTTATTTGTTATTTTTTCCAAGATGGCCGCCAAGCATTCAAATGCAAAATGGGAGCCAAATTGAGTTAAACAGTTTTCTATAGGCATATGTATTTTTTTAAAATACCCTATTGTTTATACATGTTCTTTTTAAGCGAAATACATTTTTTTTTAAACTAGCTTTTCGGGGAGGGAAAAAAACAACAAATAAGAAAAAGGATGCGGGCGGGGACGATCAACTGGTTGTTCTTTTTACTTTGCCTTAGTCTTTAAAGTTCTACATAATATATGGGCCTACATGTACATGTATTTGTATCTGGCTGACTAACACGGCTATAAACCACTTTATCAGTAAAAAAAATAGAATGGTGTTCGTCAATGCAACAACGAAAGACGAATACATGTACACACATGGAATAATCCAAATAGAATACTCAACAGACGTCAGTCTGTGGAAGCATATTAAAGAAAAAAGTTCGAAACAGTAAGAGAAAGGGTCAGAAATGGCTCAACGGCACTTGGCAATCATCCAGGAATATAATGAGCAACGCAAGGGTGGGTGGTAGATTTCGAAACACCTATTTGTGTTTTTCCATCCGATCCCAGGCATTATACCTGCTACCGTTTGCTAATACGCGGAAAAAGGAAGCGAAACCCAGATAATAAATTACGGCGAAGAGAAAGTAACTACACCAGCTTCTGTATTTATGTATGTGATGCCATTTCCTGTTGCTTGACGCGATTATTAAAAATAGATTTCTCTAAGTTTGGGGGATTTCCATATCACCTTCGTTTTTTTTTATAAAACGGCTCCCGGCATGGCTTGAAAACAGAGACTGTCAGCGAGCCATCATCGCTACTTCTAGTCTAAACTCTTTTCGAGGCGTTTCGACTGATCGTTCTCTTGTCGACTATAGGAGGTAAAGCGGTTTTCCACGCACAACTAGGTCAACATGGACAGAATCCTCAATTTTCGATTTGTGCTCGCCTCTACGATTCTCGGCTGCGCCCTCTTCGGCACATCAGGTATGTCGGTCAACTTCCTACCGCACTCTTTTCAACATTGCTGTCAAGACGAAAAAATGTTGTCGATTCCCTGCAAGAAGAAACAAAACAATCCTTTCTTTGAGATACTATATGATACAGTTGAGGAAATTTGCTCATTCGAATCACCTAAAGTGCCACAATTCCTAGATTTTAGCAACTTGTTTTGCGCAAGGAATCGGGCATTTATTTTTGTTGTACCTACGTAAACATTTGGAGAAAATTATTTGACAGGAATATTCTTTAATTTTGCAGCCGAACGTGGACCAGTTTATTCTTTGTGGTTTTTTAGTTGTGGGTGAAGACATTTCTCTATCTAACTCACCTCTGTAAAGGGCCACCCCTGAAAAAGTTCTCAATTTTCGGAATAAGCGTTCAACTTTTGCGACAAATAAACTCCTCCTTCACTCCCGACCCCAGCGTCTAATAACAAACTAGTCCACTTGCGTGGTATCTTGCCAGAAAAAATTGCAATATTTGGAAGAAAAAATATGAAAATGTATGCAGTCAAAAATTGTATCTGCAGGTTCCCTCAACTGGAAGACTACACAGGTTTGGTTTACAGGACTGTAAACTTAGACTATTAGGTTGATAGCATGTACGGTACTTCCTAAACACCGTATGACAAGCATCTGCTTGGATATTGAATAGTCTGAAATGAGATAAGCTTTCAAAGGAAATGCTTGAATCCATCACTGTAACTGTCTTCGTCATGTAACTGAAATTAAAGCCAAAATTCACAGCATTAGGGAACATTGTCCGTCGTGAAACTGATACAAATTTAAGAAGTGACGGTGACGTCTGGGAATTGCACGCTCTAGCGATTCGAGTTGTTGGTGTCTCTTGAATACTCGTTAATTTGATGATCATTTTTCTGATGACAGAGTCTGTGACACAAATGTCACCTCCGCACCAAGGCGTACCAGAGGGAGGGAGTTTCAAACTGACATGCATATCCAGAAGAGTGGCAACTAACGGGACTTTGTTCCGGAACGAGCTGTACAAAGTCGGGGAGAGCGGCCGGGTATCAGTGTCGAGGAATGAGGTCGAGGCTGGTGAAACAAAACACACAAACTTCGGTGGGAGAGCTAGCATCACGACCGTGTTCAGAGTCGAAGCCACCCAGGCCTCGGCCGGTACGTACGGCTGTATGCCCATACCGGTGAACGGATCGCTGCCCCACACCCTCACACAGAAAGATATGAACAGGGAAGTGACGGTGCACATTTGCTCAGGTAATTAACTCAGAAATTTGTTCAAAACAGCATAACCTGAGGGCCTACACGTTTTTAATAGTTTGTTCGTGGTCCAAACAGTTCATCCAGTTTCGAGTAAAAGAGTTTACAAAGTATTTAGTCCAGACCACTTCCAATCCCAAATTAACCATTGCAACCTTGCCTTAGCAACAACATCGTCCTAAACCTTTGTTTCGTGACAATTCATTATCTTTAATAGAACATGCAAAATCATCCACTGTGCCTCGCACCAATTGCAGGGCTCTGAGTTCACACTGAACCGGTGGACCAAGTCCAATTATTTTAGGCACTTATTTACTCTTATAGTGAACCACTTCTTGACTTGATGTGTAGTGAGAATTTATATGAAATTCGGGCCCTGCAATGTTAAAATCACCTTGCCGCATCTGCGACACCTGTTTCGTGTTTGGTTTATGCATGATCGTGTATACAAACGAAAGTTCATTTCCGGGTCGACATGAAACAGCCGTTCGACCCCTATGAAATCAGTATTGCAAACCTTTGCAAATCGGTTTTTTCAAAGCTGTATTTCTGCTTTCTGCCCAATAGAGCCACATCTTGAACTGAGCCAAAAAACTGGCGACGACCCGATACAAATCCAGGGGGTGGAGAATTGCAACTATCGGGGGGAGCTGACTTGGCTCGTCAATGGTCGCCAAGCCACAAGAAACCCGGCCGCAGAAGACGCGGCATCGCCGGCCATCCAGAACGATGACGACACGCTAGAAATCTACGGCTCGGAGTGTGGGGAAGCAGAGAGCAACGCGTGCACCGTGACCGCTGTGTTCACGTACATTACGGCAGACAGCAGACGCATCAGTAGCGTCAGGGAAACGCTGACTGTATCCGGTAAGTTCATCACTAACCGCCCATCCACATTAAGCCCATTCTCTTCGAAAGTAGAGTTGACTCTTGGATCCAAATGCGTGGGGCTGTATAGCAGCGCCGGAAGCTACACGCGCACGTACCCTATTCGTTCACATTGCACTTCCGGCTCCTAACTGACGTCACACTTACTAAGAGAATAGCCTCGACAACAGGGACCAGTTTCATGTAGCTCCTAAGCACCAAAATGTGCTGAGCACCAGAAATTCTTGCTTAGTAAAACAGGTTATACCAGCCCAAAATCCATGTGGTTCATTTCAGTAAAATAGTGTTCGTCCATAGAGAGTTTGATTTTTCTCAAATACCATCTCTTATCATTCGATGTAACCATCTTTTCCAACAGCTTGCTGTCTTCCAAGCTACATTTCGCCATCTCCACAAGAGGAGACAAGCGAGGGTAAGTGTTACTAATGCCATAATGCCATTTACTTCCGGTCATAAGTATAACTTAGACTGGAACCCGAGGTCTCAAAAGTACCGTTTGGGTGCTGTCTCGTTCGGGCTGAGCTGTCCAGCCATAGGCTTCCTTCCTGCGAAAACAATTCATACGATAGGGTGCCAGTCTATAGGTCATAACTTATTAACATTGCTTTGGACTCGGGATCCTTCCATATAAATCTGGGCCTAATTTCATGGAGCTGCTTAGCACAAAATAATGCCTACAACTGCTAAGCAGAGATCAGCCGAGAACCAGTCACAAGCAGTATACACCAAGAGGAATTTGAGCTGGTAACCTATTTTTGCTAAGCAATAATTTTCTGTGCTCAGCAAAAAACATTGTGCTGGTATAAGCGCCATGAACGGATACGCTGTATGAAGGTATGCTGCACACATCAAGCATGCGTATGGGCCGTACCGTATGTGTGTACGTGTAGACGTGTGCTTTCTGTTTGCCGTATGTAAGAAGTAACAGTTTGAATTGACTCTTCCAGAAACCGCCTCCGAGGTAAACACACCGGGGATTTTGCCGATTCAGCCCCTGGGCGTGCCCACTGTTCGCCCCAAGCTGGACTCGGACAGAATGGCTCTGGAGAAAGAAGTCTTGGAGCTTGAGAAAGACGTCTTGAAGTACAAGCTGACGGCCCTGCCCCTCCAGATCAAGTTCCTGAAGAGACTGAACAGGGACCACGCTACGGGAAGGGAGATGGAGAAATACGCCGATGATATCTAGAGATTTCAGTGTATAATTTGCGTAAGATTAGGCCTGTTGGCATAAAAATTGAAAACAGGCTTCGAAACGAAGCAATGCGTTTCTCTTGCGTAGGCTTTAATTAAAATGAAAACTTTACCATGTAAGCCCATTTTAGCGTACAAAACTACACAGGCATTGAAACAATATAACCCCGATACCAAACACGTACGAGTTGAACGCTATGAAAGTTAGGAGAACATGATATTTTAATCTTGGGTCTTTTATCAATTTAGTTTGACGTGACTTCCGAAGCCTAGAGCAAGTTTGGGCAATTTGACTAACTTTGCCCTTATACTTTTGCACAGCAAAGGTTCAAATGTTACTTCTGATTATTCAAACGTTATATGCATTGGTTACTGCATGGACTATGCTGTAAGCATAGGAGATGTGTAATAACAAAAATAACTTTGAAGTGTATTTTGGCTTCATCCGTATTTGGAACAAATGGAAACCTCACTTTAGATTTTGTACATTTTGCTTAACCCAATAAGTGAATTTGGGACTGACTTCGTACAAAAAGAATTTTAAAAATAGCTAAAAGGTTTCTTTCCCAATACAAGTAAAACAATTAATACATTATTTGTAATGTACAATCTTGGAGTTTCCGTATGCAATTTAGATATTGCTGATGTTTGTTTATACAACCAGTCTGCCAAAAACTAAAATCTTATGAACGAGTAAAGTTTTTATATATTTTTGAATGTCAGTTATCTATCCTAATTTTAACTTATTTTTCTACTATTTACTAGTCGTATTTATAAAATCATACAATCATGTACATAATTATACATATGATCAGCTTAATATACCGTAATTATGGTAATAAATAAAACAAGTTATGCTGCAAGTCGTTTTGTGAAAAAAACTATAAATGTGTTTGTAGAATATCTTTATTATTAAAGGCTAAACATTATAGGGCCAGTGGGGTATCCAGGTTTTATAGATGTGTTGTGGGGACTTGCAAAATTCCCCCTTTTTGGCCCGTCAAAAATATATCAAGAGGAAGAGGGTAATGGCATTATAGTTGGAAAGTTGTGGCGCTTTCAGTCTATATTTTAAGAAAAGGTCGGCTAGGGATTTTTGCATGAAAGCAAGCCAAGCTTTATAGTCTGATATTTTGTATTAATTATTTGACTGTTTTTATCTGACAGGCCTAGAGATCATGCGCATTTTGATTAGGAATTGTCCTTTTGCATCAAATGTCGCCGTTTCAAGAATGTCACTTGTTAAGTGCATTATACTTTGCCGTGAAAGGCCCACACGGTCGAATGTACAAAGGAATAGAAATAGCTGAAGACAAAGACAAAAAATCTATCAGCTTCAATTTTGTTATTATAAATGGAGGCAGGGGCGCCCCCATCGGTCACTTCTTCGTCACGTACTTAACTGCATAATTATAGTTGTCCCTGGGGGCGTAATAGCTATGCGCCAATGAACTTAAAGTCACTTAAGACGCCTGTTTCTCGTCGCCCGTTTCTAGTTACAAAAGATGTTGCCTTATCGAGTACATTCACGTGTACACACCGAAAGACGTTGAAGGTAACTTGTACGTGCACGTCCACCATAAACAATTGTCTCCCCAGTATCCCCCACTGAAAATTTCGCAAACGCATACAGCCCCCCCCCCCCCCCCCCCACTCGCCCCCTATGGATACAGCCCTGGAGATGCCGCTGACGGGGAGGGGAGAGATAAACCACGTGACCAAAAAAGGAAAGAAGAGGAAAATGAAGGGTGGAAAGAAAAACAAAGCCAGTGGATAATGTACAGGAAGGTGAATATCCCCATTACGGATGGTTATAGCTGTTAATAGTTGGCCTTTAATGCACTTCTGAAAAAAATAGCGCTCAAAAATTAGAAAGCGTCCTGACCCTTTTCCCGATCCCAAACCCACCCACACTCTGACCAAATTATCAAAGAAAAGCTTGCTGTAAATCAAACACGCTATAAAGTTATTCCACCTTACGGGGCACCGAAGCATACTACTTCGGGAAGAATTAAGTTACGGGGCCGTATTCTCGCAACATCTCTGGATTTTGAGGTCAGCCGTCAAACTGGATACCGTAGCCATCCCCCCCCCCCCCCCCCCCGATCAAAAAGAGAAGAAAATGTATTTGTACGTTGTAATGTTATCCAGTGTAATAAAGACACGACACAAATTAGTGGCTGTTAATTTGAAGCCTGAAAATTGATCGTTTGGATTCGGCCTTCATCAAGGCCTTACGAAAAAGAAGTTAATTGGCTCAGCACTGAAACGGATATACCAAGCCCTCAATCAAATCTTATATTGCAATTAAGTGTCGATTGTGGCCCAATTAAGTTGTCAACGACAGATGGTCAGGTTGGGCACAGAATCTATAAAGTCTTGCTGGCCGGATAGGGACATCTCACTTTTAGCATAGCTCCACATACTACCGGTACCGAATGCAGATACAGGTTTTGCAGTGTCGAGCTCCCTGTTTAAACACGGTAAGTACGAATTGTGCATTTGTGAATATTTTATTACCTGCGAAATAAATAAATGGAATGACAATGACACAAATGAACTATGCAACAGTTCATCTTTTGTAACGGTGTCTTATACAATTATTATATACAAGTAATATAGGTTTTCCCGGCCAATTTCATCACAAATAAATTCAATTTCATTAACACGCATTAAAATTCACGCATTTCCCCCTAATTCAGTCAAGCTAGGGTTTCTTTTTAGCTACTATTGCATTCAATTTCGTGTTTGCGCACACATGATTTCGTTCTTTTCATTCAGGTTCGTTTTAGTCATTCTATTTAATTTATAGGCATTCAAGACTACATTTTTTACCAATCTTCAGTTGAATTTCTACTACCTATCTACAATTGATGAAATCAAATTAAGACTCATCGAAGCGCACAGGAACTTGTTGCTAGTTTTTGTTTTCTTTTTCGTTTATGGGCAATGAATTTCAAATTCTGTGCGTTCAAAATAAACATGAGTTATGGCTTGTTTATTCGAGGAAGCTGGCAATAGCTCTTTTACTGGCACTTGAGTTTTTCCTTGTTAGATGCGTTTCCGTGTTGTTTGCATTTCATTTACGTCATGTGTTTTGTCTTAATTGCAATAATTGTTCCTTTTGCCCTGTATCGAGAAGACTGTTAAGTAAAGTTTGAAAAGTTATGGTGATAAGTTTGAAATGAAAACAAAGTCTTTCGCAATAGCCTTGTGATAGTTTGCACTGGTCTTTATGTTTCTTCTTTATTTTTAATGTTCGGACCACGTCAAATTAAAATACGTATCAGAAAGCACATACCATAGAAACGAATTTGAATGTAAACATTTGAGAAATGTTTGCCAATTGATGAAATTGAATGGTTGAGCAGCCTCTTGCTGCTTGCTTTTACGAAATTGAATGATCTTTGCGACCTCATGAATTTGAATGATCTTATTTGGCCAGTAAATGCTAACTGCTGAAATGGAATTACTCCTTTTGACTGTTGAATGCTGATTCAACGGAGCAATAATTTTCAAACAAAATTGAATGAGCCGGGTATTAAATTGAATAAATATTTGTTTAAATTGGCCGGGAAAACCTATATCTAAATGCGTATTTACTTTTGCAAGTGGCTGCTATTTTGTGGCTGAAGAGGAAGTTCGCATATAAAGATCACAATAATAGTACATAAGTAATTCCCCCGAAAAAAAAAACATCAATAAGTTGAGTAAAGGTTGGTTAGAAAGGAATTCCAAAATGAGCTATTATTAAGACGACCAATTTGGTTAAAGGCTTAGACAAGATATAACAAACAATATTAAATGTTATATACAATATTTGCAAACATAAATAACCGACTGAATCATTATGAAATACCTCACTTGACTGTAAGTAAAATAATAGTCTCGAGCATCCTGTGAAATCATGGCACATGGTGTACTGTCATTTTCAAGAAAAGTTGAATGTTCGCATCAAAAAAATCCCCAAACTGATAATTCTCCGACGTCAATAAACTGCTCCGTTTTGTCCAAGTCGGGTCAGGAAACCAAACTACAAGAACATCTTTTTTTTCGCTCTGTTTTCCCAGCATCGTTGCACACAAAACTTCAAACAGGTCAGTGTCACAGTATTTACTATAAAAATAGATTCATCTCTGAAAATTTAAGCAAAAGCAAATGTGCGTTCCTGTTAATGATACATTCCACTTTTAACGCAGGTTTCAACTTCAAACATGAAGTGGGCTTTTGTGATCGCATTTGTTCTATCCATGGCGGCTGGTCCCGGTTGGGCCTGCTCACCGCCAATGTTCTGGCAACCCCGGTCGTTCATGGAGAGACTGGCGTCTGCTCCCATCGCGTTCCGTGGAAAGGTGGCCGATCTAATTCCCTACTCAAACCACCCCTGGTCCAACCTCTACGAGGCCGGCTTCGATGTTGACTGTGTGTACAAAGGCATCGGGACGGTGAGCAAGACAGTCACTGTCTCGGGGTTCGGCTTCGACGGGGGCATGTGCACCGCCACGAACGTCGCGGAAGGCGTAAGCTACGTGATCTTCGCCGATTCGTACTCGGACGGGGACCTGTCAGTGTATGACGTTAACATGCAGTCAGCAGCTACACAAACCACGCCCTTTCTCATTGAGGATTTGGAGAAAGAGTACAATTGCGCCGATCCCCAGTAGCCCCTGCAATCATCATCATCGAAGCACACCTGACACAAATCCGAACCTGCTTATGTAGTTGAAGGAAAAAGGAGGTGGCGGTTTTAATCTCTTGTAGAATCTTTCTAACTTAGTCATGCAAGAGGCACTGTTTTTTGCAATTGAAATTACTCCTTTTTGAGCACAATGACAAAAATCAGTCCTCCAAAATAACTACCAAAAATGTTTTGAAGAACTTATAAAGCGTGCCGAACAAACAAGAACATGTTCTCAATGTTGGTTTTCTGTTTTCTTCCGAACAAAGATACTGACAATTTGGGAGACCGCCAACATAGGGCAATATAGCTCAGTTGGTAGAGCGCCGGTACGGTACGGTTCGAATCCCGCTCCTGTCAGTTTCTTTGTTCACTTTGAAGAAGTAAAGAGGTGGTGGTATTTTACTCTATTCAGTCATAAAGAAATCCTTGTGTAAAGGTCATAATGAACGTCATTCCTTCAAAATAACTTATCAATTATGTTTTGAATAATGCAGTAAATATTAAATTCAATTTTCTTCACACATTTAATGTCAGATTATTCTGTCTGTCTGTCTGTCTGTCTGTCTGTCGGGCTGTCGGGCTGTCTGTCTGTCTGTCGGGCTGTCTGTCTGTTTGTTTGTTTGTTTGTTTGTTTGGGTTTTTTCCTGCCCCAGGCGCGTGAAGCTACAAACCTAAACACCACCGCATGCACAGGTCAGCATAATTAAAATCTAATATTTTGTTTTAATTATCGGAATATTTCAAAAAGTTGGTTTGGCACGTCCAGTGGAACACGATGTATGAAACTTCCCTACATGTGCTGCCCATTCGAGAATCGGATTCCACATCAAGTGTCCAGGACAGGTGGTCAACGATGATCACGATGCGGTGAACGGTCTATAAAAATGGCCGGGCGGTGTTCCTGACAGATCTGTCAGACACCTCACAACCCGGTGTAAATCGGAATTTACCAGCAGTTCGAAACTTTCAGCTTGTTTTTAAGTCCAACCCCTTCAAGGCACGGTTGGCATATACTGTAAAAAAAATTCCCATAATTTTACGGTAAATTCCCAGTAAAACGGGTTGCCAGCAACAAAATCGTAAAATTGTGATGCCTGATGATAAGCAATTAAATACTTGATAAGCCATTATTGTTTTCTAAAACTTGCGCCCTGCGTTGTGGTTCTATACTTTCTGAAAAATTATGAGACCATTTTCTAGTTCTCAAGTCTGTTGGTCATTTTGGGTTTTTGTTTGTTTGTTATGACAGTTTCAGTGATGTTCTGTTTACTTTTGTTGTTTTTCTGCCACTTGACGGAATAATAAACATAGCATGACAGTATGAGAAAGTCCTACTTGTCTCGTTTATTGTTTCTTGCGCCCTGTATTGTGTACTATTTGTGTGATGTGCGGGTGTGGAAGCGAATGCCCTTGTCGCCATAGCAACAACGCCTCCTCCATGTCGGTCGCCATATTGTGGGACACCAGGCATGTGATAATATCGGGACGTATTGTACGCGTGTCTCACAAAATGGCCGTCATCACGGTAAGAGTGACGTGATATTCGATATATGTTGCAGTAAACGCTTTTGGGGCATACAGGCCTATTTATTAAGCACTAGTTACGTCATCGGTAAAAGATAGCATTTAGATAATAACTGCCTGGGTTAAAAACAAGTGGTATAAAATCCAGAGGCGTAAGAAACTTAATCCAACTTACATTTAACGCAGGTGCAGCGGAACACTTTTTTAGAGGTGGGGGCAGGGGGAAGGGGGGGGGGGGGGGGCGGGGAAGCAGCACCGTGTTATGGCCGGCTTTTCTTGTGCGGAACGGCTAAAAGTTGAAGGACCATTTCCCCCAAGTGGAAAAGTGGGGGGGGGGGGGGGGGGGAATGGTCCCCCTCCCCCCTTATGATTTATCGACGTAATTTGCGTGACCGCTTGTGTATCGCTAGCCCCTGCCAGAATTCATTTACGTCGCGCACACGATTTTCGCTTAAAAAGGCCAAGTAAACCGGTGATTGTGTAGTGTGGGACCCCTGTTCAGTTTTGATCAAATTAGAGTCCAAAATGATTTTTCAACCTAAAGCAGACTTCGCTTATTTCTATTGACATCTTTTTTTTGTAAGGAGGGCCCTGTTCCCTATAACCCTTTCAATACCAAGGCATATTTTGTGACTGTGCTCTGGATACCACACTCATGTACATGACATGTCCAGTTCTTTACCAGACACTTTTGGCCAAGTTTTAGTGTATAGCGCCCTCACAAGGCAATGTAATGAAAGGCTAGTGTTGTGGAATCCTGAGGTTCATTGAGAAACAGCACCCCAACCTAACTAATTGAATGAGAACTAAAATATTGCTCTTTGAAAAGAGATTTATTTTGAGGGGTGGTTCATAAATCCCCAACTCTCAAGGATTGTTGTGATAATTGCACAAACTTGAACAAATTAGTAACGTTTGGATGCAGTTAAGAGGGCATTTCTCAAACTTGGGCTCGGGCTTCACGTAATTTTGTCCCCAGATTAGGCAAGATCTTGAATAGTTTTGGGTACATGTACAAATGTATGTAAACGTTTGATGTTTTTAATGCAAGCAACAAGCAACATTTATTTCCTCTTCATGGTAATTCACAACAGATATAAAAGAATACAAATAAGAAAATCAAGTCAAGAAGATCTTATAGAGGCAAAACCTAAAAAGCGACAGCTTGTGTAAGGCATACCAGACATAACAAAACACATTAAAAAAAAAAAGTAAAGATTTAGAAACATAAGTTATACAGTGTACACAAAGCAACTATAATACGCGTCGCTAGCGCTGATTTGACCAGCAATGAAAATCTATGCAATGTGTCAAATCGAGCTAACTCCCTATAGCTGCCCATCTCCGTTACAAGCCATGAACAAAATTGTGAAAAAATAATCTTTTAGAATGTCAATGTATTACGGATCTGACAAATTCGAAGGGTCGATCAGAGTTCAGGAGACTGCAAAAATACAGGTCTACCTAGACAAGTACATGTAAACAAAATAGTGTGCATTTTAGGTTTTTTTCCAATTTTCACTCGAATTGGTAATTTTTTAAGGAAACGGTTGTTTAGGAAGATTATTTATTCATGATTATTTTGGTACCTTCCCCATTTATTATAATTATTAGTTGCAATTTTGCGTCGATCGTAAGATGTGTAATTTCTGATCAATGTTTTGCGTGCACAGGCAGGCGCAACATTGTGGAATTATGAACTACATGTATGCTCAATTGTTAACCTCGCTGACCAATTATTTTGACTTCCTAGCTTTGTGATTTTTAGCATGCTTCGCACGATGGTCAATGCTGAATCAATTTTCAGCGGGCGCTGTGCACCAATGCAGGGTATAAATGCTGTGTATGCAGCTCCCCCCCCCCCCCCGATTCAATGTTGGGTTGGCAGTGTGCACCGTCACTCCAACATTGAAATGGGGGGGGGGGGGGGGGGACCGCAATAAAACCTACTCGGGCGAATGCTTATCACAGACTGTGAAACTTCTCAAAGCATGGTATTACACACATTGGTTTGTCACACTGTTTACAAATTATGCGAGTTTGTTTCCGCTTGGCTCTGGTACTGCAAACAACACAGTTGCGCTTTTTGCCAGCAACATTTCTCCCAGGATAGTGATGATTTGGAAAGCGGCTGGAACCACATGTCACTTGACTGGCATGCTGAGCTGGGTTGTGCTTCCAGGTGGAAAGAAGTCCTTCTATCACTTTGACCCTGAAATCCAAAGTGGTCAAGTGCTGGTTTGTAGGGATGCTGTTGTATACAATGGTAGCATTCAACAAACAGATGTCAAGAATGGTCACGAAAACTCTTTTCCACCATTTCATCGATTTGTGAGGGTGCGAGTAGTACTGACACATTTGTGCTGCGAGATCACTTCCTCCCATGTATTTATTATAATCATTGACGACAGCAGGTTTTTTGATTGTACGAAGTCCACTCAAACTGTTTTTGCTCCGAATGTCTTTCGTGTCGATATCGCAGTTTCCAAAATTGGTAAGAAGAGTTACACGTTTGGCATCCTGCCAAACGACGCACAGTTGCCCGGCTTTGGTGTAAAACTGGGGGTCAGCACCTCTTCTCATGGGGAACTTTTTGGGGTTTGCACAATCTGGAATCCCTTGTGAGGTGTAGCGTACAGTTCCACGAGCTCCGAACTTTAACTGTGACAACTTGCAGACGAGAGCCGGGCTCGTGTACCAATTGTCCATGAAAATTAAATGTCCCTTATGTTCGAGTCCTTTAATAAGGTCGAGGACTACATGCCCAGCAGATGAAAGATTAGGTGGGTGGTGTGTTGAAGCATAACCAACGGAGGATTGACTAGATTCTTTTGATGTGGGCTGAGAGCCGGTGAACACCTTCCAGGCACATGTATAACCGGTTTCTGACTCGTTCAATGAAAAACATTTCAATCCCCATTTGGCGGACTTTCGTGGCATGTACTGTTTGAAACCAAGTCGGCCTTTGAACTTGATCATTGTCTCATCCGGTGAGAGGTTTCGGCCTGGCTTGTAAATGCGAGGAAAGGATGGCAATACAATGTCGAGCAGCGGGCGAACCTTGGACAGTTTGTCAGGGGGAGCATCACCTGGTTGAGCTCTGTTGTTGGCAAGGTGGAAAAATCGAAGGATCGCAGTGAATCGATTGCGAGACATGGTCGCCGAATACAGGGGACTTCGCAGAACTTCAGACCTGGACCAGTGCATGCTGTAGCGAGGCCTTTTGTTGATACCCATGCACAGAAGCAAGGCCATGAATGCCATCATTTCAGGAACAGTAGTTGGAGTCCAGGCAGGCTGATGATTGGCTGCATCTGCACACATTGTTTGGTCGGCATAGCGATTGGTCTCCTCCACCATCAACTCCCACACTGCTTGGCAGAAGAAGAGCTGAAAGATCTGCATGGGTGACAGGTGACTGAAATCTTCCGTACAGCCAGTCTCTTCATTGAAGTTCATCGGTGGGCGCTTGCTGTAGGAGGTGCTTGCTTTATTCCATCCACACCTGAAATAGGAACATTCAGAAAGGTAATGGGACGCTATTCATTTCAAGGCACATTTTCTTTAAGGTAGTATACAACATTAGCTTTTGTTTTTTGGGTCCAACGGATTGATCCGGGGTTTAGTATTTGTTTGGACGACGGTTGGCCAACCATCTTTGGAAATTGCTACAAAATGTCAGTTTAGTTAAACAGAACAGCACACCAGGTGCCCTGATTTCACAGGATGCTCGAGGCTATTCTTGACTGTCAAGTACGGTCATTCATAATAATGAGGTATTTTTTCTTTTCTTGTCTGTGTGGGGTGGGTGGGGGGGGGGGGGGGGGGTGGGTGGTCGCAAATGTTGTATTACCTTTAATGACAAAACTGTCCATACAATGCTGTTTTTGGATGCTCATATCTAGTGTTCCCACTGAAATAAGTGCAGCCATGATCTAATTGCTGTAGGCCTTTTATCCCTAAATTCACATAAGACACAGATTGTAGTTAATATTTCTAGTATCTTACTTATCAATCTTATTCTTAGCGAACAAGTAAAAATACGGACATTCAGAAACATGTACGAGGCTGCTGTTCATTTGTAGACCAATGTTCTTATAGGAAATTGTGATTAATATTTTGATTTCGGGGGTACATGTACATTAATTAATATAAATTGTAGTTTTTAATTACATTCAAATCTCCTCCTTTTTATAGATTATTATTGCCGCCAGTCTTTTTTTTAGTAATTGAATAAGGCCCAATTCAGTGGAATTGAAATGTGTTTTTTTTTTTCAGCATTGCATTTGCTGTCCTATATCTGAACTTTGATTTGGATGCAAAATCATCACACTTGACTTTGCATACTTCAGGTACAAATTCAATATTTTCATCAATTTCTAATTGGATTTCCATCGTATTATGCAATGCAAACTTAAACGTTCAGTGCTTTTTATGATTTTCCCCGCGAAAGAACATTAAAAAGCAAAGGTTACATTACAGTAGCCCAGTAATATTTTTATAGACATGAATGACGGATGCGAAACATTTCGAGACTAGCCAAGTTGAACCTTTTAAGTTTTATGAACCTCCCTACCTGAAGTTTGGCTTTCCCGACGAAGTTGACGAAGTTTGCATAGCTTCGCCATCACTGTCGTCAGATGTCGCTAGAGAAGATTCATCATCGGACATATCTGAACCGCTATCTGCGAAGATTTCCTCCAAAATCTTGGAAGCGTTTTCTGCCATGATAGCGGCTATAATTATAAAGTGGCGTCGCGTGGGGATGCAAACTGCCGATCGCGCGCGTGCCTTTTCAAGTAAGTGGAAACCAACTGCACAGCGCTGCCCAAAGTGAGGGCGCTGTTCACATTTCAGTTGCAAACAATAGTAGCTCGTGCCAACAGAGAACGCTGGTCGTGTAAAGCTTATAAATTCCTGTGACAAACAAGCACGATGGTAGCGAACGTCCATGCAACATTGAGCCCAGGTGGCGCGCGCGGTATTGATAGGGATAAGGGAAACAAAAATCCACTTTTAGGTTATTGGAATATCCAAACTAGTAGCGACATTACAAACAGGGGGCCCTTTACTAACTACACAATCGCCCTAAAAGGCAAGCTATGGTAAATGTAAAGAATATTGATAAAAATAAAAAACATAGGAATCTTTTGGCTTAAGTCTCAACTTTCCTTCTGAACCATTCATGCATTTTCGTCTTTTAAATCCTAGTTCTCTTGTATTCCAAAAATGTGGAGTATTTAGCGATAAATCCATAAAGTTGGGCCTACCTGTTGTAGTTGTTCACTCACACGTGTGTGGAAACTGTGACTGGGTTTTTCGAAACGATGGCTTCGTCTCGGCTTCGGCTCCGTCTCCGGACTTCTGAATAACTGAGAAGCAAACCAAATAGAAATATTCTAAATGTTGGTGCATGTTCTGCTTCAGGAACATACATTCGGTTGATTATGAAAGCATAAATTAGAATACTAACATTTTGTTTGTTTCTCAGTTATTCAGAAGACGAAGCCAAAGTCAAGACGAAGCCAGCGTTTTGAAGAAAAAAAACCTGTGTGTGCTAGAAATCCAACATGGCGGCTATTAAAGTTTTAGCTAGCACCTTAGGGATTGGATGAAAGTTTTAAAAATATTTCCAGAAGACAAATACTTCTAAAAAGTGATTTAACATATGAAAAAGTTATGAAAAATTATGTACCTTCTTTAGATGTGAATTTATTAATTTTTAAAGGGATTTTGAAAGTTGTTTGTGACCACTTTGGAAACTTTCGTCAGCGATGCTCATTGATAGTTCATGAATATTCATACCATGACCTCACTGCATTTTTCTTCAATGAACGTGGGCTTTGTAATTTTTAAACATTGAAAAGTTAACCTTTCTAGTAATTGTGTACAATTTAATCACATTTTGGGCAGTTTAAGGCTAGAAAATGTTTTGAAGATTGATTTCAAGCCTTTGAACTGAGATTATGTTGAATAATGTGTGAGAAATTAGAGAAATATTTTCGTAAATGTTTCCACTTTGTGGGCGTGGCCAAAGTAGAAGTGCATATTATTGATTTGCTAGTTGACAGCAGGTACCCCCTAACTTTAAATATCAAAATAAATGTTAGGATGACAAATGGTAGCATATAGGTGCTGCTAGGATTTGTGTGGCACCACTGTTGTACCTTTTTGACTATATTGTCATTGCAGAAATAGCGATATTGGCAGAAAATAAGTTGGCTAGCAATTGGAATATTTACATTTATTCTAATAAATACACAATTTGTAACCAGAGCATCAATTAGAAGGCAACTGTCGACCTATCACCCATTTGTGCATTATAGACACATCCCTTAAACAACTCTACAGATTTTTCTGCCATATTATTATTTTTAATTTCTTTTCTGTGTCTAAGTTTTCACGCATTCTACACTAAAATGAAATTGATATTCACTGAGACTGATTTACAAGCTGCGTTCAAGCGATTCTACTGCGAGAGTTTAATTTTGTAAACCTTTTATTACTGATGACATTACAATCTAACACTACATTGTAGGCATTCAATTTGCAAACCATCACCAAATGCTTACATGAATGCAATGCAATGCAATGCAATGCAATGCAATGCAATGCAATGCAATGCAATGCAATGCAATGCAATGCAATGCAATGCAATGCAATGCAATGCAATGCAATGCAATGCAATGCAATGCAATGCAATGCAATGCAATGCAATGCAATGCAATGCAATGCAATGCAATGCAATGCAATGCAATGCAATGCAATGCAATGCAATGCAATGCAATGCAATGCAATGCAATGCAATGCAATGCAATGCAATGCAATGCAATGCAATGCAATGCAATGCAATGCAATGCAATGCAATGCAATGCAATGCAATGCAATGCAATGCAATGCAATGCAATGCAATGCAATGCAATGCAATGCAATGCAATGCAATGCAATGCAATGCAATGCAATGCAATGCAATGCAATGCAATGCAATGCAATGCAATGCAATGCAATGCAATGCAATGCAATGCAATGCAATGCAATGCAATGCAATGCAATGCAATGCAATGCAATGCAATGCAATGCAATGCAATGCAATGCAATGCAATGCAATGCAATGCAATGCAATGCAATTCTTTTCTTTTCTTTTTGGCTACGTTCGAAACTCACACCTGCCCATATAATTAGATAAATGTAATTGTAGCAAAGTGCCCTGCTCAGAGACACATCCAGCAGCCATGCCTTGGAATCTCATTTTAAACTTCCCAGCTTAACCACGATTTAAACGTAATAGGCTATACATGTATTTGCAAACATCAAAAACCAAACTACCAAATCAATTTTTTAATGAAATACCTTACTGGACTGTAAGTAAATAATAGTCTCAAGCATCCTGTGAAATCACAGTGGAATTTTTGTATCAATTTCCAGCAATTGTCAGCCGCCAATCATTGGAAATAGTCTAGTTCCCCGACCTAATAATTCCCTGACGTCTATAAATTGCTCCGTTTTGTCTAAAGTAGGGTCAGGGAACCAGACTACAAGAACAGCATTTTTCCCTCCGTTTTCTCTGTTTTCCAAGCATCAATACACACAAAACTTTATACAGGTCACTGTTACAGTATTTGCTATAAAATACCAACTCCCCCAAATCCATTCATTTCTGAAAATTACAGCAAAAGCCAATGTTGTATACTACCTTTAATACGACCGTGCAAAATTATTTGAACGAAATTGTCTAACCCTTTACTCGGTATGCCATGCCCTGCATGTATCTGTGTACCATGATTACCCAACAAATACTACAGACCTACCAGTACATGTACATTCTAACAATCACTTATACAATATCACTAATGTCTACATTCAGTTCAGAAATTGTAAACACTTCCCCAAATGTAAATAAAACCTATTTATGTATGCAGATGACATTAACGTATAGCTCCTCTAGTATTCATGAAATAGAAAAGCAACTTAAAGACAGCTCTTGCGAGTACTTTCACAACTGGTGTGGCGCATTGTAAGTTGTCATCGTTAGAGTATAAATCTCACCACAATATTCTCAACAAATGTCAAAGAGCATGATAATAATTTCTGCCCCTAAATTTAATCACTTATCACAAGGGGAGGAAGGTACCTATCTCACGAATATATTCTTAACAAATGTCTAACAAGTACTGCAGAGATAATCCTTTAACGAACCTCCCTCATCCCTCTAGTGGATATGTTTGCTACACTAAATTGGGTTCCATTTTATGAAAGAGTCAAGTCCTAAAAGGCCATCCTTGTTTTCAAGTCTTAAGTAACAAAATGACTTATTTGTAAATGACAAATCTTTTCACACCACTTACAGTGATTTATGAAACAAAGCAATCAACCCACTTGGTATTGAAAGTTCATTTATATTGGAAAGCTGAGTATTTAACCGTATATAGAGTTGTGCAAAAATTCTTGTATTTGTGTAAATAGTCATTTTTGTAGGTGTCAATATTAATTTTTAATTAAAATGCATGCAGGGCCCTAATACAAACCAGTTTTAGACTGTTTGGGCACATCCTGGGTAAAGAAATGTAACAATAAAATCTGATTACATCTTTCATATCAATTATTCTTGATTACTGAACATGAAATCCTCTGGCATATTATCCCTACACGTGAATCAATGTATTACACCCAAAAATACCTTTCATTTGTCACCTAAAAGAATATCAATTGACAATTAACTGCTTCTCAATCTCTGTGTACAATGCTACTCTTCCATCTATCCATCTGAGTAAATGTATCCAAACAAATTGTTGCCTTCTATGTCCTCCTGTAGAAATTGTATAAATTCTGGTTACAATGCTTCAAATTTAACAGACACTATTACATGATAAATCCACACCAGACACAACAGTTTACTATAAAAAGAGCTAATATGAAAAAATAGAATCTGATAATCAATCCCAACATGTCAAACATGTTTGACAGGCACTTTTACATCAAGCGGCAATTAACGATACATGTATGATATAACACTAATAGAGCTGGCAATGGCATGAAATAAACCTGTGAAAGTTTCAAGCGTCACAAGAAAACAATGAAAAACAGTTCTGTTGTAACACTGATTTGTGCGCAGTCATATGTGTCATTTCGGTTGTTGAAATCAAAATAAGCCAGGCATTTTGGAGGTCTTCATCTTCATCAGATAAAATCTATTTTCAAAGAGGACAGCATTTCAGACCGAAATATGACTTAGGATTTTGCTAATGGTACCATCTTTATAACCAGCAAACCAGCAAGCTTTCAGATTAAAAGTAAACATTTTTTGTTTCGATAATTACCAAAGCTATATTAAACCTTTAATTTGACAAAACTCTGGGTTATTATTAAGTCCGAGTACAAAGGGCATGACAAGAATTTCTGCCCCTAAATGTAATCACTTATCACAACAAGCTAATACATGTCCATTATAAATTTATCTACAAAACCTAACACCCTAGCATCAAGGTGGAGTGTTGTAGCCGAAGTATATCAGAGTTATCAAAAAGTAGGTTTGAATCCTGGCCTGGCTGGTGATGGCACATGTGTCCTTGAGCAAGACACTTTACCACAACTGTTCTTTCCACCCCTAAGTAGTATTAGGTACCAGCGAGAGTTGCAATTGGTGTAATTGTAGAATGTAAGAGAGAGTTCCAGAGAAAGTCAAGGGTCAATTTGTTTGCAACATTAGGGCCCCAAATCAAACACTGTGCAGTTTAATACACAAAGGCACATTCTTTATAATCCTATAAGTAATAATGGATGGGCTCAAGTGGCGCATCCAGTACCAAGAAATATGGATATAAGTTTAAGTGGCCGGGCTGGCTACAACACATGTCCTTGATCAGGATACCTTATGACAATTACTTCTCTCCACCCAGGAGTAGAAATGATACCAGCGAGAGTTGGGGAGTAACCAGCGATTGGCTGGCATCCTGCTCGGGGGAATAGAAATATTCTCAGTTGTTTAATGACAAGGAAACTGGATACAAGTACCTGCCTGACAAGCCATATTGGTTCAGGACAGACTTGACTTTATTTAGCATCAATAAGTTTCATGGTTTTAACGTCTACAGTATTTAATCAAGATTTGTCTGCCCGATTGTTTTGTGGTCGTGTATTCCCTGACCCTTTTCTCCGCCTTTACATTCCTGATGTGGAAATCTCATATTCTGCAGTATTGACACTTGATGGTGAAGTGGGCAGAGACTGTGACACGGTTTTCAGGTCGTATGAGTTTTGGGTACCCAGTGACGGCAAACGAATGGTACGACAAAAGCAGATGCGTCTCAAGTAAGGTGCCAGGGCGGTGTGGACTTCTTCACGTCGAGCACAAAACATGATGAACACAAACAAACCCTAGACAAAACAGCACAAACAAACTTGGTTTTTTTTTCTTTCCATTCATCACGCTGCGTTATGTGGAACTTTGTATCTTCTCTCAGAAACGGCTTTCTCCTGCCCTATGTACTGTAGTATTATCATTGCCTCCAATTACAAATAACATGTCATTTTTGAAATATTGTAATAAAAAAACTCTGCAAGCCCTTATGACAAAATATTTTGACCCACAACTCTTCTCAAACATTTCGATGTACTTTTGTTGTTTATTATTGAACTCTTCATTTGAATCTTTCCCTATTTGTGATTGGAGCAACTATTCACAGATTCAAAAGAAATTAGCCCAATTTTCAGACCTACAGACCGAATGGTGAAACAACTTATTTCAATATGCATTTCAATAATCCTATATTCATATCTGCTTGTCGCATTCAAATATAATCATAACTAATACTGAAGGACTATTTTTTCTTTCTCAATCCCTCAGTAAATACAACCCCTGGCTCAATTCAACCACTTATTGGACACCATCAGCAACACAAAAAAAGCAAACTCACACTTACGATTAAGATTAAGCAAAGTGCCTTGTTCAGGGACACAATTGTAAAGATTTTGTCAAAGAATACAAATCTGGCATTGAGTAAACACTATGTGATTGTGCTAAACAATTCTGTTTCACAATTCAAGAAACTGCTAGCACATGAGTGATTGGCTTCTTACCTGCACTGAGTTAAGCAGGCAGAAGATGAGCTGGAAGGCAAAAGTCGCATCATTAATCGCCAAGAACCCAAAACACCAGGTCAGCCCCATGAGGACGGAGATTCCAACAGCATTCTGGAGGCGACGGGAGATCTGCTGGGAGCGAGATGCCTCTGTGACCTTGAGGAGACTGCGCATGACCAAGATGAAGGTGATGATGTTGTGGATGAGGATGAGACCAATGGGAACAAGAAGGCTGAGGTACAGCACAAGACCAGGCTCAAGGAAGCAGCTGATGTGATGGAGAATAAAATAAACCCTTAGGTCACTGACGAAGACATACATTCATCAACACAGCATTGTACCCACAGTAGCTTTACACAGGGTTACTGTGACTAATGCCAACCTACAGGGCAGTATGCACCAATTAGTTTCACTCTAAGGAACTTGCAACCGGATGGCCAGCCAATGAAGTCATTTGTGTACACATTATAGTCATTAAATAAATTTAGTGCTTACTGGTGGAAACCATGGGGTTACATAGCTGAGCTTTCAGACTTAGTCCTTCTTCAGAGGATTGAAATTCTGCAACAGAATAGTTTATAGAACTTCAGCTCCTGACGAAGTCCGGAAGTTCGGATAGATGTAACTCCACTGGCACCACCAGCATAAGCTATTTACATATTTATATCTGACTTTACCACTACATGCAGCATACCGCAATTTGACATTCAGGATATACTTACTAGTGCTCGTTGTTGTAGTGATCTGTTGCTGCTGCCAAGGTAATCGTCAGAACTATCAATGGAGATCCTGATAGGTGTGGAAATAGATACATGTATGACAGCATCGACCTGTTTAAGGGGACTGTTTGCCAAGCAAATTGCGTCATAGGGTACTCCTTTAAAGTATAGATTTTGTGAAAAGGGGCTCTGTACTAACTTAGATATGTTTTAAACTTTAAATTACAGTTGATTGTATGTAAAAAGATGTTTTACTTTTCCCATAAAACTTGATTAAGTAATTGTACTGAAATCCAATATGGCCGCCATTACCATGGCAACAGCGGATTTGCGGACAGCGTTTTTTCTTGTAAATTCTAAACACAATATATTTTGGTGATAATACATTAAAAAAGAACTTTAAAACAAAAAAGTAGTCTGTTAAGCTAACACTACAGTCCCCTTAACTTTTTAAACTTGAGTTTAAAGCAGTAATGTCTGTGCTTTGGGAGTGTATCACCTGAAAAATAAATATATAAATTGAATTGCTAATCAGCATTAAATAAGTTACGAGTGGGATGCTTCTAATTCCTACAATATTAATGTTTAACAATCTCCATGCGTAGCATATAGTAAAATATATTTTACATATAGTAAACTATATTTTAGAAGTGACACATTGGAAATCGTAAAATTCCAAACATAGGTTGTGTTAGATAATAAACGTATATCCAAATTATACTGTATTTTGGATATCTATGATGAGAATATAAAATAAACTCCGCACTAAGGAAAAAGAAGTATGCTCTGAAGAAACTAACCCCAAGCAATCAGGCAAGCCTTGACCAGATATCGAGACGTATCTTCAGGAAACACCTTCACTGTACTAACGTACAGATATCTGGCGAGAACGGCCATCCACATCCAAGCAGACAGAGGTAAGTAGTGGAGTAAAGCAGCCACAAACACACACCCGCCTCCAGAACCCTTTGGATCAAATATCACAAGCCCATTCAAAATTATTGCTTCTCTTCAAAGACAAAAGCTCAAAATGTTTGACAGTTAAGATGCAAGAATTCAAAGTTATACTGACTGAATAATCGCCTTGTCAAGCTTATACCATTTTACATTTTAACTCATGGAGACCATAAAGCAATAAACTTGTCAAATGAATCACACTTTAGAAACAACTTTATTCATATAGTTAAAAACAAAATCTAAAAGAATGTCTCACTTGTCTTGCAGCAAAAATAAACAACATGATCAGACACAGACACTGAATCTACATCCTACAGAAAAGTCAATCCAATATTTATGTTGGGAAGCTGGTCAACTCTCCCCGGGCAAACTTACCCCCGACAAACTCGCCCCTGACAAACTCGCCCCTGACAAACTCACCCTCCAGCCCCCGGCGAGTTTTCTAGGAGGAAAGTGGAACAGCATTCTGATTTTGCACAGGCCTAAATCACCAGTACCCATAGATCTAAAACTTACCCTCGCATTATCAACAGCAGCAAGGAACACAATGTATAACATCAACAAGGAGCAGCAGAAATGGATGAGAATGTGACGAAATTTGCCGCTTCGTAGTTTCCTGTGGTACAATTATTAAGATATCTTAGGCAATGACAAAGCCCAAAGTTTGCCCATGATTGAAGGATAAGATTGCAACACAATATTCTACAGTGGGTAAAAGCTCGGAAAAAGTCACATCTTATTTTCAAAACAACTTAATCTTTTATTATCACAGTAAGCCCCGATTTATAAATCTAGGCTTTATTACTTATCCGTTCATTTGAGTTTTCGCGTTTTCCATACAGTAAGACTCTAACATGCCAAAAGGAAATTATACGAACTAATACAACAACCAGAATTAGGGTATTTGTGAATGCGATACTGCAAGACTGTCAAGATCCTAGCTATGAAACTGTGGATTATGTCACCTGATCTAAGATTAGGAACGACTGCAATTCACATCAAAATAATGGTAGAGCATAAGATTGGTAGGAATGGGAATGGCTGAGGGTTGGGTGGGGACGTCCAAGACTGTAAAATGGTGGAACAAGTTGACCAGTGTCTTACCTGATAGTAAGGAATATAATCAGTGTGACAGACAGAGATATGATGGACAATGCGCAGCCCACCTGGCTGATGATATCAAGTGCCCGTGTGTAAGGATCATCGACCCGTCTCTGCCCCTGGACATCCTGCAGGAATCAAATATCCATTTGAATATTTTAAATCACGTATACCAGAATGCTGCATAGATAATTTGGGGGAAGACTCTGATTAAAGTGGCAAAATCGGTTTCCTTTGTCTTTCTGAATGGAATTTCTCAGGAGTAACAAATTCTCGATTACATACCACAAGGATGGCAAAGTTGGTTGCGTGGGAGCAATGACACGATACTTGTTTATCATTCAATCCTGCAAGCGTGCACCCAGCCGTTGACCAATCACCAACTCCGTCTTCAAGGTTAAAATCCCAGAACACACACTGGATGGTTTCATTGGCTGCTTCAGGTGTCTGATGGGATATAAGGTGTGAATATCAAAACAGGAATATCCAAACAAAATAGCTAATAATCTTCATGGGGTCTGAAAGATTTTAATTTCTTTAAGCTACGAGAAGGTTCAATCAATGACTCGTTAACTACAGTCGACAATTATTGAACTAATTATTATTATTATTATTATTAATTCTTTCTGGTAATGAAACCAAGGATTCCTCAAAAGCGCCCTGGGCACTGTAGCTCGAAAGCCTGAAGAAACCTGTAGAGAGAAGACAATGAGAAGAAGTTACAGTTTTAGAGGTGGGAGGAAAACCCCAGAAGAATATTCTGGGGAAAACCCAAGGAATCAGGTAGGGACTGAAAACCCAATCCACATGTGGACCAGGGCAGGAATTGAACCCGGCCACAGCGGTGAAAGGCGGGGACAGTAACCACTGCGCCACTGCAAAAAAACTTTGCTAAAACACTAGCTAGTCAACCATGTCTAGTTGATGATCAGGAACCAGCCAATAATGCATGGTTTGCTGGTCATCGATAGTAACTTTGGTCATACTACACTGTGACAAGTGAAGAGGGGACCAGTGAAAGCAAAGTTTGACGAGCCATCGTTCACACTTGGATGTCATTGGGCAAGTGCAAGGTTCGCCACATATTGTCCACTGGTTAACCAATGTTCCTTGATCTATAACTTGCTCTACATTTGCTGCATTTGGATATACTGCTCTACACGAATCATTCTTCTCACCTTGAATTCAATGACCACAGGTTCAGTGAGGTTGACAAGTTCCACATTTTCAACAGTCAGTGAGACGACCGACCCAGCGACTTTCCGAGTTGAGTTATCCTGTCCTTGATACTCATTGATTGAAGCAGACTGGAACAATGTGTCATCAGCGTAGATCAAGAAGCTCACTTGTAGTTGGACAGAGCTATTCCCTGAATGTGTGAGATACTAAGAAATGTGTCTTGCTATATTGTGAACAATGGAGACTGTATTGAACAATGGTGCTGTGACTACATTCGTCACACGTAAGTTAGAGAAGTTATTAACACACAACCAAAGTTTTGTCTTGGATAAATTCATCTGCATGCAATCTCTATTTACGAATTAATGTTGATGTACGGACTAGTGTCGGCATATCAAAGGACAGTGGCTGGCAGAAATTGAAAGGGTGGGCCACAAGCCGAGTCGGGTTGAGTTCTTGGGAATGAATATTGCAGATACGTGTTTTTATCTGCAATTCTCCAGGTTTTTTGTTTCAAGCTACAAACCCCAAATGCCAAACCAAATTTCCCCGATTCACCTCAAACTAGTTTCAATTTTCTTCTCGAAAGAAAGCCTTGATTCAAAGCGTTACTCCTTACCATCAGCTTGTAATTGTGTCAGGTTCACAATGTTTCCTGGTAATCGAACTGATGCCACCACATCAATATCCTCTGGTATGTCATCCACAAAAGTCTGGACCTCTGTACCGGCAAGTGAGCCCTCTTGTGGTGATTCTTGTGCAGGTTGGCGTACGGAGACAAAGCTGAATCCATTACCAGTATCCATAGGGTCGAGACGGACCGCCTCGACGTGGATGGACTCCTGTTGTATGCTAACCTGACCTTCCTGCTGAAGAGTCAAGGAGACTTGAGTCTCTACGGACTGGATGATGGCCGAGGAGCTGCCAGCATCAGGAGTGACTTGGTCTGCCTCTGCGCTCATGATGACATTGTTAACAGTCTCAAGCACTGCCTCAGTCACCTTCAATGAAATCACAAGTCAGGACATTTCTCAGATCATCAGTCTTGCTTTCAGCATATCAACTATGGTTACAACCCAGTCCAGCTTAAGGGCTACATAGAATACATTCTCAACATAACCAATATTCAACCGTAGTCATTATTCAACATACCTCTTTATCCCCCGACTCAGCATTCACTATGTTCATCAAGATGTTGGAGATCACTTCAACATCTTCTGCATCATCAGATGCCTCCGACGTCTGGCTGGCCAGAAACTCTGCCACTTCAACAACATTTCCTGTACTAACATCGACCTTTAAGCAAATAGACAATGGTAAATGCTCAAGCCTGTACATTAATTAATAAGTCAGGTTTAAACATAAATGCCCTGCTTAGAATGTATAAATCCTATGACTGTGGTATGTTTTACGCGAACCGTATTAAATATAACTGTAACCTTTCATCAGCCCCGAATGCAACAGGCTTTTCAGGACTACCAAGAGAAATCCATAAATCAAATTTGAAGTTCATAGGTTTAGTACACCTATTTCCCAGTATTATCGCACTGACATTTATATTGCTGAAGCCATTGTGACCCAGACCTGACCTTTAACCCCCGACCTGACCTTTAACCCCTGACCTGACATTTAACCCCTGATGCACTCAGTTTCTTAGGACTACAAAGAGCAATCACATATAAAGAGTTTTCAAGTTACGCGCAGACATGATCTTATGGAGAAACAAACCAACCATTGAAGAAGGCACCAATCAACTTTGTCAGTGGGCATAAAAAGGACATTACCTTCCATTCCGAAGTACTTCTGTAAAACATGATTTCATTCACTAAGTTTCACAGCATTACCTCTTCAACATCCTCAAGGGTGACTTTGCTCCTATCTTCACCACAGCTGCGAGGTTCAGGTACTTCCCATTGGAAAAACACTGGAGGTTCCACGATTGAGCAGTTTCTCACAGCCAGTGGCTGGCCCGCTGTGGAGGGAAAGATTATACATGTGTACCACGGAAAGGTTATTTCATCTGGGATAACATTGTCGCCAGTGTTCAGTTAAAGCAGGAGACAGCCCTCGTAGAGCTGACAAGACAGTCTCAGGCAGTGTTCATACTTTATAAATTCAACATATTCATGAAATAACAACCCTGTGGAAATCTGAACCATTCCATCATCTGTGTCACCACAAAATAGTGAAAAAAATCATTCAGTTTTAACAGTAATTTTGTGCACGTTCAGATGTTCCTATTTCGATTGTGGATTATTTCTGAGGATAGGTACAGATAACATTTAGTATGCTTTCATCAGACTGAAACTATACAGTTGTATAGCAAGAGTACTCAATACTACAAAATACAACACAGTTTCTAATATGCCAGTGTAGTAAGAGTACCCAATACTACAAAATACTACAGTTTCTCATATGCCAGTGTAGCAAGAGAACTCAATACTACAAAATACTACACATTTTCTCATAGGCCAGTGTAGTAAGAGTACTCAATACTACAAATTATTAGTTTCTCATAGGCCAGTGTATAGTAAGAGTACTCAATACTACAAAATACTAGTTTCTCATAGGCCAGTGTAGTAAGAGTACTCAAAACTACAAAATACTACACAGTTTCATAGGCCATCAGTGTAGTAAGAGTACTCAATACTACAAAATACTACACAGTTTCCCATAGGCCAGTGTAGCAAGAGTACTCAATACTACAAAATACTACACAGTTTCCCATAGGCCAGTGTAGTAAGAGTACTCAATACTACAAAATACTACACAGTTTCTCATAGGCCAGTGTAGCAAGAGTACTCAATACTACACAGTTTCATAGGCCATCAGTGTAGTAAGAGTACTCAATACTACAAAATACTACACAGTTTCTCATAGGCCAGTGTAGCAAGAGTACTTAATACTACAAAATACTACACAGTTTCTTATAGGCCAGTGTAGTAAGAGTACTCAATACTACAACATACTACACAGTTTCTCATAGGCCAGTGTAGCAAGAGTACTCAATACTACAAAATACTACACAGTTTCTCATAGGCCAGTGTAGCAAGAGTACTCAATACTACAAAATACTACACAGTTTCCCATAGGCCAGTGTAGTAAGAGTACTCAATACTACAAAATACTACACAGTTTCTCATAGGCCAGTGTAGTAAGAGTACTCAATACTACAAAATACTACACAGTTTCTCATAGGCCAGTGTAGTAAGAGTACTCAATACTACAAAATACTACACAGTTTCTCATAGGCCAGTGTAGTAAGAGTACTCAATACTACAAAATACTACACAGTTTCTCATAGGCCAGTGTAGTAAGAGTACTCAATACTACAAAATACTAGTTTCTCATAGGCCAGTGTAGTAAGAGTACTCAATACTACAGTTTACTCAAGTAGTATTTTGTAGCTTCATGTGACGTTAGAGTTACAGCTGGTCAGAAGAGGGTTATAACTATGCCACATATGCAGAATAATCATTTGTACCAATTTAGTGTTTGAGTAATTACCCACTCTGGCAACAGTGTTTTATTACATTTGTTTCTCTCCCAGGAAGCCCAGCACTGCACTTGTTTTGTTCATATTTGCAATTGTATAGTTTAGCTGTATTACATTTAACACAAGTAAAAACAAATCCTGAATAAAGTGTTATTACCATTTGTTGTCATGAGTGGGCATCTGTCAGTAGACTTTACTGTTGATCCTGCTGTCGTCACAGGCCACGTGAGACCATCAGATGATTCCGTTTCACACTGACCTGTGGATAAACAGAAATGATATTGTACAAAATACAATACAAATACGTTGCTTTATCCCTCAAAGAGCCAGGAAGGGGGGGGGGGGCCCGGGAGGGGGGTCATCCCAGCCAGTTAGATCCGGTTCAGGCCAGTCGACACTAGCCACATTAGAACCAGGACTGGCTGAGGCTGTGACATTTGCAGAGCAGACAAGATCCACAACTAAGATAAATGGAGAAATGGCAAAGACAAATAAATAAAACAGAGGTTCTTGAAAATATTTTGCTTTTTTGTTAAAGCTGTAATGTCCTTGCTCTGACTGAAAATTGTAATGTTGTTGATTTCCTCTTACAAACGAATAATGCAGGAAAACTATTTTTGAACGAGAAATGTGCTTACTACACTCTGCAATCTATTTGGTCTTAACCCCTTGACCTTAGGTTTTAGATGGGGGTCGGCAGGGCGCCAGGTCCGTACGTTGTGCAGCCAAGCGAAACAGAAACAATAGGTTTGTGCAGCCAAGCATAACATGCACAATACCCCAATAATGGACTGAAAGTGCAAAGATTGGCACATATATGTGTCAACCGGCCTGGTGACAATTTTCAATCCGCACATATATGTGTCAACGGGTGGCAAGGGTTAACTTTATGCGCGTTGAGTGCCCTATACATTAGCACTGTAAGAATAGGAGCATTTCGCTCCTGTTGCAAAAATTGCAACTTATTTACTGTGTTACTTTAATATCTAACAGATTTTTCATGGAATGTCCCATTGGAAAGCTCACAACTTATCTAATGCTAAAAAATTTGCAATTCAATTTAAAAAAAGTTGGGTGCCATGCCCAAAAAGCATAGACACAGCATCTTAAAAAAACCAAACAATTTCCAAAATTTATGAAGTAAAACATACAAACCTATTATTGTAACGGTGAAATTACACTTGTTCTCATTCCCAGAAATATCTCTAGCTTTGTATATCACCATGGTAACTCCAACTGAGAATGTTCCAAAACCAGCTTGATTACATTCTGTAGGTGTGGTTCCCAGGCAGGTGAATATCACATCAACACTATTATCAGAGTTGTCGGTGGCAACTGGAGGAGCCCAGCTGTGAGACACCTGATTGGACGATGAGGTGACAGGAATGATGATGTCATCTGGACAGCCGGAGATCTCGGGAAGTTCGTTATCTAGGAAAGTAAATGAGACCGTAAGTAAACAAAACTGAAAGCAATACCATAAATATCTTCAGGATCTCAAACCTTCAACCGGTTGAGACTTCAGTGAAAAGAATGAAGGGTCATAAAAATCTAGTCTAAAACTTAGGGATAACATACCCACAACGTTGATGTACATTTCACATGTCGCTCTGTTAGAAGATTCATCGATAGCGGTATAATGAAACATATGTGGAGACCTTGCCAAACTCAACCTAATATTCTCACTGATGTGATAGTTGTAAGAAAATGCAGAACCATCTAAAGTTATAAATAAGACAACCATTCCAGCATCGTCAGAGGCAGAGGCTGCATCAGGGAGTGAAACTGTAGCGAGGTTCTGGCCAGGATCAGTCTCAACCGTGAGATCGGGTTGGCAAGTGATGACGGGAGAGACGTTGTCTGCAAAAAAACGATCACTGGATCAATTAATCAATCAAGGTAATAATACAGCCCCTTCCAGTGCAACAGAGTTACAACCCCTATTAAATGTTGGTATGGGGCAATAGTGTGTGTGAGTGTGCCTGTCCATTTTTAAGTTCAATGGCAAAGTTGGCAGACAGATTCACAGTCACTCTCTCTTGTCTTTGCCCACTTTGAAAAAAGCTAAGATCTCTTGTAAAAAGGACAAAATGCAAAGCTTTTTCACTCCACTTTTTCTTCAATTTTCACAGTACAAAACATATGGGTGCATACCAAAATTATATGTGCATGACGGTGCTGTGTGGTTTGCCCATCATGCACGTGTAAACACATACACACAGTCAGTCGCGTATCGACCTCCAAACGTGGACATCCTATTGTTCCTCTTTTGTTTGTACCTCCATAGGTTTTGTACACACTCCCAATCGCGGACATATGCTGGGAATCACGGACGATATTGTTCTCTTTTGTTCTCCGACATTTTTCGTCCACAGTTTGAATACCCCAACACGCCCACACGCACTAGATACAGTGTTTTATATGCGTGCATGAGTGTCGTCTAACATGAACATTTTGTGTGCCCGTCTAAAACACTTTCTTCATCAGACATTTATGAATGCAATGTAATGTGTATGACTTTGTGTAAGCCTGTAACAACCATGCCCTGATTAGAAAATATGTGTTTTCCTGAACTGAAAGTCATGACATATGCCATTGCTATGTTCACTTACCTGGTGGTTGGGAGGTCACATTAAATTCTGTGTTGCAAGTTACCCCAGCATCGGATGAATGTCCGCAATAGTGATTATTAAACCACCCACTATGTTCACACTGGTCAATGCTTGACTCTGTTCCATCGCATACAACATTACGTAGAAGAATCGGCCCTGATCCTTGGCCAAAGTAAGCATCCCGCCAGGTCTGGGATGCCGAAGGGTAGCCAAGCTGTCGACAGATCACATTGGCATCTCTAATGCTCCAGCCTTCATGACAAATCGTACCCCAGAAACATTTGTGGTTAACTTCCACTCTGCCTTCATTAGGCCTGTTCCCATTTACAAGACGCACTGAAACTAGTGAAACAGAAACATGTTTTCTTATTTAGGAGAGGGAACTGATATCAAAACCTGATATTCCAGATCTTTTATCAATTTTACCGAGTACAATTTATATTTCTATAATATGATTCTTAGATCATCATTTTTGAAACAGCAATAAGTGCATCAAATGAGTTTTGCAAAATTGTACTGAACAAATCAAACCAAATAAAACAAAGCGCAATCAAACCCCAAAAATGCAGAATCTGAGTTTGCCGTTGTAGCAGCTGTTTTGATTTTATTGGGTTTTTCTTAGGTGGGGGGAGGAAAAGGGAGTAATATGCTTTCTCAACCTTCAACGTATTCCTATTGGCCTGCTAATTCACGACAACTACCAAAGCGAGGCTGCCCAAACAACTTGTCTTAAGCACATGCTGAGTGCAAAAGAGAAAATTGCAGCAAGCCTAAATCATAACTTAATCCTGTCGTTCTTCACTCAGGTTTTGTGTTGGCGGATTCAAGTTAGTTGTGTTCCTTTGCCATAAAATTGATAACGTTTGAAAGGGAGGCTGCCCCAGCAAACTTAACAAAACAAAGCTGAAACCTTGGCATTCAAGTACAACACTCTTGTGTACCTGTGTTTGAAATGAATGTGGAACTAATATGCACATGCAATTATACATTTGTGTCAGGGTGCGTATGGTGATGTTTTACAGGACAGGAACACGCCCAATGTAGTGTACAAGGTAGTGTACAAGATTGGTAATCCTGAAATTACTGAAATTACTGAATTATTACGAAATACCTTACTAGACTGTAAGATAATAGTAGTCTCAATCATCCTGTGAAATGATGGTACCAGGCTGTCGTTGTCAAGAAAAGTGGAAATTTATATCGTTTTCCCAATGATTTTCAGCTGGAAATTGTTGGAAAACTGCCCTGTAGTCTTTAGTCAAGGCGCACGTGGCCACCCGGACGAGTGGTGCGCCCCGGACCTGCTGGCATTCGGGGCGCGTCACGCATCCAGGTAGCCAGGCGTGCCTTGACTAAAGGATATCATCTGCCCGACGGTTGAAAACGAGCACCGTTTTTTTCTTTTTTTTCCGCAAAACTTTGAACAGGTCAGTGGAACGATATTTCCTATAAATTACTAACCCCCAAATCCGCCCATTTCTGAAGACTGCAACAATGACCAATCATGTACACTACATTTAACATGACAAACTCATAAATTAGGCCAATAACTTACTTGGCGAAGTGGTTGTATCTGTTTGATCCTCGCCACAAGTCACACCAGCATCCTGATCATGAGAGCAGTCATTATTAGACCATCCACTGTGCTCACACTGGTCAATGCTTGATTCGCTGCCATTACATGTGACATTGTAAAGGAGAATCGGTCCTAATCCTTGACCAAAGTGAGCATTCTGCCAGGCCTGAGATGCAGGAGGGTAGCCGAGCTGTCGACAAATCACGTCAGCATCTTCAATGGTCCAGCCATTTCCACAGACTGCACCCCACTGGTCTTGATAGTATACTTCCACTCTTCCTTCGTAAGGGGTGCTGCCATCAGCAAGACGTACTGACACTTAAATACAATGGTAGCAAATACAAATGCAATGTTATAATCCAATGATAGCAATAATTAATCTCATTGCCTTTATACCCAAATAGACCAAAACACTACTGACACACCCTCCAGTATTTACACTAGCTTTCATGGACATTTTAACAACAGGAATGTCAAGGAGCTTAAAAATAAGGCATAGGAAGCTTGATTTGCAATACATGCTATTGTGTATTACATGTTACATCAGAGCTTTTGCCTGAAAACTGACATCCCTGTCATTCCTTTTTACGAATGTGGGAAATATATTCTAAGGGACATAATGAATTTTTTTCTGAGGTTTTGGGGCAAAGTGTTCCTTTTAAAAAAGGTCTTGTACCAGAAAATTATTAGCGAATTGTCAGGTCAGGGAACCAGACAATTGTTTTTTCAAACAGTGTCATCATATAATATAAGCCCTGCATAGTTACAGGGATCGAAATCCAGTGATTCGAGCATTGGTCTAGTGAACTATTGACTGAACTAGTCCAGTGGTCTAGTGATTTTTTTCATAAACTGCGTGAAATGCTATCACTAAGGTCCATTTTTTTTCTAAATCTGGTGAACTGAAAATGCCCCATCATTTCTGGAATGGTCATTTTTAGTTTTGAGGCAGAGAGTTTCAATCAAAATAGCATTTCTAACCCCTCCCCCAACAAGGTCAGTAAAGGGGAAATACATTGAAACAGCACACTCATTCAAAATGCTGTGTTCTTATTTTTACCATTGGTCTTGTGAAATACCTTCCGGTCTAGTAAAATCTTTGTGCTATTAGCCCAGCTGTCTAGTAGAATTTTACCTGAAAGTCGACCCCTGATTAGACCCCTCGATCACTTGTCCTGCAAGTGGTAAGCTAGTCATTAATCTGTTCATTTCTGTTTTCTCAAACCTCCTGATGATGTGCACAATTCAAGCAAAACTGGGAAAACCACCTGGGGTCTTCTATTTCCCAGTTTATGAGGGTCAGATGTTCTCTTAGTAATGCCCCTGTGAAATGATGGTACCAGGCTGTCGTTGTCAAGAAAAGTGGAAATTTATATCGTTTTCCCAATGATTTTCAGCTGGAAATTGTTGGAAAACTGCCCTGTAGTCTTTAGTCAAGGCGCACGTGGCCACCCGGACGAGTGGTGCGCCCCGGACCTGCTGGCATTCGGGGCGCGTCACGCATCCAGGTAGCCAGGCGTGCCTTGACTAAAGGATATCATCTGCCCGACGGTTGAAAACGAGCACCGTTTTTTTCTTTTTTTTCCGCAAAACTTTGAACAGGTCAGTGGAACGATATTTCCTATAAATTACTAACCCCCAAATCCGCCCATTTCTGAAGACTGCAACAATGACCAATCATGTACACTACATTTAACATGACAAACTCATAAATTAGGCCAATAACTTACTTGGCGAAGTGGTTGTATCTGTTTGATCCTCGCCACAAGTTACACCAGCATCCTGATCATGAGAGCAGTCATTATTAGACCATCCACTGTGCTCACACTGGTCAATGCTTGATTCGCTGCCATTACATGTGACATTGTACAGGAGAATCGGTCCTAATCCTTGACCAAAGTGAGCATTCTGCCAGGCCTGAGATGCAGGAGGGTAGCCGAGCTGTCGACAAATCACGTCAGCATCTTCAATGGTCCAGCCATTTCCACAGACTGCACCCCACTGGTCTTGATAGTATACTTCCACTCTTCCTTCGTAAGGGGTGCTGCCATCAGCAAGACGTACTGACACTTAAATACAATGGTAGCAAATACAAATGCAATGTTATAATCCAATGATAGCATTAATTAATCTCATTGCCTTTATACCCAATAGACTAAAACACTACCGACACTCCCTCCAGTATTTAAACTAGCTTTCATGGACATTTTAACAACAGGAATGTCAAGGAGCTTAAAAATAAGGCATAGGAAGCTTGATTTGCAATACATGCTATTGTGTATTACATGTTACATCAGAGCTTTTGCCTGAAAACTGACATCCCTGTCATTCCTTTTTACGAATGTGGGAAATATATTCTAAGGGACATAATGAATTTTTTTCTGAGGTTTTGGGGCAAAGTGTTCCTTTTAAAAAAGGTCTTGTACCAGAAAATTATTAGCGAATTGTCAGGTCAGGGAACCAGACAATTGTTTTTTCAAACAGTGTCATCATATAATATAAGCCCTGCATAGTTACAGGGATCGAAATCCAGTGATTCGAGCATTGGTCTAGTGAACTATTGACTGAACTAGTCCAGTGGTCTAGTGATTTTTTTCATAAACTGCGTGAAATGCTATCACTAAGGTCCATTTTTTTTCTAAATCTGGTGAACTGAAAATGCCCCATCATTTCTGGAATGGTCATTTTTAGTTTTGAGGCAGAGAGTTTCAATCAAAATAGCATTTCTAACCCCTCCCCCAACAAGGTCAGTAAAGGGGAAATACATTGAAACAGCACACTCATTCAAAATGCTGTGTTCTTATTTTTACAATTGGTCTTGTGAAATACCTTCCGGTCTAGTAAAATCTTTGTGCTATTAGCCCAGCTGTCTAGTAGAATTTTACCTGAAAGTCGACCCCTGATTAGACCCCTCGATCACTTGTCCTGCAAGTGGTAAGCTAGTCATTAATCTGTTCATTTCTGTTTTCTCAAACCTCCTGATGATGTGCACAATTCAAGCAAAACTGGGAAAACCACCTGGGGTCTTCTATTTCCCAGTTTATGAGGGTCAGATGTTCTCTTAGTAATGCCCCTTACTAATGTCACAATTACTGGAGCGTTAGTACAAAACAGTTCTAGGTCTAGTGCTCCTGCCTTTTGGAGAAAAACAAACAAACAAAAAACACAAAACAAAAATCACGAAACAGTTATGGACTTCACAGTAAAATTATGCAGATTTTCTTCCTGGAGGAAACAAAATTCAGATTTCTTTTCAACACATGTTTATTCTTTTACTTCTGATATTCTCAAAAGAATCAAATTATAAAGCTTTTAAATGTTTCTCCTCAATTTTTTAAGTTACAAATAGCAGCAAGAGTATTTTTCTTAATAATACTACAGGCATGCAACTTGGATTTTAAAAAAGACGAGAAAATTCCAATCTTTACAAAACTTTGTCGTGTTTTTCAATTATCAATGGCATAAGTGTGAAGTGAAAAACGAGGAAATCAGCTGATCCGAGGAAAAGTTGCATGCCTGATACTATTAGTTTATTCATTTGCAAAATTGACAGTGGGATACTGGGGGCGGGGCGGAGGACATTTTTTTATGGGGGGGGGGGCTGATTTTTTATCGTGGACGTTCGGTCAAACGTGGCCCCCCTTTGTCTGCGCCCGAATTCTTTTGTCCTAGGTCCACGATTGCCGGTATATACATACTCACACACAACTGCATGTGTGTGTAAACGGGTGCAATTGGTGACCCTAGTGTCCCTCTTTTGTTAAAGGTCCCCTGTTGAATGCAAAAACAAACTCACCCACACATGTGCGTTTTACTATACTTATGAGGACCATGAATGGAACCCTTCTTTTGTTCCCTTTTGTTCCCTTTTTCCGAACAGCTCCCATCAGGTTTGTACACGAAATTCTCCCGAGGACTCGGACCAAGTCCTCGGTGTCATTGTAATCCCTAATCCCCCATTGTCCCAAGTCCTCTCTCGTATAGCCTAACCCACTCACACACACCAAGTCGCATATCGACCTCCAAACGTGAACATCCTATTGTTCCTCTTTTGTTTGTACCTCCATAGGTTTTGTACACACTCCCAATCGCGGACGTATGCTGGGAGTGGCGGACGATATTGTTCTCTTTTGTTCTCCGGCATTTTTTGTCCACGGTTTGAATACCTCAACACGCCTATGCCCCCTTCCCGCTGCCTAGACGAGACATTGCTGACACATTATAATGATATATTCTGAAATTTGCTGCACATGTTCTGCTCATGTGTTTGTACAAAATATTAGCCCAATGTTTCTACTCTCTTTGTACTGAATGCTGATCATTTCAATCCCATGTCAGTTTTGAGAAAATCAAAACCAGGTAAACTAAATAGAAATGTATACAACATACTGATAACTTACCAGGGGGGAGGGCTGTGACATCACACATCACTCCAACATCACTGTCATGGAGACAGTATTCAACAAACCATCCCATGTGATCACACTGGTCAATACTTGGTTCATGTCCATCACAATCAACATTCTGCAGAAGAGTTGGTCCTGATCCCTGACCAAAGTGAGCATTGTGCCAGGCCTGGGATGCAGACGGGTAGCCAAGCTGACGACAGATCACATTGGCTTCTTCAATGCGCCAGTAATAGCCACAGATCGTACCCCACTGACACTGGTAGTACACCTCCACTCTCCCTTCATTAGGAGTACTCCCATTAGCTAGACGGACTACAACTATTTAAGCCAAAATTCAAAATATGATTTGAGTATTATAGTTTGAATCCTTGCAGCCTTTCATTTTTTCTCCATTCTTGGCAAGAAGTAATTCCAGAAATAAAAACACTATGCGAGTAAAAAGAAAAAAAGGAGGAAAGTGAATTAAAAACACAAACTGTACATAGAAATGCATACAGCATATTTTATTTTTAACCCTAACCCCCTAGGATGTATGAAAATTTGTATAGAAATCGATGGATTTAGCACCATTACGGTTAATAAATACTGTAAATAAGTAATAAAAAAGAACCCAAAATACACAAAACGAATTTGATGGAAGAAATTTTTTTACATTCAGTAGACTCTTTTCATTGCCAGTAAGTACCGGTACATGTACCGCTCATGAGGTGGTCAAAGAGAAACATATTTCAAAACATAGCCTTTTTTGAAAACAGGAAGGCCAATGATGACAGAATTAAGAACTGAACAAATTTGACAATAGAAAGCCATGATGACCCAATTTATTACAAATGGTAATTTATTTTCAAAGAGAACAAAGAAACTGGCAGGAGCGGGATTCGAACCTGCGAACTCCGGGTTACCGTATCGGCGCTCTACCAACTGAGCTATCTTGCCCTATGTTGGCGGTCTCCCAAATTGTCAGTATCTTTGTTCGGGTGGGCGCTAGTCAGAAGTCATAAACACAGAATCCCTTGTGGATTGTTTGACGAAATGGTAATTTAATGTGTTTCATGGACTTAATTAGTCCGACAATAAAAGCTGTAAATGTTCTCATTCAAATTACATCAGAAATATTCAAAATTATTCTTTCCAAAGTATACACCATGGTATATGACTTCCTTTTTAAAGTCTTTGAATTTAAATTTCACAATAGACCCACTTACCAGATGGAGTGATTGTGGGATTGCATGTTACTCCAACACTGTCGTCATAATAATAATAGAATTCAAAAGACTCCCGGTGATCACATTGCTGGATGCTTGATTCATTTCCATTACATGTTACTTCAACCATGGCCACTCGCCCTGATCCTCGACCAAAATGACCAGACAGCCAGGCCTGGGCTGCAGAAGGGTAGCCGAGCTGTCGACAGACAACATTGGCTTCTTTGATTCTCCAACCATAGCTTGAGACTGAACCCCAACCACACTGGTTGTACACTTCCACCCGTCCATCAAAAGGAGTGCTCCCGTCTGCTAAACGAACTGAAGCTAGGAAAAACAAACAAAATGTTCAAAGTCTTCCTTTCAGGGCCATCCAAAAGTATCTAAATTTTAATGGTAGAATTGAGAGTAGCATAAGAAGCAACGTGAAAACAATGTTTTTGTCAGGGGAATGTGTTGAAAAATAGTACTGTGTGTACTACTGTGAAAATGTTGATGAATTTGGGCAGCATATTTTTTAACTTTATTTGTACCACAAATGATCTGCCACAAACATCATCCAATTATAAAGATTTGTTCATCTACAGCGTGATACACACATTTTGTGACTGTGTATATTGGACAAATCAATATTTATAACTCATTGTTGCTAGGGGATTGATTTCAAAGGAGGAATCACACCCCCCACATTAAACCAAAAAAAACATGTTTAGAGTTCCCTCCCATTGTAGAATACCATGGTCCAGTGTTTACGGTGTTTGACTCATGTACGGTGGTGCGCGGGTTCAAACCCTGCCAAGAACATGGCGTTTGTGCCCTTGGGAAAGACACTTAACTACAATTTCCTCACTCCACCCAGGAGTATAAATGGGTACCTGAGAGGGTCGAGGCCAATTGAGCGCTGATATCGGCTGTCGCGTGGTCCAAGGCCTGATGAACGGGGGTAATAATTGTAAAGTGCTTTGAGATCATTGATACGATGGAAAGCACTATATAAGCATAACAATTATTATTCCTTTTAGTGGCTGCATCACTAGAGGGGGGGGGGGGGGGGTTTTCTTCAAAAAATGAATAAAAATAGAAAAGAGGAAACGCCTACTAAACCATCTATTGTTTGTTTTAAATAAATTCAGGGACTCCAATGTCAGCGAAATTAATCTGGAAAAAAATTGGGAGCAGCCATCTTGGAAACTTTTGCCTAGGAAAATACACGTAAACAGAAAAAGGGGCCCTCCTCTCTTTTTTTTCCCAAAAACAGCATGACACTAAGCATATTTTTCATTTTGCCTGTTTTCTGGCGATAAGAAATGGCTAGGCTCATGATCTCAGTAAATCAGTATTGAGGAATGTTAAAAAATAAGAACAAAACATGACAATGCCATGCTTGATTGAGAAACCAACCTGGGGAAGAGGTTGTGGCTATACGTTCTTCACCACAAGTCACTCCAGCAACCTGGCTATGAGAGCAGCTACGATTGAGCCAGCCACCGTGGTCACACTCTTCAATGATTGATTCATTACCATTGCATTCAACGTTGTCAAGGAGAATCGGCCCTGATCCTTGGCCAAAGTGAGAACCTTGCCAGGCCTGCGATGCAGACGGGTAACCCAGCTGTCGACATATCACGTTGGCATCTTTAATGTCCCAGCCATCATCACAGACTGTACCCCACTGGTCCTGGTAGTACACTTCCACTCTACCTTCATAAGGGTTGCTACCATCAACAAGACGCACAAGAACTAAAAGGAAACAAATAAAGTGTGTTGACATTGCTGTCAGATCTCAAATTGACAAGCAATGTGCATTTTGCATACCAACACTGACCTATCTAGATAAATTTGGTAATCTTATTGTGTTGAAACTTTCATCTCTCAACTCTGACCCAACATTTGATATACATGTAAGGGCAGGTTAATGTACTGGACAAAAGTACATGTATGTAGGACACATGATCCCCCTTTATAAGCTTCTACACCAACAGAACCTTGTACAATATCCCCTTCGGAAGCTCATAAAGTGTTGACAATGCTCATGTGCATGATTTGATTGCTATTCAAGCCACATATTAGCTCATACTTGAAATGAATGAAATATCTTATAATTTGTTGGGAAAAGCAGTTGCAGATTCAAGATCTGGGGCGAAGAAACTGGTACAAGCAAAACAAGAATTGTCATCCTGAAAATAAAATTATGTTGGAACTAATGCAGTTTTAAATAAAACTGCACTTATCCTTTGTCTCCTTACACTACTAACTATGATCTATTACTATGGAATATGTACACGTACAAAAATCTACTCACCAGGTGGAGGGATTATAACATTACAAGTCACACCAACATCACTGTAATAATCATAAAAGTCATAATAGTAGTCATCGATTATAAACCAGCCCCTATGATCACACTGCTCAATGCTTGATTCCTGTCCGCCACATTCAACATTGCCCAGGAGAGTCTGCCCTGATCCTGGACCAAAGTGAGCATACCGCCAGGCCTGGGAAGCAGAAGGGTAACCGAGCTGTCGACAGATCACATCGGCCTCTTCAACGCTCCAGTCATTATTCGCAATGGTTCCCCAGCAACCTTGATAGTATACCTCCACTCTACCTTCATAGGGGGAATTCCCATCAGCAAGACGAACTAAAACTGATAGCACAAGTAAGAAATATTGTTCATTGGGTGGTTACAAAAAATGTGATGTTACTATTATGAATAGTAAGGAAAGAAAAAAAGAAAGTACGAAATTATCCTCAATGGCAGATGCATTTTACTGTGAATCAATATTGAATGAAGAATTTGATTTCTGAACAACCCGGTTCAGCATGGACGAGACAAAATTTAATCCTCCTTAATTGAATCCTCCTTATCCATATTTGAAGCTGACATGGCACTATCTCTAGGGACATGTATTATATCATTAGCAGTTTTTTCTTCACTTTCTTTTTTTTTTGGGGGGGGGAGATAGAATGGGGAGCACCGGGAGTTTAACCCCCCTCCCCCACCCCTGCTAGACCACTTATCACACCTGTATTTATTACAAAGAGGTGCATAAATATTATAATCCTTTTTTACGGACAGAAAAAAAAAATTATCACATACCTGGTGGGGGGGCTGTCACATCACAAGTCACACCAGTAGCACTGTAAAGATAACAGTCATGATTGTACCATCCACTATGATCACACTTGTCAATACTTGATTCATGTCCATCACAATCAACATTGTCCAGGAGAATCAGCCCGGATCCTGGACCAAAGTGAGCATTCTGCCAGGCCTGGGATGCTGAAGGGTAGCCGAGCTGTCGACAGATCACGTTGGCTTCTTTTATTCTCCAGTACTGACTGCAAACTGTGCCCCATTGGTTTTTGTAGTTCACTTCCACTGTCCCTTCATTGGGGGTGTCGCCCCCAACAAGACGCACAGAAACTGCATGTATAAATAAATAAATATAGGAAGCTACATGTATGAAGAGTAAACTGTTGTTTACCAAAATTATAAGACGTTGGAAATTCATGCCTGAATATAATCAGGATTTTGTAAAACACAGAGATAATATTAATTTGCATTCATAAATACCTCAGACAGTTTACCCGTTCCTATTAGTCGAAAGCCTGTCAAGTGGGTGGTTTTAAACAGCCGATAAACACAAACCGGTTTAAAACACTTTTTTCTGGTGTCACACAAATTTTACACTCCTATGAAATTTGGTTCCTTTTATTGGTTTAACACTTGCACGTCCAGTCACTCTCCCAATTATGCAAGCGCAATACTACAGTTGCGTCCATATTTAAAGTCTATGATGTCACACTACACCGGCAATGCTGCGTTCTGCGCCACATCACAGCACGTGATTAACACGTGATTAACACGTTAATTAACACTGCCTTGGGGCCTGGACGCTTGATAATGAAGGCTAAAAGCTTAAATGTTACAGAATTTGACTGACCAAAATATACATTGTACACCCTCAGAATGTGAGCATACAAAATATTAAAAAACAAATTCACCAGCAACTGGTTGGATTAAAAAAAAAAAAAATGTAGGCCATCAGCGTGGCCTGGGGGGTTGGTCGGTATCAAATGAGGGGAATAATGCTCATGGTGATTTTTGGCAAGGTATGCTCCCCTGTAGTTGGCAAATATGTGATAGCATTGCAGCAGTGGCAGTTTTTTGGGTGATATATCACCCTTTAAAAAAAAAATGGCCGCCAAAATGCTTGTTACCACATATAATTATTCTGGTAACAAGCATATTGGCGGCCATTTTGAAAAAAGCTGCCACTGCTCAGGCTGCAATGCTATCATGCATTTTCCAACTCTAGGTGTGCATACCTTGCCAAAAATCACTATGAGTATTGCTCCTTTCGATCATTTGATAACGGTGGCCCAATTTTTGGACCGAGGCTGATGGCTTAATGTAAATTCTTGTTGGCATAACATTTTTACTGGCTTATTGAATTATGACATAAACTTACTGGATGAGGTACTTGTGGCACTGCAAGTTACTCCAACGTCATAGTCATGGTAGCAGCTTGGATTATACCATCCACTGTGATCACATAGGTCAATGCTGGATTCATTACCAAGACATGCAACATTGCCTAAAAGTACAGGCCCTGATCCTTGACCAAAGTGAGCATTCCGCCAGGCCTGGGATGCAGAAGGGTAACCAAGCTGTCGACAGATCACGTTGGCATCTTCAATGCTCCAGCTGTAATCACAGATCGTACCCCAGTAGCACGTGTAGTACACTTCTACTCTACCTTCATTTCCAGTGTTCCCATTCACAAGACGAACTGAAACTGTGATGGCAAACAAAATGTTACATACATGTGATTGGGTTGCAAAGCATTTACGATATCACATCAATCTGAAATGATTTCGCCATGATAATTTCATGATTCTCAAATTATGTTAACTTCAACCTTATGATGGTAATATTAGGAATGACCTCAAAATTGGTATAGGGGTCATTCCATAAATTTGGGGTCCAAAAGTGCGACTTTTTAGTGTCCCTGTTACACCTGACCTGTGTAATTTCCATTAAGTATCATTAACCCCTTGAGTACGGTTATCGTAGTGAGGCGTCGGGGTGCCGGGGTGATCTCTGCAGCCAAGCGAAATGGCCACAATGTGCTTGTGCAGTCAAGCGTAACATACACAATAATCCAACAATGGATTGAAACTGCACAAATAACGGCAAATGGCGTCATCCGACCATTGTTGTTTTTTTGTGCCATTTGGCATCATCCGTAATAAGCAAGGGGTTAAAATTGACTTCACACTATTTTGTTTACTTGTTTGGCAGATACTTTTCTTTACACAATCACTCTTTGAGATAGAAGATATTAAAGAATGTGTCTGGAATTGCAAAATCTTATAAATGTCACTATGTAACAGGGACACCAGAAATGTCACACTTTTGGACCCCAAATTTATGGAATGACCCATATGCAAAGCTTACTTGGGGAAGGAGTTGAATCACTGCGTGCTTCACCACACATCACTCCAGCGTCCTCCGAATGGTTACAGCTATGAATGAACCATCCACTATGGTCACATTGATCAATGCTTGATTCATTACCAATGCATGTTACTTCATCTAAGAGAATTGGCCCTGATCCTTGACCAAAGTGAGCATTCTGCCAGGCCAGGGATGCCGAAGGGTAGCCGAGCTGTCGACAGATCACGTTAGCATCTTCAATGCTCCAGCCATTTCCACAGACTGTACCCCACTGCCCTTCATGGTACACTTCTACTCTTCCTTCAAACTGGCTATCACCATTTTCAAGACGTACTGGAGCTGATAACAAAACAAAAACCCTTTGAGCCGCAAATTAAGAAAAAAGTCTAAAAATTAATGCAATTTCTGAAAGATGCATATCTTTCTACACTAATAATGTCTTTCTTTGAGATTCAAAAAGTCTGATTTCAGTCAAAAGTCTGAAAAATCTCATGCCTACAATAGAAAGGGATGACTGCACGAATGACCATTGGGCCCCATGAATACGGGTAAATAATACTTGTAAACGCTGTGATTTAGTTTAACTGAAAGAAGCGTTCTTTCTGGTGGCAGCTTATTATTCTTTTCATTTTTATTACTATTCAATGGTATTGAAAATCCAAGACATGATAATTTGATCCCAACATTCATGCAGATGTGTAACCATGTGGGAACTGGGTACCACAGGAGCAATAACTTCAAGTCAAGTTGTCAACCACAGAATGTGTAATAGATTACCATACCTTGGAATTGAGAAAACAAATATAAATGTACAGCAAGGCTTCCATTAACCCTGAATAACCCCTTGGGTAACTTTACTAGAAAGTATCCTGAATCCGCCAAAAATCCACCTATTTTGTCATGCACAAAAAGTTGGTTTTGGTGACTGCTCAATATGGAGGTATCCTGAATTCCGCCGAAATCCTCCAAAACAGGGTTTGGATTTTGATGGATTTAGGTAGGTTAGGGTTAAAATAACCCTAACCCTGCCATGCAGACAGCTCTAATTTGCTGTACTCTGCAGCCAAGTCACTTTGGAAAACTGTTGCATCTGGCAGGGTTCTAGCCAAAATGTCCTGGAGGGTTAGGGTTAATGTTTTGCAGTAGAATCACATGAAGGCAATTTATGAAAACACATTTATTCATATCAATTGTAATTCAATATGGAATGCGCAAAAACAAAGACAGCATAAATAACATTCTCAAAGGTGCTTCATGACATAAACAAATGTTATGTGAAACGCTGACATTGACACAACACAGAACAGTTCTAACTGACACAGGTTTTCGGCTTATTATTCTTTTTGATGTGTCTCTGTACAATTTTCTATTCCTAGTTCAAAAAAAAAGGGGAAAAATAGGCCTATATTTGCAAATGAACTCAAATCCATTTTTGACAACAATAAGCGAGTTACTATCTGTGTTTAGGGTCGATCACCACTACTGTCTTCAACAGCAGGATTAAAAACCACTATGTATGTAATGGACAATAAAACAAACTATGATTCAAACACATTACTAACCGGGAAAGTAGGTTGTAACACTACAAGTCACTCCAGCATCCTCGCCATGATTACAATAGTGATGAAACCATCCCCTGTGATCACACTGTTCAATGCTCGGTTCACGTCCATCGCATTGAACATTGTCAAGAACAATTGGCCCTGATCCTGGACCAAAGTGAGCATTCTGCCAGGCCTGGGAGGCAGACGGGTAGCCAAGCTGTCGACAGATCACGTTGGCATCTTCAATGTCCCAGAAGTCATCACAGACTGTACCCCACTGGCACTGCTGGTAAATCTCCACTCTTCCTTCATGAGGTGTAGACCCATCAACAAGTCGCACTGGAAATTTTGATGTAACAAAAAGAATAGGTCAAGCAAATGAGGTACACCTAAAACTTAGTCTTGAATTGAATTGAACTGAATTGAAAAACTTTATTTGGAAAATAAAATAGCCTTAACAGACGAAAATGAAAAAATAAAGCAATCACACAGTTAATATACATGTAGTCACATATATCTGGCAATCCAAGCAGAATCAGAGTTATCATGCTCAAGTTTACAAACATTTCTCTCCTATGCATGTACATTGCCACTAGAACTTGAGGAAGTTGTGGTGGTAACCAACTTTAGTGTAAAATATATGGCAAGACTAAAGTTGAGTATGGCTTACAGTATGGCCAAGAACTTGAGAGAGATCAGGAAACAGAGGTCACAACCATGACAACTAGTGTAGGGGAATGTGCACAAGAGGGAGCAAAGAAACAACAAACTGAAAATGCTGAAAAACAGACTTAACCCTAACCTACCTAAACCCATCAAAATCCAAACCCTGTATTAGAGGATTTCGGCGGATTCAGGATACTTTCTAGTAAAGTTACCCAAGGGGTTAGGGTTAATGTACTTTACATTCAAGGAAACTGGACTTAGGTGACAGGTCTGTGCCAGTGTTACAACATTAAAAAAAATCGTCTTACCCGGTGAAGAGGTAACAATTTGATCACAAGTCACTCCCACATCACTGCCATGATTGCAGTTATAATTAATCCATCCTCTGTGATCACACTGTTCAATGTCCAATTCGTGCCCATCACATGAAACATAGTCCAGTAAAATCGGCCCTGATCCTCGACCAAAATGAGCATTCTGCCAGGTCCGGGATGCAAAAGGATAGCCCAGCTGTCGACAGATCACATTGGCATCCTGTATGCTCCAGCCATTGCTGCAGATTGTACCCCATTGGCCCTGGTACAAGACTTCCACTCTACCTTCATTAGGGGTGTTCCCATTCACTAGACGCACAGGAACTGCAGACAGTTCAAATAAATATACATGTAAATAGTTTGTTTCCCTCATCAGCAGACATTTTCAAGAAACTGCAAAAGGTTTTCAAAATAACTGTTCACAGTCTTGGTTAGCTAGCTGTACATCAATCAAGCATTCAAAAAATTCAAAATTTTGAAAATGTGCTTTTTGTAAATAGATTATCTTTTGAACCTTGTACGACTTGGATGAAGTGTGTAGGTCCCATCTTTTGTTCAATGAAGCGTCAAAATAGCACATTTAAACTCATTTCAACATAATTACAGTGACACAAAAATGCAAGTAAATGCAGTGACATAACTAGGGGAGGGGGGTTGTCAAGATTCCCCCAGCCAACCCAATGCAAGAGATTAAAATAATGCACAATATTAAAGCTACAATCTCTGTGCTCTTTAATGAATTTCTTCCTACAAACGAATAATTTAAGTAAAAACTATTTTTTAATGAAAAAATGATTAATCTTTCTGCAATCTATTTGGTCTAAAGAAACTCTGTTGCTGTGTTACTTATCTTCAATCATTTTGTTTGTGGAATGTCTCAATGGAAAACTCATAACTTATCTAATGCTAACTAATCTGCAATTCCATTTGAAAATGATTTTTTACGGTGCCAGACCCAAAAAGCATGGACACAGAACCTTAAGTATCCCCTAGAAAAAATTGGTGTCCCTCAGGTTAACCCCCCCCCCAATCCTAGTTTGACGGCTGTATACAAGGCCCTAATGCAACATGTACACATTCATCCGACAATCCTCAGTCCCCCCCCCCCCCCCCCCCAATCCAATCCTGCAACTTTAAGGTTTGCTGATGATGCCCAGCAATACAAACATTATTAACTTTTGAATAAGACATCAAATAAAAACCCCACCCACGTTAATTAAGTAAGTAATCAAACAACTACATGTACAATGTACTCGACAAATGTTGAATTATGCACTTATCTTTGTGTGCACTGGATACATGTGCAAAAGCAGCCAAGTATAAAAGTCTTTTTTGGAAGTTTTTAAACACCCAAAATAGAAAATTTTTTTTTTTTTTACATAAGTTAGGCCCAGTCCGAATTACTTGGCTACAGCTTGAAATTACACACGAGTCTATAGGAAGTGGCTGCAGCTGCTACCATAGACTCGTGTGTAACATCCAGCCATAGCCAAGTAATTCGGACACGGCCTTAGAATAAAATATCTAGACTGTTTTGAAATGCACAGAGATATATCTTAAATTATTTATCACTGTTATGTATCCTGTACTTATTTTAATTAACAAACAATCACAAAAAGAATTAATATTCAAAATTGTAATACACAATATTCATATCAAGTTCAGTGATAGTAACATTATTATTGTAGTTTTAATATTGGAATTTGGTTCAGGAACAATTGCATTACTGCTTCATCTGTTACAGGACCGTTACTCTTTGTAGAATTCTTTTTTTTTCGGCTTGAGCGGCGGCCCTTGCTTGAGATGTTCCACTGCATACATGTACATGTACCAGTCTTGTTGACTTGACTTGCTGACTCGGACTCAAGTCAGACTTGAGACTTTGAGACTTGAGACTTGACTTGACAAAAAATGACTTGGGACTTGACTTGACTTGAAAGAACATGACTTGTGACTCGACTTGACTTGAATAAATTTGACTTGCTGACATCAACACTTTTGTTAAAACAATCAAAACTCAACTTTTGGGCCTATGCACATATCAGTTGAAAAAAATGCCAAGCCTACAGCGCATAGCGAGCTGGGAGTCCAGTACATGTACGTATGCGGGGCTGCAGCACTGGACGATTGCATGGAGAATGGTCAAGACGGCATGATTTTGTACAGTGCATACGTGCCAGCCAAAAGTCATTTGTCATTGGAATTTGAATTTACTATGTGCAACACTTGACTTGGAAAAAAATTGACTTAGGACTTGACTTGACTTGTGAACATTTGACTTGTGACTTGACTCGACTTGAGAAAAAATGACTTGGTTACAACACTGACATGTACATATACTGTCCTAGAGCTCACAAACCTGTTTAACATAGTTCAGATGCAAGTCTTCAAAAAAGTATAAAAGTTTCAGCAAACAAGTTTATAATAGCATTTAAACACTCACTTGCATTGACTTGAGAATCCCAAATCATGGCAAACAAACACATAACGGAGAGCAGCACAGAGAGACATGGGTTTGATTTCGTAGTCGACCCCATCGTTAATGATCAGTGATTGAGATGAGTACAATCCAAGTAATACTTGTCATCAACTGCTGTCATTAGTGTAATATTCTCACCACAGACGTTCGGACGTCTGTTCCCATTTGTTAAACTTGAGGAACTTGCAAAGTTTTAGGGAGTGCTAGGAGGAAATAAGTTGCAATGCATCATTACATTAAACAATACAAAGTACAAGCACTATTGACGATGTCCAACACCAAATAGAACCTATCAGCTTGAAATGAGGGGAAAGTCGCACTGTCAGATTGTAACATATGTTATATTTAAAAAGCTCTATTTTATCATACCCCAAAGTTTTCAACCGGAATTCAAAAACAATTTTCGGGGGGGGGATTTCTCTTCTGAACTCAGGTTATAGTGTGTATTGGTCACAAACTTTGAGCTTCATTTTCTCAAACAAGGGGTTAAGACTCTGACAGTTTCAAAAAGGTAACAACAGGGCCCAGGAATGAGCTACAGAAACACACGATATACATGTACATCAAATTAAATCTTACTGCATGTATTTTCAGTTAGCACCATAACCCCAACTTTCAATATTGCTACTTTCCACCCGTTTTGTGGTGCCAGGTCAGGTACAATGTATGCATGAAGTAAGGCTTGTCGACAAGTACCTGGATAGCACAAAAAGAATTGACATCATAGAAATCCAGCTATTGTCAGCTTATTTGTTGAGGTGAAAACATGAACCAGGAAATTAAATTAAAACAAAAAGGTATAAAACTGAAACTGCCACTGCCACTGCCAAAGCCTTTCAAAACAATTCAATACCAAGTACATAATCATGTCTTTCCTTTAACAATTGTCAACAGATATTTCAGTGGCACCAAACATTCAAAAAAGGTGAACCTATAGAAATCCAACATATTCAGCTCTTTTCTTGTAACAGAAAATTTTAAGAAAAAAAGTCACTTCCATTGCAACCACTGTATTTTAATATGTGTGGAGAAGAAATTCTGATAGAGTTCTAAAGTAGGTGTAACATAAAATGGTTGAGAAAACAAATAGATGTACAACTGCAAATCTGGTCATATTGCCCCCTAATAAACCCATTTGGATTCTTTTTAAATAACCCAATCTAAAAATATGATGGAACATTTGAAGTATCCGGGAGGGAGGTGAAATTGAAACTTGTTAATTTCCTTATGTTGGAGTACCTTATTTTTAGATAAATGCAAATACAGTGCATGTATGCATGTAGAACTTCAGTGAACAAACAAGTTGAGGTATATGCAAAGCCATGACCTTGTTTTGTTTCTTTACACATACACATACAAGTGTGTAAATACCGGCAATCGCGGACTCCCTATTGTCCTTTTGTTTGTACTTCAACTTTTTCGGAAGGCCTCCCATATGTTTTGTACACAAATTTTAATCGTGGAAATATGGTCAATCGTGGACCCTTTGTCTACGCCCTAACCCTTTTGTCCCTAGTCCACGATTGCCGGTACAAGTATTTACATACTCACACATACAAAAATCTAAAATCCCATCTCAATCCATTTGATGACATCACATTCACACAGTACTTATTGCAGCTGACCTGCATGTATTGACTTCATGTGTTTAAGAATTCTTATGTATCTGTCGAAGAATTTTGTTTTTACAAATTTACTTCTGAACTTTTTTTTGTACTGGGGCGAAATAATTTCTGAATTAATTCAAAAGATTACCATAATCACAACATTACAACTTTTAAGTAAATACTATCACATTACAGGTAACTGTATGCTAGCTGCTTATTTCACTTTTGTACAGAAGCTACTGTTTCTTGGCTGTTAATGGTGCCCGACTGGTCTACAAAACTACTTTGAAATTTACCTTCATATGCTTAAAGGGACACATTGCTTTAAATTTTGGCGATTTGGGCAATAAAAATTAAATGGATATGGTTGGGAAGCTTTTTTAAAAGTAGAATATAAAGATTCACATAACTATCCCTTCAAATTGAGTGGTTTTTGTTTAATTTCGTGACAAATAACGGTCCGCCATTTTGTAGAACCAAATTTTTGACTCCACAAAATGGCGGACCGTGTCCACCAGTCGTATTTCTAGTCGCAGCTGGTTGAAGTACGTCTGGGCAATTATTTTTACAATAACCGTCTGTTTGTGATATTCAATTATTTTTTTATAGTTAATAAATAAAAATGCATGTTGAAATAAACTTGTTATTCCATTATGGTCAAGCTGCAAGCCTTGTAAAGGAGCTTGTGTAGCCTGGCCGGGTGAAGCGAAGCCTGCCCTGCGTCTTGGGTGATATATGGTAGGGATATCGGGACTGTCTCGTCGCGGTAATTTAACATATGAAAAAGTTATGAATAATTATGTACCTTCTTTTTATGACCACTTTGGAAACTTTCGTCAGCGATGCTCATTGATAGTTCATGAATATTCATACCATGACCTCACTGCATTTTTCTTCAATGAACTTGGGCTTTGTAATTTTTAAACATTGAAAAGTTAACCTTTCTAGTAATTGTGTACAATTTAATCACATTTTGGGCAGTTTAAGGCTAGAAAATGTTTTGAAGATTGATTTCAAGCCTTTGAACTAAGATTATGTCGAATAATGTGTAAAAATTAAAGACATTTTATCGTAAATGTTTCCACTTTGTGGGCGTGGCCAAAGTAGAAGTGCATATTATTGATTTTCTGGTTGACAGCAGGTACCCCCTAACTTTAAATATCAAAATAAATGTTAGGATGACAAATGGTAGCATATAGGTGCTGCTAGGATTTGTGTAGCACCACTGTTGTGCCTTTTTGACTATATTGTCATTGCAGAAAAAATAGCGATATTGGCAGAAAATAGGTTGGCTAGCAATTGGAATATTTACATTTATTCTGATAAATACACAATTTGTAACCAGAGCATTAATTAGAAGGCAACTGTCGACCTATCACCCATTGGTGCATTATAGACACATCCCTTAAACAACTCTACAGATGTTTCTGCCATATTTTTCTATTTTTTTGTGTCTGTTTTCACGCATTCAACACTGAAATAAAATTGATATTCACTGAGACTGATTTACAAGCTGCGTGCAAGCGATTTTACTGCGAGAGTTTAATTTTGTAAACCTTTTATTACTGATGACATTACAATCTAACACTACATTCTAGGCATTCAATTTGCAAACCATCACCAAATGCTTACATGAATGCAATGCAATGCAATGCAATGCAATGCAATCCAATTCAATTCGTTTTTGGCTACGTTTGAAACTCACACCTGCCCATATAATTAGATAAATGTAATTGTAGCAAAGTGCCCTGCTCAGAGACACATCCAGCAGCCATGCCTTGGAATCTCATTTTAAACTTCCCAGCTTAACCAAGATTTAAAGGTAATATACATTTATTTGCAAACATCAAAAACCAAACTACCGAATTAATTTTTTAATAAAATACCTTACTGGACTGTAAGTAAATAATAGTCTCAAGCATCCTGTGAAATCACAGTGGAATTTTTGTATCAATTTCCAGCAATTGTCAGCCGCCAATCATTGGAAATAGTCTAGTTACCCGACCTGATAATTCCCTGACGTCTATAAATTGCTCTGTTTTGTCTAAAGTAGGGTCAGGGAACAGACTACAAGAACAGCATTTTCCCCTCCGTTTTCTCAGTTTTCCCAGCATCTATGCCCACAAAACTTTATACAGGTCACTGTTACAGTATTTGCTATAAAATACCAACCCCCCCAAATCCATTCATTTCTGAAAATTACAGCAAAAGCCAATGTTGTATACTACCTTTAATACGACCATGCAAAATTATTTGAAAGAAATTTTCTAACCCTTTACTCTGTATGCCATGCCCTGCATGTATCTGTGTACCATGATTACCAACAAATACTACAGACCTATCAGTACATGTACATTCTAACAATCACTTATACAATATCACTAATGTCTGCATTCAGTTCAGAAATTGTAAACACTTCCCCAAATGTAAATAAAACCTATTTATGTATGCAGATGACATTAACGTATAGCTCCTCTAGTATTCATGAAATAGAAAAGCAACTTAAAGACAGCTCTTGCTAGTACTTTCACAACTGGTGTGGCGCATTGTAAGTTGTCATCGTTAGAGTATAAATCTCACGACAATATTCTCAACAAATGTCAAAGAGCATGATAATAATTTATGCCCCTAAATTTAATCACTTATCACAAGGGGAGGAAGGTACCTATCTCACGAATATTTTCTTAACAAATGTCCTACAAGAACTGCAGAGATAATCCTTTAACGAACCTCCCTCATCCCTTTAGTGGCTATGTTTGCTACACTAAATTGGGTTCCATTTTCTGAAAGAGTCAAGTCCTAAAAGGCCATCCTTGTTTTTAAGTCTTAAGTAACAAAATGACTCATTAGTAAATGACAAATCTTTTCACACCACTTACAGTGATTTATGAAAGTTCAGATGGATGTTATGGTATTGAAAGTTCATTTATATTGGAAAGCTGAGTATTTAACCGTATATAGAGTTGTGCAAAAATTCTTGTATTTGTGTAAATAGTCATTTTTGTAGGTGTCAATATTAATTTTTAATTAAAATGCATGCAGGGCCCTAATGCAAACCAGTTTTAGACTGTTTGGGCACATCCTGGGTAAAGAAATGTAACAATAAAATCTGATTACATCTTTCATATCAATTATTCTTGATTACTGAACATGAAATCCTCTGGCATATTATCCTTACATGTGAATCAATGTATTACACCTAAAAATACCTTTCATTTGTCACCTAAAAAGAATATTAATTGACAATTAACTGCTTCTCAATCTCTGTGTACAATGCTACTCTTCCATCCATCCATCTGAGTAAATGTATCCAAAAATATTGTTGCCTTCTATGTCCTCCTGTAGAAATTGTAGAAATTCTGGTTACAATGCTTCAAATTGAACAGACACTATTACATGATAAATCCACACCAGACACAACAGTTTACTATAAAAAGAAATAATATTAAAAACATAGAATCTGATAATCAATCCCAACATGTCAAACATGTTTGACAGGCACTTTTACATATTAAAGCGGCAATTAACGATACATGTATGATATAACACCAGTAGAGCTGGCAATGGCATGAAATAAACCTGTGAAAGTTTCAAGCGTCACAAGAAAACAATGAAAAACAGTTCTGTTGTAACACTGATTTGTGCGCAGTCATATGTGTCATTTCGGTTGTTGAAATCAAAATAAGCCAGGCATTTTGGAGGTCTTGTCATCAGATAAAACTTACTTTCAAAGATGACAGCATTTCAGACAGAAATATGACTTAGGATTTTGCTAATCATGCTAATGGTACCATCTTTATAACCAGCAAGCTTTCAGATTAAAAGTAAACATTTTTAATTTTGATAATTACCAAAGCTATATTAAACCTTGAATTTGACAAAACTCTGGGTTTATATTATTAAGTCTGAGTACAAAGAGCATGACAAGAATTTCTGCCCCTAAATTTAATCACTTATCACAACAAGCTAATACACGTCCATTATAAATTTATCTACAAAACCTAACACCCTAGCATCAAGGTGGAGTGTTGTAGCCGAGTATATCAGAGTTATCAGAAAGTAGGTTTGAATCCTGGCCTGGCTGGTCATGGCACGTGTCCTTGAGCAAGACACTTTACCACAACTGTTCTTTCCGCCCCTAAGTAGTATTAGGTACCAGCGAGAGTTGCAATTGGTGTAATTGTAGAATGTAAGAGAGAGTTCTAGAGAAAGTCAAGGGTCAATTTGTTTGCAACATTAAGGCCCCAAATCAAACACTGTGCAGTTTAATACACAAAGGCACATTCTATATAATTCTATAAGTAATAATGGATGTGCTCAAGTGGCGCATCCAGTACCAAGAAATATGGATATAAGTTTAAGTGACCGGGCTGGCTACAACACATGTCCTTGATCAGGATACCTTATGACAATTACTTCTCTCCACCCAGGAGTAGAAATGATACCAGCGAGAGTTGGGGAGTAACCAGCGATTGGCTCGCATCCTGCTCGGGGGAATAGAAATATTCTCAGTTGTTTATTGCCAAGGAAACCGGATACAAGTACCTGCCTGACAAGCCATATTGGTTCAGGACAGACTTGACTTTATTTAGCATCAATAGTTTCATGGTTTTAACGTCTACATACAGTATTTAATCAAGTTTTTTCTGCCCGATTGTTTTGTGGTCGTGTATTCCCCGACCCTTTTCTCCGCCTTTACATTCCTGATGTGGAAATCTCATATTCTGCAGTATGGACACTTGATGGTGAAGTGGGCAGAGACTGTGACACGGTGTTCAGGTCGTATGAGTTTTGGGTACCAAGTGACGGCAAACGAATGGTACGACAACAGCAGATGCGTCTCAAGTAAGGTGCCAGGGCGGTGTGGACTTCTTCGCGTCGAGCACAAAACATGATGAACACAAACAAACCCTAGACAAAACAGCACAAACAAACTTGGTTTTTTTTTCTTTCATTCATCACGCTGCGTTATGTGGAACTTTGTATCTTCTCTCAGAAACGGCTTTCTCCTGCCCTATGTACTGTAGTCTTATCATTGCCTCCAATTACAAATAACATGTCATTTTTGAAATTTTGTGATAAAAAAACTCTCCAAGCCCTTATGACAACATATTTTGACCCACAATTCTTCTCTAACATTTGTTACTTTTGTTGTTTCATATTGAACTCTTCATTTGAATCTTTCCCTATTTGTGATTGGAGCAACTATTCACAGATTCAAAAGAAATTATCCAATTTTCAGACCTACAGACCGAATGGTGAAACAACTTATTTCAATATGCATTTCAATAATCGTACATTCATATCTGCTTGTCGCATTCAAATATAATCATAACTAATACTGAAGGACTATTTTTTTCTTTCTTAATCCCTCAGTAAATACACCCCTGGCTCAATTCAACCACTTATTGGACACCATCAGCAACACTAAAAAGCAAACTCACACCTACGATTAAGATTAAGCAAAGTGCCTTGTTCAGGGACACAATTGTAAAGACTTTGTCAAAGAATACAAATCTGGCATTGAGTAAACACTATGTGATAAAAAATTCTGTTTCACAATTCAAGAAACTGCTAGCACATGAGTGATTGGCTTCTTACCTGCACTGAGTTGAGCAGGCAGAAGATGAGCTGGAAGGCGAAAGTCGCATCATTAATCGCCAAGAACCCAAAACACCAGGTCAGCCCCATGAGGACGGAGATTCCAACAGCATTCTGGAGGCGACGGGAGATCTGCTGGGAGCGAGATGCCTCTGTGACCTTGAGGAGACTGCGCATGACCAAGATGAAGGTGATGATGTTGTGGATGAGGATGAGACCAATGGGAACAAGAAGGCTGAGGTACAGCACAAGACCAGGCTCAAGGAAGCAGCTGATGTGATGGAGAATAAAATAAACCCTTAGGTCACTGACGAAGAGATACATTCATCAACACAGCATTGTACCCACAGTAGCTTTACACAGGGTTACTGTGACTAATGCCAACCTACAGGAACTTGCAACCGGATGGCCAGCCAATGAAGTCATTTGTGTACACATTATAGTCATTAAATAAATTTAGTGCTTACTGGTGGAAACCATGGGGTTACATAGCTGAGCTTTCAGACTTAGTCCTTCTTCAGAGGATTGAAATTCTGCAACTGAATAGTTTATAGAACTTCAGCTCCTGACGAAGTCCGGATGTTCGGATAGATGTAACTCCACTGGCACCACCAGCATAAGCTATTTACATATTTATATCTGACTTTACCACTACATGCAGCATACCGCAATTTGACATTCAGGATATACTTACTAGTGCTCGTTGTTGTAGTGATCTGTTGCTGCTGCCAGGGTAATCGTCAGAACTATCAATGGAGATCCTGAGGTGTGGAAATAGATACATGTATGACAGCATCAACCTGTTTAAGGGGACTGTTTGCTAAGCAAATTGCTAAGAAATGTTTTTTTAGGTTACGTCATAGGGTGCTCCTTTATAAAGTATAGATTTTGTGAAAAGGGGCTCTGTACTAACTTAGATAATGTTTTCAACTTTAAATTACAGTTGATTGTATGTAAAAAGATGTTTTACTTTTCCCATAAAACTTGATTAAGTAATTGTACTGAAATCCAATATGGCCGCCATTACCATGGCAACAGCGGATTTGCGGACAGTGTTTTTTCTTGTAAATTCTAAACACAATATATTTTGGTGATAATACATTAAAAAAGAACTTTAAAACAAAAAAGTAGTCTGTTAAGCTAACAGTCCCCTTAACTTTTTAAACTTGAGTTTAAAGCAGTAATGTCTGTGCTTTGGGAGTGTATCACCTGAAAAATAAATATATAAATTGAATTGCTAATCAGCATTAAATAAGTTACGAGTGGAATGCTTCTAATTCCTACAATATTAATGTTTAACAATCTCCATGCGTAGCATATAGTTAAATATATTTTACATATAGTAAACTATATTTTAGGAAGAACAAATAGCATGTAGTAAATGCTTTTTTTTGCTTCCACAATTCTATTAACTTTCAATTTTCAGTCAGACACAGAGCTTGCGCATAGTAGCAATATTTCACAATCAGCTCTTCATTCTGAAGTGACACATTGGAAATCGTAAAATTCCAAACATAGGTTGTGTTAGATAATAAACGTATATCCAAATTATACTGTATTTTGGATATCTATGATGAGAATATAAAATAAACTCCGCACTAAGGAAAAAGAAGTATGCTTTGAAGAAACTAACCCCAAGCAATCAGGCAAGCCTTGACCAGATATCGAGACGTATCTTCAGGAAACACCTTCACTGTACTAACGTACAGATATCTGGCGAGAACGGCCATCCACATCCAAGCAGACAGAGGTAAGTAGTGGAGTAAAGCAGCCACAAACACACACCCACCTCCAGAACCCTTTGGATCAAATATCACAAGCCCACTCAAAATTATTGCTTCTCTTCAAAGACAAAAGCTCAAAATGTTTGACAGTTAAGATGCAAAAATTCAAAGTTATACTGACTGAATAATCGCTTTGTCAAGCTTATACCATTTTACATTCTAACTCATGGAGACCATCAAGCAATAAACTTGTCAAATGAATCACACTTTAGAAACCACTTTATTCATATAGTTAAAAACAAAATCTAAAAGAATTTCTCACTTGTCTTGCAGCAAAAATAAACAACATGATCAGACACAGACACTGAATCTGCATCCTACGGAAAAGTCAATCTAAACTCGTCGCTGACAAACTCGTCCCTGACAAACTCGTCCCTGACAAACTCGCCTCCGGCCCCCGGCGAGTTTTCTAGGAGGAAAGTGGAACAGCATTCTGATTTTGCAGAGGCCTAAATCACCAGTACCCATAGATCTAAAACTTACCCTCGCATTATCAACAGCAGCAAGGAACACAATGTATAACATCAACAAGGAGCAGCAGAAATGAATGAGAATCTGACGAAATTTGCCGCTTCGTAGTTTCCTGTGGTACAATTATTAAGATATCTTAGGCAATGACAAAGCCCAAAGTTTGCCCATGATTGAAGGATAAGATTGCAACAGAATATTCTACAGTGGGTAAAAGCTCGGAAAAAGTCACATCTTATTTTCAAAACAACTTAATCTTTTATTATCACAGTAAGCCCCGATTTCTAAATCTAGGCTTTATTACTTATCCGTTCATTTGAGTTTTCGCGTTTTCCATACAGTAAGACTCTAACATGCCAAAAGGAAATTATACGAACTAATACAACAACCAGAATTAGGGTATTTGTGAATGCGATACTGCAAGACTGTCAAGATCCTAGCTATGAAACTGTGGATTATTTCACCTGATCTAAGATTAGGAACGACTGCAATTCACATCAAAATAATGGTAGAGCATAAGATTGGTAGGAATGGGAATGGCTGAGGGTTGGGTGGGGATGTCTAAGACTGTAAAATGGCTGAACAAGTTGACCAGTGTCTTACCTGATAGTAAGGAATATAATGACTGTGACAGACAGAGATATGATGGACAATGTGCAGCCCACCTGGCTGATGATATCAAGTGCCCGTGTGTAAGGATCATCGACCCGTCTCTGCCCCTGGACATCCTGTTGGAATCAAATTTCCATTTGAATATTTTAAATCACGTATACCAGAATGCTGCACAGATAATTTGGGGGAAGACTCTGATTAAAGTGGCAAAATCGGTTTCCTTTGTCTTTCTGAATGGAATTTCTCAGGAGTAACAAATTCTCGATTACATACCACAAGGATGGCAAAGTTGGTTGCGTGGGAGCAATGACACGATACTTGTTTATCATTCAATCCTGCAAGCGTGCACCCAGCCGTTGACCAATCACCAACTCCGTCTTCAAGGTTAAAATCCCAGAACACACACTGGATGGTTTCATTGGCTGCTTCAGGTGTCTGATGGGATATAAGGTGTGAATATCAAAACAGGAATATCCAAACAAAATAGCTAATAATCTTCATGGGGTCTGAAAGATTTTAATTTCTTTAAGCTACGAGAAGGTTCAATCAATGACTCGTTAACTACAGTCGACAATTATTGAACTAATAACTTTGCCAAAACACTAGCTAGTTGATGATCAGGAACCAGCCAATAATGCATGGTTTGCTGGTCATCGATAGTAACTTTGGTCATACTACACTGTGACAAGTGAAGAGGGGACCAGTTACAGCAAAGTTTGACGAGCCATCGTTCACACTTGGATGTCATTGGGCAAGTGCAAGGTTCGCCACATATTGTCCACTGGTTAACCAATGTTCCTTGATCTAACTTGCTCTTCATTTCCTGCATTTGGACATACTGCTCTACACGAATCATTCTTCTCACCTTGAATTCAATGACCACAGGTTCAGTGAGGTTGACAAGTTCCACATTTTCAACAGTCAGTGAGACGACCGACCCAGCGACTTTCCGAGTTGAGTTATCCTGTCCTTGATACTCATTGATTGAAGCAGACTGGAACAATGTGTCATCAGCGTAGATCAAGAAGCTCACTTGTAGTTGGACAGAGCTATTCCCTGAATGTGTGAGATACTAAGAAATGTGTCTTGCTATATTGTGAACAATGGAGACTGTATTGAACAATGGAGACTGTATTGAACAATGGAGACTGTATTGAACAATGGAGACTGTATTGAACAATGGAGACTGTATTGAACAATAGAGACTGTATTGAACAATGGAGACTGTATTGAACAATGGTGCTGTGACTACATTCGTCACACGTAAGTTAGAGAAGTTATTAACACACAACCAAAGTTTTGTTTTGGATAAATTCATCGGCATGCAATCTCTATTTACGAATTAATGTTGATGTACGGACTAGTGTCGGCATATCAAAGGACAGTGGCTGGCAGAAATTGAAAGGGTGGAGCACAAGCCGAGTCGGGTTGAGTTCTTGGGGGAATGAATATTGCAGATACGTGTTTTTATCCGCAATTCTCCAGGATTTTTTGTTTTAAGATACAAACCCCAAATGCCAAACCCAATATACATTTCCCCGATTCACCTCAAACTAGTTTCAATTTTCTTCTCAAAAGAAAGCCTTGATTCAAAGCGAGTGTTTACTCCTTACCATCAGCTGGTTGTATCAGGTTCACAATGTTTCCTGGTAATCGAACTGATGCCACCACATCAATATCCTCTGGTATGTCATCCACAAAAGTCTGGACCTCTGTACCGGCAAGTGAGCCCTCTTGTGGTGATTCTTGTGCAGGTTGGCGTACGGAGACAAAGCTGAATCCATTACCAGCTTCCATAGGGTCTAGACTGACCGCCTTGACGTGGATGGACTCCTGTTGTATGCTAACCTGACCTTCCTGCTGAAGAGTCAAGGAGACTTGAGTCTCTACGGACTGGATGATGGCCGAGGAGCTGCCAGCATCAGGAGTGACTTGGTCTGCCTCTGCGCTCATGATGACATTGTTAACAGTCTCAAGCACTGCCTCAGTCACCTTCAATGAAATCACAAGTCAGGACATTTCTCAGATCATCAGTCTTGCTTTCAGCATATCAACTGGTTACAATCCAGTCCAGCTTAAGGGCTACATAGAATACATTCTCAACATAACCAATATTCAACCGTAGTCATTATTCAACATACCTCTGTATCCCCCGACTCAGCATTCACTATGTTCATCAAGATGTTGGAGATCACTTCAACATCTTCTGCATCATCAGATGCCACCGACGTCTGATCGGCCAGAAACTCTGCCACTTCAACAACGTTTCCTGTACTAACATCGACCTTTAAGCAAATAGACAATGGTAAATGCTCAAGCCTGTACATCAATTAATAAGTCAGGTTTAAACATAAATGCCCTGCTTAGACTGTATAAATCCCATTACTGTGGTATGTTTTACGCGAACCGTATTCAATATAACTGTAACCTTTCATCAGCCCCGAATGCAACAGGCTTCTCAGGACTACCAAGAGAAATCCATAAATCAAATTTGAAGTTCATAGGTTTAGTACACCTATTTCCCAGTATTATCGCACTGACATTTCTATTGCTGAAGCCATTGTGACCCGGACCTGACCTTTAACCTCTGATGTACTCAGTTTCTTAGGACTACAAAGAGCAATCACATATAAAGAGTTTTTCAAGTTATCGCGCAGACATGATCTTATGGAGAAACAAACCAACCATTGAAGAAGGCACCAATCAACTTTGTCAGTAGGCATAAAAAGGAAATTACCTTCCTTTCCGAAGTACTTCTGTTAAAACATGATTTCATTCACCAAGTTTCACAGCATTACCTCTTCAACATCCTCAAGGGTGACTTTGCTCCTATCTTCACCACAGCTGCGAGGTTCAGGTACTTCCCATTGGAAAAACACTGGAGGTTCCACGATTGAGCAGTTTCTCACAGCCAGTGGCTGGCCCGCTGTGGAGGGAAAGATTAACATGTGTACCACGGAAAAGTTATTTCATCTGGGATAACATTGTCGCCAGTGTTCAGTTAAAGCAGGAGACAGCCCTCGTAGAGCTGACAAGACAGTCTCAAGCAGTGTTCATACTTTATAAATTCAACATATTCATGAAATAACAACCCTGTGGAAATCTGAACCATTCCATCATCCGAGTCACAACAAAATAGTGAAAAAAAAAAAATCAGTTTTAACAGTAATTTTGTGCACGTTCAAATGTTCTTATTTCGATTGTGGATATTATTTCTGAGGATAGGTACAGATAACATTTAGTATGCTTTCATCACACTGAAACCATACAATTTGGAAACCAAATTGTTTGAGATCATTACAAAAGCTGTATAATGCGTTTAACCTCTTGAATACAGATGACGGCCATAGCCAGTTTAAAAAAGAGAACACCTGGCCAGTTGTCATCTATATGTACATTCTTGCATACTCAATCCATTGTTTACCTATTGTTTACATTACGCTTGGCTGCAAAAGCCTGTATTGGCATACCAGCACTCCTAGGAATTCATTTAGGCCTAGAGTACTCAACACTACAAAATACTACACAGTTTCTCATAGGCCAGTGTAGTAAGAGCACTCAACACTACAAAATACTACACAGTTTCTCATAGGCCAGTGTAGTAAGAGCACTCAACACTACAAAATACTACACAGTTTCTCATAGGCCAGTGTAGTAAGAGTACTCAACACTACAAAATACTACACAGTTTCTCATAGGCCAGTGTAGTAAGAGTACTCAACACTACAAAATACTACACAGTTTCTCATAGGCCAGTGTAGTAAGAGTACTCAATACTACAAAATACTACACAGTTTCTCATAGGCCAGTGTAGTAAGAGTACTCAACACTACAAAATACTACACAGTTTCTCATAGGCCAGTGTAGTAAGAGTACTCAATACTACAAAATACTACACAGTTTCTCATAGGCCAGTGTAGTAAGAGTACTCAACACTACAAAATACTACACAGTTTCTCATAGGCCAGTGTAGTAAGAGTACTCAACACTACAAAATACTACACAGTTTCTCATAGGCCAGTGTAGTAAGAGTACTCAACACTACAAAATACTACACAGTTTCTCATAGGCCAGTGTAGTAAGAGTACTCAATACTACAAAATACTACACAGTTTCTCATAGGCCAGTGTAGTAAGAGTACTCAACACTACAAAATACTACACAGTTTCTCATAGGCCAGTGTAGTAAGAGTACTCAACACTACAAAATACTACACAGTTTCTCATAGGCCAGTGTAGTAAGAGTACTCAATACTACAAAATACTACACAGTTTCTCATAGGCCAGTGTAGTAAGAGTACTCACTACTACAAAATACTACACAGTTTCTCATAGGCCAGTGTAGTAAGAGTACTCAACACTACAAAATACTACACAGTTTCTCATAGGCCAGTGTAGTAAGAGTACTCAACACTACAAAATACTACACAGTTTCTCATAGGCCAGTGTAGTAAGAGCACTCAATACTACAAAATACTACACAGTTTCTCATAGGCCAGTGTAGTATGAGCACTCAATACTACACAGTTTCTCATAGGCCAGTGTAGTATGAGCACTCAATACTACAAAATACTACACAGTTTCTCATAGGCCAGTGTAGTAAGAGTACTCAATACTACAAAATACTACACAGTTTCTCATAGGCCAGTGTAGTAGGAGTACTCAATACTACAAAATACTACACAGTTTCTCATAGGCCAGTGTAGTAAGAGTACTCAATACTACAAAATACTACACAGTTTCTCATAGGCCAGTGTAGTAAGAGTACTCAATACTAGAGTTTCCTCAAGTAGTATTGTGTAGCTTCATGTGACGTTAGGGTTACAGCTGGTCAGAAGAGGGTTAACTATGCCACATTATGCAGAATAATCGTTTGTACCAATTTAGTGTTTGAGTAACCCCCCTCTGGCAACAGTGTTTTATTACATTATTTTCTCTCCCAGGAAGCCCAGCACTGCACTTGTTTTGTTCATATTTGCAATTGTATAGTTTAGCTGTATTACATTTAACGCATGTAAAAACAAATCCTGAATAAAGTGTTATTACCATTTGTTGTCATGAGTGAGCATCTCTCAGCAGACTCTACTGTTGATCCTGCTGTCGTCACAGGCCACGTGAGACCATCAGATGATTCCGTTTCACACTGACCTGTGGATAAACAGAAATGATATTGTACAAAATACAATACAAATACGTTGCTTTATCACTCAAAGAGCCAGGAAGGGGGGGGGGGGGGTCGCTGATAGACAGTAGCCGAAAAAGTCAGAAAGGCTCAGCGCAATAAAGAAATCACTGAGACACTATCGTGCAATCACACAAAAAATAGAGAATGGGGGGGGGGGCAATTTCGTTGTGACATTCACCAGTACTTGAAAAATTCACCACCTTCTACAAATGCTGCAACTGAATAGACTAACAAATAATTTCTATTTGTCAAACAAGCTATGAAATAACTCACCTACCACCGTCACAAAGAACAAACACTCAACCACGAGGTTGTACATTTCATACCGCTGCTGGTAGTAAACTCTGTGAGTTCCTATCAGGAATGCAGCACCGGGATTAGCACTTGAGCTGAAGTTTGTTGGTCCGTCCCAGCCAGTTAGATCCGGTTTCAGCCAGTTCACACCAGCCACGTTAGAACCGGGACTGGCTAAGGTACTGACATTTGCAGGACAGACAAGATTCACAACTAAGATAAATGACAGACAAAATAGAGGTTCTTAAAAATATTTTGTTTTTGTTGTTGAAAGAAACAAAAACATTACCCACAAGAAATTTACAAAGTAAAGCTAGGACGAAGCATACAAACCTGTTAGTGTAACAGTGAAATTACACTCGTTCTCATTCCCAGATATATCTCTAGCTTTGTATATCACCATGGTAACTCCAACTGAGAATGTTCCAAAACCAGCTTGATTACATTCTGTAGGTGTGGTTGCCAGGCAGGTGAATATCACATCAACACTATTATCAGAGTTGTCGGTGGCAACTGGAGGAGCCCAGCTGTGAGACACCTGATTGGACGATGAGGTGACAGGAATGATGATGTCATCTGGACAGCCGGAGATCTCAGGAGGTTCGTTATCTTGGGTGGCAACATAGCAAGGGAAATGTTAAACAAATTTGTGCTTTCTGATTATTCTTACTTACTTAATAGTACGTTTTCATTTTGATTTCATACAAACGCTGATGGAATGGACTTTTTAAGAAGAAGTCATTTTTTGCCCAACAAACTAAAAAACAACTCACCTACCACTGTCGCAAAGAACGAACAGTCAACCACCAGGTCAAACATCTCAAACCACTGCTGGTAGTTAATTCTATGAGTGCCTATCTGGAATATAGCGCCAGGATTGGCACTTGAGCTAAAGTTTGTTGGTCCGTCCCAGCCAGTTAGATCCGGTTCAGGCCAGTCGACACTAGCCACATTAGAACCAGGACTGGCTGAGGCTGTGACATTTGCAGAGCAGACAAGATCCACAACTAAGATAAATGGAGAAATGGCAAAGACAAATAAATAAAACAGAGGTTCTTGAAAATATTTAGCTGTAATGTCCTTGCTCTGACTGAAAATTGTAATGTTGTTGATTTCCTCCTACAAACAAATAATGCAGGAAAACTATTTTTGAACGAGAAATGTGCTTACTACACTATGCAATCTATTTGGTCTCAACTCCTTGACCTTGGGTTTTAGATGGGGGTCGGCGGGGCGCCAGGTCCGGTTGTGCAGCCAATCAAAACGGAAACAATAGGTTTGTGCAGCCAAGCATAACATGCACAATACCCCAATAATGGACTGAAAGTGCAAAGATTGGCACATATATGTGTCAACCGGCCTGGTGACAATTTTCAATCCACACATATCTGTGTCAACGGGTGGCAAGGGGTTAACTTTATGCGCGTTGAGTGCCCTATACATTAGCACTGTAAGAATAGGAGCATTTCGTTCCTGTTGCAAAAATTGCAACTTATTAACTGTTTTTACTTTAATATCTAACAGATTTTTCATGGAATGTCCAATAAGCCTTTTGCGCGTTGATTTGCATAGATCCTTGTACCCCGTCTTCGCTCAATCTAAGATGCACAGCGTGCGCCGGTCGTTGCCAGACTGATCATTATTATGTACGCCAGTACCGTTGTTGCTAGACCACGTGATTCGGGGCAAGCCGCAACGTGGCGACGCACGGCCAGTGGTGGTTTCCCTGTCTGGTATCTGGAACTACCGCTGGGTGAAACAGCGCACGATAGAGATTGTCACCACTCTAAAATACAACAACTGCTCGAATTGTTACAGTACATGTTGTATGTTCTTCTCGAAACGCGGCCTATTTTTAGCAATTATAGTTTTTTTTAATGGATAACAACTTCGAAGGTTGGAACGTGAAGAAACTGCAGACATTTCTTCAAGAGAGAGGGGTTTCAATAACGGGTTACCTGAAGAAAGAACTGGTTGAACTGTGCAAGTGCGTGGCCAATCTGAAATTGACAACCGAAGGATTTCTCGAATATACCAGATTTCGGACTATACGATGTCTTCAATTATTTGATTTGTTTTCGAGCGGATTACAACCGGCGAAAACTTATTCGTAAATATACAAAAACAATTTCTGCAAGACCAGTCACTTACGTAAAAACCGATAATGAGACCTTGCTCAACAGAATCTTTCTTCATCCAACCTTTCCCACAAATACAAAAGGAATGGAAAGAGAGATTTTGTTGATGCCTTTACAAATCCTCCCCCCCCCCCTCCCCCAGATAAGTTCAGACTCGCTGCGGCTACTTGTTGGAATGATCCATCAAAGAATCCACTGATTATTCTTCTAACGTAGCCAGCACATACCAGGACTGTCATCTTGCAGAAATGGTGGCTAAAACTGACTCCCTCGAAGCGTATTCCACTTTTTAAAAAAGTAAGAAATTACGCTTTGGGTGGGTCAGTCACACACCCACACGGCTGGCATACCCACCAACCTATTCGTAAATATATACAAAAACAATTTCTGCAAGACCAGTCACTTACGTAAAAACTGATAATGAGACCTTGCTCAACAGAATCTTTCTTCCTCCAACCTTTCCCACAAATAAAAAAAGAATGGAAAGAGAGATGTTGTTGATGTCTTTAACAACCCCCACCCTCCCTACCCCCTAAACGAACTTTGACTCACTGCGGCTATTTCCTGAGATGATCAACAAAATAAGATAATCTGATCATTCCTTGAATTTTGCCTGCACACACCGGTTCTTTCTTGCTATTTTCAAAATTTAAAAAAGCACTTCATCTTGTAAAGAACAAGAAGTTCAACCAAAATTAACAATCTGTTAACCAAGGCCCTGAAACAAAAAGTTCCATCACATTGACTCAACATCGTAACACATAGTCTGCATGTATGATTACGCCCCCTCCCAATAAAAACAAAAACAAAATTGTTCATCTCCACCGCGCTAGATGTCGAAGCTGGTATTGGGTCGGTGTAGTCATCTGTTGGCCCATTGCCACCGACGAAATGTTTGGAGCAAATGTAAGTATTGTAAGTTACATTCTCCGCCGAAAAGTCTTTTCTGGAGCAGTTTTTTATCCAACGGAGACACTTCTCACGGTTTGACTTCGGCTTCGGAAAGGGTAGCCACAAACGCCATTCATGTGGAGACGGTCGCTGTTGCATGTTCCGTAAGAACAGTGCTTCTTCGCAGGCATTCTCAAGCACTAAATCCCACAAACTTCGTATTTTATGTTAATGTCTAGATTTTAACAATAACCAGTACTAGAGTCTGACAAAATCTGCGTGGAAATTTATCGTTTTAAAGTGACAAGAAACGTATGAATCACGGCAAGTGGACACGTATGCGATATGCATTGACATTGTGTCTGCACGCGCGTATGCGAGAAAGCTTGCCCCGAATCACGTGTCGTGGCAACAATCACTACGCAGCGGGGTCAAAGTACGGGTCACTCGCAAAAGGCTTATTGGAAAGCTAACAACTTATCTAATGCTAAACAATTAGCAATTCAATTTTTAAAAAAACATAACAAAACATACAAACCTGTTACTGTAACGGTGAAATTACACTCGTTCTCATTCCCAGATATATCTCCAGCTTTGTACATCACCATGGTAACTCCAACTGAGAATGTTCCAAAACCAGCTTGATTACATTCTGTAGGTGTGGTTGCCAGGCAGGTGAATATCACATCAACACTATTATCAGAGTTGTCGGTGGCAACTGGAGGAACCCAGCTGTAAGACACCTGATTGGACGATGAGGTGACAGGAATGATGATGTCATCTGGACAGCCGGAGATCTCGGGAAGTTCGTTATCTAGGAAGGTAAATGAGACCGTAAGTAAACAAAACTGAAAGCAATACCATAAATATCTTCAGGATCTCAAACCTTCAACCGGTTGAGACTTCAGTCAAAAGAATGAAGGGTCATAAAAATCTACAGTCCAAAACTTAGGGATAACATACCCACAACGTTGATGTACATTTCACATGTCGCTCTGTTAGAAGATTCATCGATAGCGGTATAATGAAACATATGTGGAGACCTTGCCAAACTCAACCTAATATTCTCACTGATGTGATAGTTGTAAGAAAATGCAGAACCATCTAAAGTTATAAATATGACAACCATTCCAGCATCGTCAGAGGCAGAGGCTGCATCAGGGAGTGAAACTGTAGCGAGGTTCTGGCCAGGATCAGTCTCAACCGTGAGATCGGGTTGGCAAGTGATGACAGGAGAGACGTTGTCTGCAAAAAACACGATCACTGGATCAATCAATCAGTCAAGGTAATAATACAGCCCCTTCCAGTGCAAAAGAGTTTATTAGAATATTACAAACCCCTATTCAATTTTGGAATGGGGCAAAGACGGGATAGTGTGTGTGTGAGTGTGCCTGTCCATTTTTAAGTTTGATGGCAAAGTTGGCAGACAGATTCACAGTCACTCTCTCTTGTCTTTGCCCACTTTGAAAAAAGCCAAGATCTCTTGTAAAAAGGACAAAATGCAAAGCTTTTTCACTTCACTTTTTCTTCAATTTGCACACAGTACAAATTAAAACATATGGGTGCATATCAAAATTATGTGTGCATGACGGTGCTGCGTGGTTTGCCCATCATGCACGTGTAAACACACACAGTCGTGTACCGACCTCCAAACGCGGACGTCCCATTGTTCCTCTTTTGTTTGTACCTCCATAGGTTTTGTACACACTCCCAATCGTGGAGGTATGCTGGGAATCGCGGACATTATTGTTCTCTTTTGTTCTCCGACATTTTTCGTCCACGGTTTGAATACCCCAACACGCCCACATGCACCAGATACAGTGTTTTATATGCGTGCATGAGTGTTGTCTAACATGAACATTTTGTGTGCCCGTCTAAAACACTTTCTTCATCAGGCATTTATGAATGCAATGTAATGTGTATGACTTTGTGTAAGCCTGTAACAACCATGCCCTGATTAGAAAATATGTGTTTTCCTGAACTAAAAGTCATGACATATGCCATTGCTATGTTCACTTACCTGGTGGTTGGGAGGTCACATTAAATTCTGTGTTGCAAGTTACCCCAGCATCGGATGAATGTCTGCAATGGTGATTAAACCACCCACTATGTTCACACTGGTCAATGCTTGACTCTGTTCCATCACATACAACATTACTTAGAAGAATCGGCCCTGATCCTTCGCCAAAGTGAGCATCCCGCCAGGTCTGGGATGCCGAAGGGTAGCCAAGCTGTCGACAGATCACATTGGCATCTCTAATGCTCCAGCCTTCATAACAAATCGTACCCCAGAAACATTTGTAGTTAACTTCCACTCTGCCTTCATTAGGCCTGTTCCCATTTACAAGACGCACTGAAACTAGTGAAATAGAAACATGTTTTCTATTAAGGAGAGGGAACTGATATTAAAACCTGATATTCCAGATCTTTTATCAATTTTACCGAGTACAATTTATATTTCTATAATATGATTCTTAGATCATCATTTTTTAAACAGCAGTAAGTGCATCAAATGAGTTTTGCAAAATTGTACTGAACAAATCAAACCAAATAAAACAAAGCGCAATCAAACCCCAAAAATGCAGAATCAGAGTTTGCCGTTGTAGCAGCTGTTTTGATTTTATTGGGTTTTTCTTAGGTGGGGGGAGGAAAAGGGAGTAATATGTTTTCCCAACCTTCAACGTATTCCTATTGGCCTGCTTCTTGACAACTACCAAAGCAAGGCTGCTCAAACAACTTGTCTTAAGCACATGCTGAGTGCATTAGAGAAAATTGCAGCAGTCCTAAATCATAAACCCTGTCATTCTTCACTCAGGTTTTGTCCTGGCGGATTCAAGTTTAGTTGTGTTCCTTTCCCATGAAATTGATAACGTTTGAAAGGGAGAGGCTGCACCAGCAAACTAGGACTGTTAATTTTTGAATAATTTAGTATTCGAATAATTTAGTATTCGAATAATTTAGTATTCAAATAATTTAGTATTCAAATAATTTAGTATTCAAATAATTTAGTATTCGAATATTAGAAACTGGGTTTGACCGAATATTTGAATATTCGATACTCGCCGATCAAGTTTTTCAGTGCATGCCGCAGCGGTAAAAAATAACATTGCACGTAAAAGCACGCCGGTGTTTTACGTATGGTGATTGATATTATGGACCATTCAAACGGCATTTTTTTGCATGCCCCTGTTGTATCAAGGGTTTTACGGACAGGAACAATAAACTTCCGTCCACAAAAAATTACGATTGACAAAAATGCGGCATTTGACACTGCTATAAGCACCGTAACTTTTCTATTAAAATAGCATCAGAGTCGTATCTTTTCGAATATTCGAACTGGCAAAATGGTATTCGAATATTTGCTTGACGATCGAATATTCGGTATATTCGGGACAGCCCTACAGCAAACTTAACAAAACCAAGCTGAAACCTTAGAATTCAAGTACAACACTCTTATGTACCTGTGTTTGGAATGAATGTGGAACTAAAATGCACGTGCAATTATACACATGTGTCAGGGTGCGTATGGTGATGTTTTACAGGACAGGAATACGACTTAACGGTAGTGTACCCGATTGATAATCCTCAATTTTTTTTAAACTGAATTATTACGAAATACCTTACTAGACTAAGATAATAGTAGTCTCAATCATCCTGTGAAATGATGGCACCAGGTGTGCTGTCGTTGTCAAGAAAAGTGGAAATCTATATCGTTTTCCCAACGATTTTCAGCTGGAAATCGATGGAAAACTGCCCTGTAGCCTTTAGTCAAGGCGCACGTGGCTATACCCGGACGAGTGGCGGGCCCCGGACATGCTGGCATTCGGGGCGCGTCACACATCTAGGTCACGGATCGCACGTTTGTATTTCGCGCTGCAATATTTAACTAGACTGTACAAACCAACAGAGGGCGCCCTTTTATTTGTTGTTTACATGTACCGACTCGGATTTCCAAAAACACATAACGAAATTCATGAATGGATTTCTCCTCACGGGGAACACCCTACATCCGGGAAATTTATGCAATGCATATGCATAAGTTCAGAACTCTACCCTCCAAAAATAGTGAAAATCGGCCTTCAGATAATAGAATTATAAGTTACGAAAATTACTTATTAAAAAGAAATATTGGGCGTACACAAATTTCCGCCTTTTTCACCAAAACTACTGAAATAGCTCAATACTCAACAATCCCTCTCTTGTACGTGACCTTTCAACCTTCGTCTATCGCACCATTATGAGGAAAACAGCTGGCGTGGGTGGCCACTAAAAGATAATTTTCGTCACAGAAATTGCATCTGCTGACTTTCTTTCGGCTAAGTGATGACGTCATCGATATTTACCCCTCCCCAAAATGTCTTCGATGGACCAGATCCAAGGATATTTGGGGTCAAAATCTATTTTTTGTGTGTGGAGGAACTCTTCGTCAACAACCCCCAAGTGATTGGGCATATTACTCCGCGTCTCGTGGTCACACGACTCCGTTGTTTATGGCAAGGTCAAATATGCATGACTCAGCCCCTGGGTTTTCCCGAGATGGAGAACAGCTGTCGTGCAACAAATCTCTTCTTTTTCGACGAACGGCTTCAATACTCACTTCAATTATACTTGTAACACTTAGCTGAACTTCTAAACTCTGCATACAACTTTGGCCAAGTCCATCCTTGCCTGGCCAATATTTTTAAAAGGAAGATTTTTACACTGAATCCTGGTGATTTCTGTGCGTAGTCGCACGTGCTGACGTTCAGTGGGTATTTAAAAATGGCTGACGTGGCAACATTGTGCGTGCGGGAAATCAGCGTCGATTCTGTGAGTGTTTTTGGCGTGGAAAATGAATGTATTCACAGATTTGTCGTGTTTGTAGTTAAAAGGACGGGAAGTAGATGTATTCCAGCGTTGATCAACATACTGATAGGTGTTACAATTAGCATAATTTCGAGATTGTAAGTAGGCTTGGCATGCACAAATAACGTAGCGAGCATGCAACGTTATTATGCACGCGTACATAATGTACTTTTGCACGATGAATTCTACACGTATTTCTAAACGGAAAGATTTTACTTTAATACACCCTACCAAAATCGGTCAGGAAAAGCAAATTTAGGAAAAGCAAATTTTGGAAAGTAATCATCCATCTGTGTTCAGAATTGTATTAAACACTTAGAACAACCTTTAAATTTGAGAACTTAGTTGGGAATTTTTGTGTGCAATATACTTATATAGTGAAAGAATTTTTTTGTTATTTGTGTTGTGCTACATGTAGATGTTCTTAAGTTGGCAGTGTATGGTCACTCAAAGTGCTCACATACATGTTAATTTCTGCCTCATTTTTACAGATTTTGCCGACATAAATATTGAAATAGCAGGCTGATCCACATATTTTGATAGTTTTTATCAAGGAGTTATTTTCCGAAATTTTACTGTGGGGTTATTAAAGTAAAATCTTTCTGTTTAAATATCACCTGGGCAGATCCGACATTGGTGGTGGGGGGGGGGGGGGGGGGTAAGCTATGTGATTATGGAAAAGGGAATGCAGGGGGCAGACATGCTACTAAATTACCTATTTGATGTAACTCAAGGAAGCAGGTTGAATATTATGTAGACACTTGTCACACTTGTGGTGCATATAAAGTCAAGTCCCCTCCCCTGATTTTTCTCCCCTTTTCAGCTAAAACTAGATCCGCCCCTGTATTAATTAATCCCTTTGCCCACCCATAGATCCTAATTACCCAGGCTTCCACAATATATGCATAGTAACTGAAATCCAAGTAAGAAAACTTTATTTTTGTTTTTGAAATCCAAGTAAGAAAATTTTTATTTTGTTTTTCAAATAACTAATAAATGACCCCAATTCTGATTTCTTTACCATTCCTGTTCACTGAAGCAGACTGCACAGCTTGCCATCAAAGATAGAGAAGTAGTACTCTTTTATGATTAAACAGCGGTGATCACCATCAAACAGTGCCGAAGAAAGGCTTCTGGTCCTAAGTCGTCTGGTTACCACCAGCATAGCCAGGGCTCTATCCATGGGGGGGGGGGGGGGACGGATGTTACAGTAGGGGGTGCTCAGTTATCTTGATTATGCTATTATTTTCGGCATTTGCAAAATTTTGAGTGCAGGGAAGGGGGGGGGATCTGGGAGAGCCGACGATTTTTTTTATGGGGGGTTACCCCCCCCCCCCCCCCTCCAGCTACGCCACTGCCGATTACTTGATTATTTTTCTCAAAAGTACCACATGGATGACCGCCTTTGGGGGATGCTTAAGAAAGACGCCCAATCATCATACGCCATCTGATTTATACTTAAAGAATTGGCACTCGACAAAAAATTGCGGCTAATGTTATAAGTACAATGTGCGCTTAATACAGTGGCATAACTATATGGGCATGCATGGGGGACACGTGCCTTTTGCCCTCCCCCATTTAAAATCTTGAGCAAAAACAATTACATCGTTGGCTTCAGTCCTCCTCCCTGAACATTTTTTCCCCCCATGTTAAACCCAAGTTATGCCGCTGTTTTCAGGTTGCAGTGGTTTTGACGTGGACTCAGATACAATATTATTGATCTCTGGGTAGATGCTATCATGGATCCTCTTATCACAACCATGTCTTTAAACACAGCAAATGACTTGAAGATCTGACCCACCCACGAGAAGAGATCATTGTAAATCATCATGTATCCACTTGACCAGACTGCAATACCATTGACTTTCATAACTCGATTACCCAAGTAGCCCATCGCATAAGTTTTCAAGACCTTTTTGTGTAAAAGAAAAAAATTCAATTAAAAAAGGAGCAACGACATAATGTATATGCAGACATGCATTTTTTTGATGAACCCCTTAATTTTTTCAAGAAAGAAAAATTTTTGTTTACCATTGCAATTTCAATTTGTATGTGTCAACAAATTGAACAAGTTCAGTGTAAAATATTTTTCCCCCACAATTTGTTTGGGTGAATGACAAATTATTAGAGAAAAAAAATTTTTTACCTTTACAAAGCCCACACAAATGGTGGTGATCTCTGATTTTGTAATGAACCTTGAATTTCAAAAAAATAATAATTTCCATGCAACCTGTTATAATTTACTTAATTCAACTTCACTAAAGAAAATGTTGGATTTAAACGGCCTGTGCAATTATGGTAGTGGATACACTTGTCCTACTCGCGACGACGTAGGCAGCTACCAATAACTGCAAGCTAAAATAATTCTACATGTAATTAAATAAATCAACAAACCCTATCCCTGCTAAATCCAACAAATTCAATACTATACTATTCAAAAAATTAAAGGAACAGACTGATTTATTAGTATTTGTTTACCCCCTGCAGTCAACTGAACTTTAAAACACATGCCAAATCAATTGCATCATTTCGCATTTAATGATGCATAATTAAACAATTGCAGCAGTGTACAATAAGTAAAATCAATGAGGTACCGGTCTGGTTGAAAACCGTTTCAAATGCAAATGTCTGTTCCTTAAATTTTTTTGAGTAAGGGGTTAGAGCTAAATCAACCTTGCAATAACATGTGGTTACAAAAACAATATATTAATTTTGATTACTTCATTGGGTGTTTAATGACAACTGGATACCCCAAGACTTGTCAGGAACCCAATTCAGTGCTCTTGAAACTAAAAACCCTGCCTGAGACAAAGTTAAGATCCTGCTATTATTTATTTATAATTGAAATCTGGCCTGCACTGGAATTTTTAAGTAAAAAAAACCCTTCCTAAACTTGAAAGTCAAGATCCTGTTATTAATTCTACAATTTGAGATGTCGTAACTGAGGGGAGCTGTACATGGCATGTTGTCTGAGCACAAGTTTTTGTCGCTTAGCAGGCTCGCGCACACTGACGAACATACGCTCTAATTTATTCGCATATGCATGAATGCTCTCTGTGGCCTGCTCAGACATCATGCCAACAGTTCCTAATATCCTAGCCTGCCTTGGGACTTCAACTGTGAGAAGATGGAATTTTCGTTTGAGGTTTTCTGTTGGAAAGTTGATGGGGAACCAGCAACCAAACTCCGAACACCGCAAGGCCAGCAACTCGACTTCATGCTTACACAGCAATCTATTTACAGTGTACAAGTCATAACAAGATTTGAATTTGTCAAACATTGCACTGATTTTCTCAGACAATTCTTCGGACCCAAATGTTTGGAGCCCAGTGGGTGTGTTGAGACTGAAAGGAAGAAAAATTTCAGAAAACTTCTTGTAGTTGGCATCTTTCAACATCTTGTGTACATCACCCCCAATTAATGATCCACCATGATATGACTGTCTCCTAATGCCTAATCCTTCTATGGCTGTGCTAAACCTATTCATAAATGGCCCTGGAACCCGCTGAATTTCATCTCTAACATCAGCCTGTACCTTTTCATTGCTACTAATCTCTTTGGCAATGCCTCGAATTGTTTTTTCAATTCCCTTGATTTGACTATTCAGCTGCTGAACCTGCTTTCTAGAATTCCGAGCTAGTAGACTGTTGTCATTTAATTTCTGATCCGTTTTGGAAAAATGATTCGGATTATCTGCCTGTACCTGAGCAACCTGGTCATGCTTAGCCCTAAGGTCATCTTCACGTTCTCTCGTGGAATTGCGCAACTCATTTTGTTCCTTAGCCAAATCTGCAACGCGCGCATACAAATCATCTACAGCATTATGCATCCCATTATTTATGAGGATTTGCTTGTCTAATTGTTGTGCATTTTTCTCGACAATCTCAAACATCTGCAACCCCAGTCCTAAACCTATATGCAGGGGACTGACTGACACATGCTCAATGACCCGATCCTTGGTGCCTATAAGTGGATGTTGAATGCAGTTGTCAAAATGCTTAGCCTGTTCCTTTTTTGCACCTCTTGCAATGAAATCTTGGGCCTTTGCATGGCAGGTTGCCAGGTCTCTTTGCTGACTGTATGCAAACTGTACACCATCATCTTCATCTTCATTTTTGTATTCCTCAATGACATGTAAGGCATGAGGCTTACCGCGTTGAAGGTCATTTAGTGTGGCAAGACAGTGGGGGCAAAAATGAAAACCATTAGGACCTGTCAACCCAAGTACCTTTGCTATCCATTCCCAGTCACCACCCCATGTCAGCTTACACTTTGTGTAAATTATAGGGCCTTTTATTTTGGAAGTAGACTGAGCTTGTTCTACAAAAAATGAAGATGAAGCTTGCTGGCAGTATTAACTGCAATCAGGGCTGATAAACTTGTTACTGTGATCAATTTTTTCAAGAGGAGTGAAATCTAATTTCTCATCCACCCCTGCCTGAACCATTTCATCTGTGAACAGGTTGTCATGAATTTCTGGTTTTGGGAGCTGCAGCTTTGAGATGTCCCCATTGATCTCCAGAAGTTCCTCAAAAACAGGCGTGAATGCTGCTTCAATGTTGATCCTATCGTCTTTTCCCCCTTCGAATATTCCCAACAAGTTGAGCGATTTCACAGAGTGACTGTCCTTGACATTCAGAATTTGTATGACAAATTTTGTACTTTTACCACCCTTGTCCCCGGAAACATGCAACCATAATGTATCATCAAAGCTTTTCACCATCATGTTTGTTTCAACACACTCTGTGACAACGCGTTTTATCATATTTCCAAGATCCGTAACTCGGCTGAAGTGAACAGTGCTCCCCCCACTCCCTTTGAAAGAACCAAACTCATACTTGTCAGGAATTTCTGTTGAAGATCTCATTGCTTGTCGCGTTCCCAACAACTGTTGCCCTGTTTCTTTTTCTAGGTTTTTTTTAAGAAAAACCCACATGGTCTCTGGCATGAGGCTGCGCAACCCATTTATTGTTTCCCTTGAGAACTTAGTGCAAACTTTCAAGCCTGCTGCTTGGGATGCTGTTGCATACTCCTCTTTTTTTTGCCTTATATTCCAAGCGCGCTGAGCAGCAACATCATCCAAAGGAGCTGGCGGTGGGGTTGAGGGACGTGTTCCTGCCGCTGAGGGAGTAGTCCTACCAGAGCTTGACTGTGAACCAGTGCCACCAGTTGAAGTTGAAGGAAACATACTACCAGATATAATTTTTTCTACCTTTTCAATTAATTGGTTCCTTCTACGGAGACTCGATTTTGTACAAGTAGAACTTCCCACCTCAGCAACAGGAACCCTAACAAAAACCTTTGGACGCCCATGTTTGCCCTGAACTTTTAAGATGTCTTTATCCCCTGTCCCTGAGGTAGCTGCAATATGCTGTAGTGCAGAAGTCTTAAGTTGATGTGCTTGACATGTCCTATCAACTCCTAGATATTGCTTTACATTTTCCTCGAATTCTCTGAGTTTCTTGTTTTCTGCTTCAAGAGTTTCTATTTTCCCTTTTAATTCTTCAAATTCGCTTGAGGGTGCTTCCTCTGCGCTTTTTCCCACTTGCTCTTTTAGTTTTCTTTCACGTTTCCCCCCGATTTTACGTTTATGAATTGCACCAAACTGACGCTTGCTATCCACGCGATGTGCGAAAGTTACTGATTTGTCTGCCCGAAACTGAACAATGCAAGTTTTACACGATGTGCACAGATCACCTTCACGCTCGTCTTGAAGCAAAAAACAAGGTTCGATATCGTCCTTATAAACACTAGATAGATAAAATCTACAACTTACTCCTGTTCTGCAAATACAACAGTGTTTTCTAACCTCACGAGGCATTCTTAATCTAGCAAACTTTCCACTAAAAACGTTGATATTCTTTGGAGTTTGAGCAACAATACTTCGCTACATGTACGTGCATAAGCAGTTAAGCAACAAGTCGCGTCCCCAAATCGCCAACGTTGTATTCAACCTGTTTTGTTTTTACAAGGCACCATGCTATTCACTGTCCCTAGGGAACCGACAGAGTGCGCTCTTTTAGTTGGAGCAACCTGCGATCCGTGAGGTAGCCACGCGCACCTTGTCTAAAGGATATCATCTGCCCGACGGTTGAAAACGAGCGCCGTTTTTCTCTCGTTTTTTCGCCATCCAACAACGCAAAACTTTGAACCGCCCATTTCTGAAAACTGTAACAATGACCAATCATGTACACTACCTTTAACATGACAAACTCATAAATTAGGCCAATAACTTACTTGGCGAAGTGGTTGTATCTGTTTGATCCTCGCCACAAGTCACACCAGCATCCTGATCATGAGAGCAGTCATTATTGGACCATCCACTGTGCTCACACTGGTCAACACTTGATTCGCTGCCATTACATGTGACATTGTACAGGAGAATCGGTCCTAATCCTTGACCAAAGTGAGCACTATGCCAGGCCTGAGATGCAGGAGGGTAGCCGAGCTGTCGACAAATCACGTCAGCATCTTCAATGGTCCAGCCATTTCCACAGACTGCACCCCACTGGTCTTGATAGTATACTTCCACTCTTCCTTCGTAAGGGGTGCTGCCATCAGCAAGACGTACTGACACTTAAATACAATCGTAGCAAATACAAATACAATGTTATAATCCAATGATAGCATTAATTAATCTCATTGCCTTTATACCCAATAGACCAAAACACTACTGACACACCCTCCAGCATTTAAACTAGCTTGCATGGACATTTTAACAACAGGAATGTCAAGGTGCTTGTGCACAGCTTAAAAATAAGGCATAGGAAGCTTGATTGGCAATACATTGTACATGCTATTGTGTATTACATGTTACATCAGAGCTTTTGTCTGAAAACTGACATCCCTGTCATTCATTTTTACAAAAATGTGGGAAATTTTTTCTAAGGGACATAATGTATTTTTTTCGGAGGTTTTGGGTCAAAGTGTTTCTTGTACCAGAAAATTCTTAGCGAATTGTCAGGTCAGGGAACCAGACAATTGTTTTTCCAAACAGTGTCATCATATAAGCAGTGCATAGTTGCAGGGATCGAAATATGCACTGGACCACTGGACCAAGTCCAGTGATTTGAGCGTTGGTCTAGTGAACTCTTGACAAAACTAGTCCGGTGGTCTAGTGATTTTTTTCATAAACTGCGTGAAATGCTATCACAAAGTCCATTTTTTTTCTCTAAATCTGGTCAACTGAAAAAGCCCCATAATTTCTGGAATGGATAACTTACCAGGGGGGAGGGCTGTGACATCACAAGTCACTCCAACATCTCTGTAATGGAGACAGTATTCAACAAACCATCCTCTGTGCTCACACTGGTCAATACTTGGTTCATGTCCATCACAATCAACACTCTGCAGAAGAGTCGGCCCTGATCCTTGACCAAAGTGAGCATTCCGCCAGGCCTGGGATGCAGACGGGTAGCCAAGCTGACGACAGATCACATTGGCTTCTTCAATGTCCCAATGTCTGTAATAACTACAGACCGTACCCCACTGACACTGGTAGTACACCTCCACTCTCCCTTCATTAGGAGTACTCCCATCAGCTAGACGGACTACAACTATTCAAGCCAAAATTCAAAATATGATTTGAGTATTATAGTTTAAATCCTTGTAGCCTTTCCAGAAATAAAAACACTATGCGGGTTAAAAAAAGAGGAAAGTGAATTAAAAGCACAAACTGCACATGGAAATTTATGCATATAGTATTATTTTTTCTTAAAACTTTTTTTTTTTTTTAAATGTATACTGTAAATACGTAATAAAAAATAACCAAAAATACCAGTGTTGTAGTCAAGACCATCACAAGACCACACAAGACCAGCACAATGGCAATGCAATGGCAGTGCAATGGCAGTGCAATGGCAGTGCAATGGCAATGCAATGACAATGCACAATGGCAATGCACAGTGGCAATGCAATGGCAATGCAATGGCAATGGCAATGCAATGGCAATGGCAATGCCATTGCAGTGCAATGGTAATGCAATGGTAATGCAATGCAATGGCAATGCAATGGCAATGCCCAGCACAAGAGACCGGCAGCACAAGAGACCGGCAGCACAAGAGACCGGCAGCACAAGAGACCGGCAGCACAAGAGACCGGCAGCACAAGAGACCGGCAGCACAAGAGACCGGCAGCACAAGAGACCGGCAGCACAAGAGACCGGCAGCACAAGAGACCGGCAGCACAAGAGACCGGCACAAGACCAGCACAAGACCAGCAGCACAAGACCAGCAGCACATAAAGACCAGCAGCACGAGAGACCAGCAGCACGAGAGACCAGCACGAGAGACCAGCACAAGAGACCAGCACAAGACCATGCAAGACCAGAACAAGACCAGCAGTCTTAATCCAAGTCTTAAGCTATTCAAATGAACTGTAACAAAAGCATTCCTTTGTCATGGTTTATGCTTGTTACTTGTGCCTGTTATAAGCTGGTCTTGTGAATGGTCTTTGTGCATGGTCTTGAAATGGTCTGGACAACAACAATGAAAAATGCACGATTTGATAGAAGAATTTGTTTTTCCATTTAGTAGACTCTTTCCATTGCCAGTAAGTACATGTACCACTCATGAGGTGGTCAAAGAGAAACATATTTCAAAACATAGCCTTTTTGGGTGATAGGGTGAAAACATCAAGGCTAATGATGATAGAATCAAAAGCTGAACAAATATGACAATAAAAAGCCATGATGACTCAATTTATGACAAATGATAATTAAATATGTTTCATGGACTTAATTAGTCCGACAATAAAAGCTGTAAATGTTCTCATTCAAATTACATCATATACATAAATTCAAAATTATTCTTTCCAAAGTATAAACCATATATGACTTCATTTTAAAATCTTTGAATTTAAATTTCACAATAGACCCACTTACCAGGTGGAGTGATTGTGGGATTGCATGTTACTCCAACACTGTCATAATAATCATAATAAAAGAAGTCAAAAGACTCCAAGTGATCACATTGCTGGATGCTTGATTCATTTCCATTACATGTTACGTCAACCATGGCCACTCGCCCTGATCCTTGACCAAAATAACCAGACTGCCAGGCCTGGGCTGCAGAAGGGTACCCGAGCTGTCGACAGACAACATTGGCTTCTTTTATTCTCCAAACATGCCTGTAGCTTGAGACTGAACCCCAACCACACTGGTTGTACACTTCCACCCGTCCCTCAAAAGGAGTGCTCCCATCTGCTAAACGAACTGAAGCTAGGAAAAACAAACAAAATGTTCAAAGTCTTCCTTTCAGGGCCATCTAAAAGTATCTAAATTTTAATGGTAGAATAAAGAGTAGCATAAGAAGCAACGTGAAAACAATGTTTTTTTCAGGGGAATGTGTTGAAAAATGTGTGTACTACTGTGAAAATGTTGATGAATTGGGCAGCATATTTTAAAACTTTATTTGTACCACAAATGATCTGCCACAAACATCATCCAATTATAAAGATTTGTTCATCTACAGCGCGATACACACATTTTGTGACTGTGTATATTGGACAAATCAATATTTATAACTCATTGTTGCTAGGGGATTGATTTCAAAGGAGGAATCACACCCCCACATTAAAAAAATTATTTACGGTGGTTCAAACCCTGCCAAGAACATGGCGTTTGTGCCCTTGGGAAAGACACTTAACTACAGTTTCCTCTCTCCACCCAGGAGTATAAATGGGTACCTGAGAGGGTCGAGGCCAATTGAGTGCTGATATCGGCTGCCGCGTGGTCCAGGGCCTGATGAACGGGGTAATAATTGTAAAGCGCTTTGAGATCGTTGATACAATGGAAAGCGCTATATAAGCATAACAATTATTATTCCTTTTAGTGGCTGCATTAGTAGGGGGGGGGGGTTTTCTTAAAAAAAAAAATAAAAATAGAAAAGAGGAAACGCCTACTAATCCATCTATTGTTTGATTTAAATAAATTCAGGGACTCCAATGACAGCGAAATTAATCTGGAAAAAAATTGGGGGCAGCCATCTTGGAAACTTTTGCCTAGGAAAATACACGTAAACAGAAAAAGGGGCCCTCCTCTCCTTTTTTTCCCCAAAACAGCTTGACACTAAGCATATTTTTAATTTTTAATTTTGCCTGTTTTCTGGCGATAAGAAATGGCTAGGTTCATGATCTCAGTAAATCAGTATTGATGAATGTAAAATAATAAGAACAAAACATGACAATGCCATGCTTGATTCACAAACCAACCTGGGGAAGAGGTTGTGGCTATATGTTCTTCACCACAAGTCACTCCAGCAACCTGGCTATGAGAGCAGCTACGATTGAGCCAGCCACCGTGGTCACACTCTTCAATGATTGATTCATTACCATTGCATTCAACATTGTCAAGGAAAATCGGCCCTGATCCTTGGCCAAAGTGAGAACCTTGCCAGGCCTGCGATGCAGACGGGTAACCCAGCTGTCGACATATCACTTTGGCATCTTTAATGTCCCAGCCATCATCACAGACTGTACCCCACTGGTCCTGGTAGTACACTTCCACTCTGCCTTCATACGGGTTGCTACCATTAACAAGACGCACGAGAACTAAAAGGAAACAAATAAAGTGTGTTGACATTGCTGTCACATCTCAAATTGACAAGCAATGTGCTTTTTGCATACCAACACTGACCTAAGATATCTAGATATATGTTGAAACTTTCATCTCTGAACTCTGACCCAACATTTGATGTAATTAAAGGGCGGGTTATGTAGGACACATGATCCCCCTTTACAAGCTTCTACACCAACAGAACTAACTATTTTGATTTGTGGGAAGCTCATAAAGTGTTGACAATGCTCAAGTGCATGATCTGATTGCTATTCAAGCCACATATTAGCTAATACTTGAAATGAATGAAATATCTTATAATTTGTTGGGAAAAGCAGTTGCAGATTCAAGATCTTGGGCAAAGAAACTGGTACAAGCAAAACAAGATATGTTCTCATCCTGAAAATAAAATTCTGTTGGAACTAATGCAGCTTTAAATAAAACTGCACTTATCCTTTGTCTCCTTACACTGCTAAAGTCTACAGTTAAAGATGATTACTATGGAATATGTACACGTACGACAATTTACTCACCAGGTGGAGGGATTTTAACATTACAAGTCACACCAACGTCACTGTAATGATCATAATAGTAATAATAGTAGTCATTGATTATAAACCAGCCACTATGATCACACTGCTCAATGCTTGATTCCTGTCCGCCACATTCAACATTGCCCAGGAGAATCTGCCCCGATCCTGGACCAAAGTAAGCATACCCCCAGGCCTGGGAAGCAGAAGGGTAACCGAGCTGTCGACAGATCACATCGGCCTCTTCAATGCTCCAGTCATTATTCGCAATGGTTCCCCAGCAACCTTGATAGTATACCTCCACTCTACCTTCATAGGGGGAATTCCCATCAGCAAGACGAACTAAAACTGGCGGCACAAGTAAGAAATATTGTTCATTGGGTGGTTAAAAATAATTTGAGTAAAACTAGTGAACAAAAACTAGATAATAGACCTAATAGGTTTCCCGGCTATTTTAAACAGTTCTTCATTCGAATTCACTAATTCTAATATTCAAATTCGTCCAAGACGAATTTCACCTGCTTTTTTTGGCAAAAGCAATTTCATCATTTACCATTCAATTTTAAGCTTTGGTCAATCTACTCATATATTCGTCATTACAGATTAGATTTGTCTAAGCTGCTGTAGAATGGCAGCATTCAGAGTTTGAATTTGTCTTAAATCAATCAGTTTAATGCTTTTGTTAAGTAAATTAGCCTGTCTGTATTTAAGCATTTTCCTTGTATCCCCCAAGCTTATTAGTTTGGCACATCAGACCAAGTAGGTATACTGAAATGAGAGAAGAGTTCCCATTTAACTAAAATTCATGTAATTTAACCTCTATGTAATTTAAATGGCAACATGAGATTAACAGCAGAAGACAACAAGAACAACAAATTGTAAAGTTTTTTTAAATGATGAAATAAAAAGGAGCCAAATTTGTTTTACAGAAAATGTCAAAAATGTCGTCGACCCTTAATGTGATGTTGCTTTTGTGTGCTTTTGGAGTGTAGCATATCAAAAGAAACAAAAAATTAATTTATGAATAGTAAGGAAAGAAAAAAAGAAAGTACGAAATTATCCTCAATGGCAGATGCATTTTACTGTGAATCAATATTGAATGAAGAATTTGATTTCTGAACAACCCGGTTCGGCATGGACGAGACAAAATTTAATCCTCCTTAATTGAATCCTCCTTATCCTTATTTATAGCTGACATGGCACTATCTCTAGGGATGTATTATATCATTAGCATTTTTTTCTTCACTTTTTTTTGGGGGGGGGGGTGAGATAGAATGGGGAGCACCGGGAGTTTAAACCCCCCTCCCCCCCCTGCTATAGAACTTATCACCTGTATTTATTACAAAGAGGTGCATAAATATTATAATCCTTTTTTACAGAAAGAAAAACAAATGTCACATACCTGGTGAGGGGGCTGTCACATCACAAGTCACACCAGTAACTCTGTAAAGATAACAGTCATGATTGTACCATCCACTATGATCACACTGGTCAATACTTGATTCATGTCCATCACAATCAACATTGTCCAGGAGAATCAGCCCTGATCCTCGGCCAAAGTGATGAGCATCCGGCCAGGCCTGGGATGCTGAAGGGTAGCCGAGCTGTCGACAGATCACATTGGCTTCTTTTATTCTCCAGTTCCGACTGCAAATTGTACCCCATTGGTTTTTGTAGTTCACTTCCACTGTCCCTTCATTGGGGGTGTCGCCCCCAACAAGACGCACAGAAACTGCATGTATAAATAAATAAATATAGGAAGCTATGAAGAGTAAACTGTTGTTTACCAAAATTATAAGACATTGGAAATTCATGCCTGAATATAATCAGGATGTTGTAAAACACAGAGATAATATTAATTTGCATTTATAAATACATCAGACAGTTTACCCGTTCCTATTAGTCGAAAGCCTGTCACGTGGGTGGTTTTAAACAGCCGATAAACACAAACCGGTTTAAAACACTTTTTTCTGGTGTCACACAAATTTTACACTCCTATGAAATTTAGTTCCTTTTATTGGTTGAACACTCGAGTGACCATTCATCACTCTCCCAATTATGCAAGCGCAATACTACCGTTGCGTCCGTATTTAAAGTCCATAATTTCACACTACACCGGCACTGCCGTGTTATGCGCCACATCACGCTACATGTCACACGCATCAATTTCCATATATAAGGAAATTTTGTAGCACTATACTCGCGTGAGGCACGAACCATTAAATACATGAAGGGGTGTTTTACAAACCAAGGTAAAGAAATTAAACAAATTCATTGCAAATTTATAATTTTCGAAGGTTTTTGCTGAATTATACAAACAGGTATTTTATAAATGGGAATAAATATGTGCTGGGCCTTGGGGCGTGGATGCTGATAATTATCAAGCGTCCAGGCCCCAAGGTGGTTTTAAAAGTACTTGTTTAAAACCGGCCCAGCACATATTTATTCCCTTATTTAAAGAAGGCGTAAATTTGCAAATACATGTATAACTCAAATAAGCTCACCTGAGAATGTTGCCGTCAAATCACACGTCACTCCAGCATCCTCACCATGATTGCAGCTGTGAATGAACCACCCAAAGTGCTCACATTGGTCAATGCTAGATTCATTACCACTGCATGTTACACCATCCAGGACAATTTGCCCTGATCCTTGCCCGAACTGAGCATACCGCCAGGCCTGGGATGCAGAAGGGTAGCCAAGCTGTCGACAGATCACGTTGGCATCCCGTATACTCCAGTAATTATCACAGACTGTGCCCCATTCATTCTGGTAAAAGATTTCGACTCTCCCTTCATGGAGGCTATTCCCATTCACAAGACGTACTAAAACTAAAACAAGATACAGAATATAAGCTCTTATTGTTTAAAATCACACCAAAATGTTTCCTCCATCACAAAAGCTACAGGCCTAAAACCAATTCAATATGAACTATATGAACTATAATAACTTCAGAGGGGTATTCAGTGTCACTGAATGAAAATAGAAGAGCACTTGATTGAACAGCTTCATCACACAGCTCTATAAAATTTGCCCCAGGTTCAGTAATGTTTCAAAATAATTATTTTCAATTTTAAAAAGTGAAACTGAATTAAACTGCTGCAAACTGCTAATGAACTAAATTGACCTGAAATTTGCAAGTAAACAACATTAGCTGGCCTAACGTTTTGAACTTAGGCAAGTACTTTCGCTTGAAAAAAATAACTTGCTTCAGTCTGAATGATTGTATTTTGTATGTTTTAACTAATGAATGCAAAGAATAGAGCGTGTAAGTTGACCTCGAGAACGTACAAGAGTTTACGAGAAACCGAACTTCCGGGCACCTCGAATAGGAGCTTCAACGTGTGAAGCGAGTAGTTTTCTTGAAATAATTTGTTTTGACGCTGTTCTTTTTACTGAAAGGTAGATAAAAAACTTTTAGCAAAATATTGTTTTTCCTTTTTAATTTACAAAATGTGAACAATATATCAAATTAGGGAAAAGGAGAACGCCATTCGCCATTGTTCTGGTGGTTCATGTGCCAGTCTAAATAGCGTAGACAACATGCAGTATAAGGCGGTCGTCGCATATGTACTTTCGTTAACTTAAGTCCGCAGCGGGCGCATGCAGTACAGGGATTTTTGGGGCTGGGCTTTCTCTTACCGACAATGAGCCAATCAGGTTGCAAACCTGATGCTCAGGTCAAACATTTTTCCTACTTTTCTTCATTATTTAGACAGTCATGCATGTTTTCATATATTGTAAAATTGATTTTGAATTTATCATCCATATTTATGGCCGTTCCATGGTTCAGATCTTCGTAAAAACAAAGTATTATAAACAAAAAAATCAACCACATGTAAAACTCCTATAGCCGGTGGCTCGGAGGTGCCCGGAAGTTCAATTGTGACCTTTATGCGCGAGACTTACACGGTCTATACAGCTGGCTCTAGTGCCGGTTTCACAATATGCTCTTACCCGGGTAATTGCCGGGTTAACGAACAATTTAACCTGGCAATTACCCGGCTGATGTGGAGCGTTCTCACTACAATTCTCCGGGTTAGAAATTCTCCGGGTTAACTGCCCCAAAACCCCACTTACCCGGGTAATTTCTAACCCTGCTCGTGAGGTGGGTTAACCCACCAATCTCGGGGTTAACGACGACCTTGAGACGATTCTCCGGGTTACCATCAGTAGTGTGAATGCTCGCCAGGTTTTCTTCTACCCGGGTAGGTGGGTGGGTGCGTGCGCTTTGTCGTGTTTTAATCGGCCAACTTTGCGAAGGCGACGTAATCTATTAGTACGGCCGCCGTGGCTGGTACTTCGCCTTAATAAGTTTATTTTTACGTATACTTAATGAAAGGCACCAGTCTTCCGTAGATGATGCCTCGTCTTAATAAGTACATTTTACATACACTTATAAATGCAAGGCACCAGTCTAGACCGCACAGTTGAAGGATGACTAGACTTGAAATCAAGTCGGTAATTGGTCGGCATTAGTCCGACTGCACCACCGCGTATTATAATACTTACTCCGCACTTTGCAGGGGTTACGTGTAGCGAGCGGTATAATAACATGTGGGAACGTTCGTGCAACCTTGGCCCCAAGATGCGTGTGTGTCGACTGTCCAATTACTGACCATAAAGAAAAGAAGACATGTCGGAACTTCACGATAGGCGGGCATATTATTGCGTACCGCGCTGGTAAATGCGGCGCCTGCAGACAAAACATGACTGTCTAAACGACTTGTCTTCAAGTCTAAAGGATGACGCGTGCACGCTACATGTACCAATGCTGATCTGATATTTTTTCAATTTGCATTGCATGCTCTCGCGCCGCTCTCACTTCGCTCTTTTACGCCGACGAAACAATGGCTAGGGCAGAGGTCAAGCAATGCACATTCTCCAGGTTACAATTCGCATAGTGTGAATGCGGCTACAAGTTACCCGGGTGCGCGCTGAAGCGGGTAAGCAGAATTGCAGGGTTAATTTTGTAGTGTGAAACCGATTCTCCGGGTTAGTTTCTACCCGGGTAATGACAACTACCCGGGTAATAAATTACCCGGGTAAGTTCAGAGTAGTGTGAAACCGGTATAGGTGGCATCTTTGTACAGGGTCGTGTAGGGTCTATTTTAGCACCTTAAACAGGGTGTGTCTAATCATCAGAAAATATCTCACCGGGTGATGAGATTGGCGAATCACACGTCACTCCAGCATCTTCACCATGCCCACAGTCATGATTCAACCATCCAATATGACTGCACTGCCCAAAGTTTGATTCACTTCCATTGCAAGCGACATCATCCAGGAAAATTGGCCCTGATCCTTGACCGAAGTGAGCATTCTGCCAGGCCTGGGATGCAGAGGGGTAGCCAAGCTGTCGACAGATCACGTTGGCATCTTCAATGTCCCAGGAGTCATCACAGACTGTACCCCACTGGTCCTGGTAGTATACTTCCACTCTGCCTTCATACACATTTCCGCCATTCACGAGACGTACTAAAACTAATAAAGTAACACAAGGGAAAGTCTGAAAGACTTATAGTATATTAAACACCAAAGTCTTGGGCTGCGTTTCCGCTTCCATATGCTATATGCTAGTGGCATTTGTCAAAAGCATGCATAGGCAATGACAGTGAATTTGTATGTCAATGATGAGCTGTGCAGGTTGATGTAATTTATATCACCAGCTTTCCTCCAAGACTGAACCAGTGCACAAAGTAATTAGGCATTTACAGCTAATTTACCATGCTATAGGTACATGTATGTACATGAAAAACCCATTGGTATGATTGGTTGCATTTCACATCACTCATTGTATATTTCTTCATCTATTTCATTGATTTTGTGCGTCCCCACTGAACATGAAATGTACGGATCAGGGCACTATCTTCATCTGGGTGATGCTGTTTATAATGCAAACTAGAGTATCTAAATCTGATATTGGCTATCTTCATTTCCCGAGTTGTAATTCTGACTCTTGCCCACAATGTCCATTGTATTTTTTTTTTTTATTTTTTTTTTAGATTTAATTTCTGACGATAGATCCAGATTCTTTACCTTGAAATGTATTTAACAACCTGTAAGGGTCAAACAATCCACAAGGGAAAATGACTAGGTAAATTTGAATACATTTTTAAAGTGAACAAAGAAAACTGGCAGGAGCGGGATTCGAATCTGCGACCTCCGTACCGGTGCTCAACCAACTGAGCTATCTTGCCCTATGTTGGCGGTCTCCCAAATTGTCAGTATCTTTGTTCAGGTGGCCGCTAGTCAGAAGTCATCAACCCAGAATGCCATATAGCCAGGGATCACACCCAATTTTACGATACAACATGGAAAGCGACATTGTGGGGATCACTCAGTGGGGATACGACTTTTTAACTGGTAATAAGGGTAATCGGGTAATAGGGTAATAGAAACTGGACGCAACATACCTCATGCTTAGCGGCCATCCAGGAAGCTAAAAGCTTAAATGTTACAGAATTTGAATGACCAAAATATACATTGTACACCCTCAGAATTTGTTTTTCAGTGAGCATACAAAATGTTAAAAAACAAATTCATCAGCAACTAGTTGGATTTCAGAAAAACAATGTAAACTTCTTGTTGGCATAACATTTTTACTGGCTTGTTGAATTAAATTGATATATGGCATAAACTTACTGGATGAGGTACTTGTAGCACTGCAAGTTACTCCAACGTCATAGTAATGGTAGCAGCTTGGATACCATCCATTGTGATCACATAGGTCAATGCTGGATTCATGACCAAGACATGCAACATTGCCTAAAAGTACAGGCCCTGATCCTTGACCAAAGTGAGCATTCTGCCAGGCCTGGGATGCAGAAGGGTAACCAAGCTGTCGACAGATCACGTTGGCATCTTCAATGCTCCAGCCTCTATCACAGATCGTACCCCAGTAGCACGTGTAGTACACTTCTACTCTACCTTCATTTGCAGTGTTCCCATTCACAAGACGTACTGAAACTGTGATGGCAAACAAAATGTTACATACATGTGATTGGGCTGCAAAGCATTTACGATATTGCATCAATCTGAAATTATTTCGCCATGATAATTTCATGATTCTCAAATTATTGTTAACTTCACAGGAATTATGATAATTAGGAATCACCTAAAAATTATGGGTCATTCCATAAATTTGGGGTCCAAAAGTGTGACTTTTTTGGTGTCCCTGTTACACCTGACCTGTGTAATTTCCATTAAGTATCATTAACCCCTTGAGTACGGTTATTGTAGTGAGGTGTCGGGGTGCCGGGGCGGCCTGTGCAGCCAAGCGAAATGGCCACAATGTGCTTGTGCAGTCAAGTGTAACATACAATAATCCAACAATGGATTGAAACTGCACAAATAGCGGCAAATGGCGACATCCGACCACTGTTGTTTTTTGCGCCATTTGGCGTCATCCGTAAGCAAGGGGTTAAAATTGACTTCACACTATTTTGTTTACTTGTTTGGCAGATACTTTGCTTTACACAATCACTCTTAGAGATAGAAGATATTAAAGAATTTGTCTGGAATTGCAAAATCTTATACATGTCAATATGTAACAGGGACACCAAAAATGTCACACTGTTGGACCCCAAATTTATGGAATGAGAGATATGCAAATCTTACTTGGGGAAGGAGTTGAATCACTGCGTGCTTCACCACACATCACTCCAGCGCCCTCCCAATGGTTACAGCTATGAATGAACCATCCACTATGGTCACATTGGTCAATGCTTGATTCATTACCAATGCATGTTACTTCGTCCAAGAGAATTGGCCCTGATCCTGGACCAAAGTGAGCATTCTGCCAGGCATGGGATGCAGGAGGGTAGCCGAGCTGTCGACAAATCACGTTAGCATCTTCAATGCTCCAGCCATTTCCACAGACTGTACCCCACTGGCCTTCATGGTACACTTCTACTCTTCCTTCAAACTGGCTATCACCATTTTCAAGACGTACCGGAGCTGATAACAAAACAAAAACCTTTTGAGCCGCAAATTAAGAAAAAAGTCTGAAAATTGCTGCAATTTCTGAAAGATGCATATAATCTTTCTATACTAATAATGTCTTTCTTTGAGATTCAAAAAATCTGATTTCAGTCAAAAGTCTGAAAAATCTCATGCCTACAATAAAATGGGATGACTGCACGAATGACCATTGGGCCTCATGAATACGGGTAAATAATACTTGTAAATGCTGTGATTTAGTTTAACTGAAAGAAGCGTTCTTTCTGGTAGCAGCTTATTATTCTTTTTATTTTTATTTTTTTTACTATTCAATGGTATTGAAAATCCAAGACATGATAATTTGATCCCAACATTCATGCAGATGTGTAACCATATGGGAACTGTGTACCACAGGAGCAATAACTTCACTTCAACCACAGAATGTGTAATAGATAACCATACCTTAAAATATAAACGTACAGGCTTCCATTAATAACCCTAACCCTGCCAGACAGCTCCAATTTGATGCACTCTGCGGCCAAGTCAATGTGACAAAGTATGCAATCTGATGCGTCTGGCAGGGTTCTAGCAAAAATGCCCCGGAGGGTTAATGTTTTGCAGTAGAATCACATGAAGGTAATTTATAAAAACATGTATTCACATCAATTGTAATTCAATATGCAATGTGCAAAAACAAAGACAGCCTAAATAACATTCTGTCAAAGGTGCTTCATGACATAAACAAATGTTATGGGAAACACTGACATTGACTGACAAGTTTTCGATATATTATTCTTTTGGCTGTGTCTCTGTACAATTTTCTATTCCTAGTTCTAAAAAAAAGGGAAAAAATAGACCAATATTTGCAAATTAAAGGTAGTGTACACGATTGGTAATCCTCTAATTTCTTTTTTACTGAATTATTTATAAATACCTTACTAGACTGTAAGTTAATAGTAGTCTCAATCATCCCGTGAAATGATGGCACCTGGTGTGCTGTCGTCAAGAAAAGTTGAAATATATATCGTTTTCCAACGATTTCCGGCCGGCAATGGTTGGAAAACTGCCCTGTAGCCTTTAGTCAAGGCGCGCGTGGCTACCCGGACGAGTGGCGCGCCCCGGACATGACGGCATATCCGGGGCCCGTCACGCGCCCAGATAGCCACGCGCGCCTTAACTAAAGGCTATCATCTGCCCGACAGTTGAAAACGAACGCCGTTTTTCTCTCGTTTTTTTCGCCATCTAACAACGCAAACTCAGTGGAAAGATATTTCCTATAGAATACTGACCCCCAAATCCGCCCATTTCTAAAAATTGCAACATGACCAATCATGTACACTACCTTTTTAAACTCAAATCCATTTTTGACAACAATAAGCAAGTTACTATCTGTGTTTAGGGTCGATCACCACTACTGTCTTCAACTGCAGGATAAAAAACCACTTGAAAATACATGTAATAGACAATAAAACAAACACATTACTAACCGGAAAAGTAGGATGTAACATTACAAGTCACTCCAGCATCCTCGCCATGATTACAATTGTGATAAAACCATCCCCTGTGATCACACTGTTCAATGCTTGGTTCATGTCCATCGCATTGAACATCATCCAGGACAATTGGCCCTGATCCTGGACCAAAGTGAGCATTCCGCCAGGCCTGGGAGGCAGAAGGGTAGCCGAGCTGTCGACAGATCACGTTGGCGTCTTCAATGTCCCAGTAGTTATCACAGACTGTACCCCACTGGCATTGGTGGTAAATCTCCACTCTTCCTTCATGAGGTGTAGACCCATTAACAAGTCGCACTGGAAATTTTGATGTAACAAAAAGAATAGGTCAAGCAAATGAGGTACACCTAAAACTTAGTCTTGAATTGAATTGAACTGAATTGAAAAACTTTATTTGGAAATTAAAATAGCCTTGACAGACGAAAATGAAAAAATAAAGCAATCACACAGTTAATATAGTTACATAAATCTGGCAATCCAAGCAGAATCAGAGTTATTAACATCATGCTCACGTTTACAAACATTTCTCTCCTATGCATTTACATTGCCACTAGAACTTGAGGAAGTTGTGGTGGTAAACAACTTTAGTGTATGGCAGGACTAAAGTTGAGTATGGCTTACAGTATGGCCAAGAACTTGAGAGAGATCAGGAAACAGAGGTCACAAACATGACAACTAGTGTAGGGGAATGTGCACAAGAGGGAGCAAAGAAACAACAAACTGAAAATGCTGAAAAACAGACTTCATGTACTTTACATTCAAGAAAACTGGAATTAGGTGACGGGTACGTCTGTTCCAGTGTTATAACATTCTGAAAAATCATCTTACCTGGTAAAGAGGTAACATGATCACAAGTCACTCCCACATCACTGCCATGACGGCAGTAATAATTAATCCATCCTCTGTGATCACACTGTTCAATGTCCGATTCATGCCCATCACATGTAACATAGTCCAGTAAAATCGGCCCTGATCCTCGACCAAAATGAGCATTCTGCCAGGCCCGGGATGCAAAAGAGTAGCCCAGCTGTCGACAGATCACATTGGCATCCCGTATGCTAAAGCCACGGCTGCAGATTGTACCCCATTGGCCCTGGTACAAGACTTCCACTCTACCTTCATTAGGGGTGTTCCCATTCACTAGACGCACAGGAACTGCAGAAAGTTCAAATAAATATACATGTAAATAGTTTGTTTCTCTCATCAGCAGACATTTTCAAGAAACTGCAAAAGGTTGGTTAGCTGTACATCGATCAAGCATTCAAAAAATTCTAAAAATGTGCTTTTTGTAAATAGATTATCTTTTGAACCTTGTATGACTTGGATGAAGTGTGTAGGTCCCATCTCTTGTTCAATGAAGTGTCAAAATAGCACATTTAAACTCATTTCAACATAATTACAGTGACACAAAAATGCAAGTAAATGCAGTGGCATAACTAGGGGAGGGGGGTTGTAAAGATTCCCCCAGCCAACCCAATGCAAGAGATTCAAATATTGCACAATATTAAAGCTACAATCTCTGTGCTCTTCAATGGATTTCTTCCTACAAACGAATAAGGAAGTAAAAAAAATATTATTTAATGAAAAAATGATTAATCTCTCTGCAATATATTTGGTCTAAAGAAACTCTGTTGCTGTGTGACTTATCTTTAATCATTTTGTTTGTGGAATGTCTCAATGGAAAACTCATAACTTATCTAATGCTAACAAATCTGCAATTCCATTTGAAAATGAATTTTGTACGGTGCCAGACCCAAAAAGCATGGACACTGAACCTTAAGTATCCCCTAGAAAAAATTTGTGTCCCTCAGGTTCACCCCCCCCCCCCATCCTAGTTTGACGGCTGTGTACAAGGCCCTAATGCAACATGTACACCTCCATCCGACAATCCTCAGTCCCCCCCCCCCCCCCCCCCAATCCAATCCTGCAACTTTGAGGTTTGCTGATGATGATGCCCAGCAATACAAACATTATTTACTTTTGAATAAGACAAGTAAAAACCCCACCCACGTTAATATTATTATAAAGTAATCAAACAACTATAATGTACTCGACAAATGTTGAATTATTCGGCCCAGACTTATCTTTGTGTGCACTGGATACATGTGCGAAAGCAGCGAAATATAAAAGTCTTTTTTGGAAGTTTATTAGACACCCAAAATAGAAAAAGGTGGTTTTCTTTTATTTACATAAGTTAGGCCCTGTCCGAATTACTTGGCTATGGCTTGAAATTACACACAAGTCTATAGGAAGTGGCTGCAGCTGCTACCATAGACATGTGTGTAACATCCAGCCGTAGCCAAGTAATTCAGACAGGGCCTTAGAATAAAATTCCTAGACTGTTTTGAAATGTACGGAGAGTATTTCTTAAATTATTTATCACTGTTATGTATCCTGTACTTATTTTAATTAACAAACAATCACATATTCAAAATTGTAATACACAATATTGATATTAACCCCTTGCGTACGGATGACGCAAATATGCGCAAAAAAAAACAGTGCCACCAGGCCGGATGACGCAATTGGCCGCTGTTTGTGCAGTTTCAATCATTGTTGGATTATTGTGTATATTACGCTTAACTGCACAAACACATTGTGGCCGTTTTGCTTGGTTGTCAGAGCCGCCACGGCACCCCGACGTCTCCCGTAAAATACCGTACTCAAGGGGTTAAGTTCAGTGATAGTAACATTATTATTGTAGTTTTAATAATGGCATTTATAATTTGGTTCAGGAACAATTTTTAGGAAGAGATGCATTACTGCTTTATCTGTTACAGGAACGTTACTCTTTGTAGAATTCTTTTTTTTTTCGGCTTGAGCGGCGGCCCTTGCTTGAGATGTTCCACTGCATACATGTACCAGTCTTGTTGACTTGACTTGCTGACTCGGACTCAAGTCAGACTCGAGTCGCGATTTTTTTGACTTGAGACTTGACTTGACTTGGGGGAAAAAAATGACTTGGGACTTGACTTGACTTGAAAGACCATGACTTGTGACTCGACTTGACTTGAATAAATTTGACTTGGTGACATCAACACTTTTGTTAAAACAATCAAAACTCAACTTTTGGGCCTATGCACATATCAGTTGAAAAAAATGCCAAGCCTACAGCGCATAGCGAGCTGGGAGTCTAGTACATGTACGTATGCGGGGCAGCAGCACTGGATGATTGCATAAAGAATCGTCAAGCCGGCATGCAAGGTTAATTTTGTACAGTGCATACGTGCCAGCCAAAAGTCATTTGTCATTGGAATTTGAATTTACTATGTGCAACACTTGACTGAGACTTGGCACTTGACTTGAAAAAATTTACTCGGGACTTGACTTGGAAAAACATTGACTTGGGACTTGACTTGACTTGTGAACATTTGACTTGTGACTTGACTTGACTTGAGAAAAAATGACTTGGTTACAACACTGACATGTACATACTGCCCTAGAGCTCACAAACCTGTTTAACACAGTTCAGATGCAAGTCCTCAAAAAGTATAATAGCATGAGCAAACAAGTTTATAATAAGCATTTAAACACTCACTTGCATTGACTTGAGAATCCCAAATCATGGCAAACGAACACATAACGGAGAGCAGCACAGAGAGACATGGGTTTGATTTCGTAGTCGACCCCATCGTTAATGATCAGTGATTGAGATGATGAGTACAATCCAAGAAATACTTGTCATCAACTGCTGTCATTAGTGTATTATTCTCACCACAGACGTTCAGACGTCTGTTCCCATTTGTTAAACTTGAGGAACTTGCAAAGTTTTAGGGAGTGCTAGGAGGAAATAAGTTGCAATGCATCATTCCATTCATGTCCCTTACATTCAACCTGTTGACACGCATTGACGAATCTCAACAATAGAAAGTACAAGCACTATTGACGATATCCAACACCAAATAAAACCTATCAGCTTGAAATGAGGGGAAAGTCGCACTGTCAGATTTTAACATGTTTATTTGAAAAGCTCTATTCTATCATACCCCAAAGTTTCAAAACGGAATTCAAAACTTTCTTTAATTCAGGTTATAGTGTGTATTGGTCACAAACTTTGAGCTTCATTTTCTCAAACAAGGGGTTAAGACTCTGACAGCTTCAAAAAGTTAACAACAGGGTAACAATATACATGTACATGTACATCAAATTAAATCTTACTGCATGTATTTTCAGGAAGCACCATAACCCCAACTTTCAATATTGCTACTTTCCACCCGTTTTGTGGTGCCAGGTCAGGTATGCATGAAGTAACACTTGTCGACAGGTACCTGGATGGCACAAAAAGAATTGACGTCATAGAAATCCAGCTATTCGTTAAGGTGAAAACATGAACCAGGATATTAAATTTTCAAAAAAAGTTCTAAAACTGCCACTGCCAAAGCCTTTCCATTCAATTCAATACCATGTACATAATCATGCCTTGCCTTTAACAATTGTCAACAGGGAAAAGGTGAACCTATAGAAATCCAACATATTCAGCTCTTTTCTTGTAACAGAAAATGTTAATAAGAAAAAAAGTCACTTCCATTGCAACTACTGTATTTTAATATGTGTGGAGAACAAAGATACTGACAATTTGGGAGACCGCCAACATAGGGCAAGACAGCTCAGTTGGTAGAGCGCCGGTACGGTAACCCGGAGGTCGCAGGTTCGAATCCCGCTCCTGTCAGTTTCTTTGTTCACTTTGAAAATGTATTCAAATTTACCTAGTCAGTTTCCCTTGTAGATTGTTTGGAGAATTTGTTTTGATAGAGTTCTATAAAAGTATGTGAATTCAAATACTTGCACCATGTAGGCCTAGAGGCCATAAAATAGTTCAGAAAACAATCTGGTCATATTGCCCCCCCCCCCCCCTAATAAACCCATTTGGATTCTTTTTAAATAACCCAATCTAAAAATATGACGGAACATTTGAAGTATCAGGGAGGTGAAATTGAAACTTGGTAATTTCCAGATTGAGAATTTTCTGTATGCAAGCATGTCATTGACTAATGCAAACTAAATGCAAATTTATACATACAGTGCATGCATAATGTAGATGCTGAACTTTAGTGAACAAACAAGTTGAGGTACATACAATGTTTGCAAAGCCCTTTCCTTACACTTACGCACACACAAGTGTGTAAATACCGGCAATTACGACTCCCTATTGTCCCTCTTTTGTTTGTACTTCAACGTTTTCGGAAGGCCTCCCATATGTTTTGTACACAAATTTTAATCGTGAAAATTTGGTCAATCGTGGACCATTTGTCTACGCCCTAACCCTTTTGTCCCTAGTCCACGATTGACGGTACAAGTATTTACATACTCACCCATACAAAAATCTAAAATCCCATCTCAATCCATTTGATGACATCACATTCACACAGTACTTATTGCAGCTGACCTGCATGTATTGACTTCATGTGTTTAAGATTTCTTATGTATCCGTCGAAGATTTTTTTTGTGACAAATTTACTTCTGAACTTTTTTTTTGTACTTGGGCCAAATAATTTCTGAATTAATTCAAAAGATTACCATAATCACATTACAACTTTTAAGTAAATACTATCACATTACAGGTAACTGTATGCTGCTTATTTCACTTTTGTACAGAAGCTACTGTTTCTTTGCTGTTAATGGTGCCCGACTGGTCTACAAAACTACTTTTAAATTTACCTTCATATGCTTAAAGGGACACATTGCTTTAAATTTTGGCGATTTGGGCTATACAAATTAAATGGATATGGTTGGGAAGCTTTTTTAAAAGTAGAATATAAAGATTCACATAACTATCCCTTCAAATTGAGTGGTTTTTGTTTAATTTCGTGACAAATAACGGTCCGCCATTTTGTAGAACCAAATTTTTGACTCCACAAAATGGCGGACCGTGTCCACCAGTCGTATTTCTAGTGGCAGCTGGTTGAAGTACGTCTGGGCAATTATTTTGACAATAACCGTCTGTTTGTGATATTCAATTATTTTTTTATAGTTAATAAATAAAAATGCATGTTGGAATAAACTTGTTATTCCATTATGGTCAAGCTGCAAGTCTTGTAAGGAGCTTGTGTAGCCTGGCCGGGTGAAGCGAAGCCTGCCGCGCGTCTTGGGTGATATATGGTAGGGATATCGGGACTGTCTCGTCGCGGTAATTTAACATATGAAAAAGTTATGAATAATTATGTACCTTCTTTTTATGACCACTTTGGAAACTTTCGTCAGCGATGCTCATTGATAGTTCATGAATATTCATACCATGACCTCACTGCATTTTTCTTCAATGAACTTGGGCTTTGTAATTTTTAAACATTGAAAAGTTAACCTTTCTAGTAATTGTGTACAATTTAATCACATTTTGGGCAGTTTAAGGCTAGAAAATGTTTTGAAGATTGATTTCAAGCCTTTGAACTGAGATTATGTTGAATAATGTGTGAGAAATTAGAGAAATATTTTCGTAAATGTTTCCACTTGTGGGCGTGGCCAAAGTAGAAGTGCATATTATTGATTTTCTGGTTGACAGCAGGTACCCCCTAACTTTAAATATCAAAATAAATGTTAGGATGACAAATGGTAGCATATAGGTGCTGCTAGGATTTGTGTGGCACCACTGCTGTGCCTTTTTGACTATATTGTCATTGCAGAAATAGCGATATTGGCAGAAAATAAGTTGGCTAGCAATTGGAATATTTACATTTATTCTGATAAATACACAATTTGTAAACAGAGCATTAATTAGAAGGCAACTGACGACGTATCACCCGTTGGTGCATTATAGACACATCCCTTAAACAACTCTACAGATTTTTCTGTCATATTTTAAAATTTTCGCATTCTACACTGAAATAAAATTGATATTCACTGAGATTGATTTACAAGCTGCGTTCAAGCGATTCTACTGTGAAAGTTTAATTTTGTAAACCTTTTATTACTGATAACACTACATTCTAGGCAATTTGCAAACCATCTCCAAATGCTTACATGAATGCAATGCAATGCAATGCACTCCAATTCAATTCTTTTTTGGCTACGTTCGAAACTCACACCTGCCCATATAATTAGATAAATGTAATTGTAGCAAAGTGCCCTGCTCAGAGACACATCCAGCAGCCATGCCTTGGAATCTCATTTTAAACTTCCCAGCTTAACCAAGATTTAAAGGTAATATACATTTATTTGCAAACATCAAAAAACCAAACTACCGAATTAATCTATTATGAAATACCTTACTGGACTGTGAGTAAATAATAGTCTCAAGCATCCTGTGAAATCACACTGGAATTTTTGTATCAATTTCCAGCAATTGTCAGCCGCCAATCATTGGAAATAGTCTAGTTCCCCGACTTGATAATTCCCTGACGTCTATAAATTGCTCCGTTTTGTCTAAAGTAGGGTCAGGGAAACAGACTACAAGAACAGCATTTTCCCCTACATTTTCTGTTTTCCAGCATCTATACACACAAAACTTTCTACAGGTCACTGTTACAGTATTTGCTATAAAATACCAACCCCCCAAATCCATTCATTTCTGAAAATTACAGCAAAAGCCAATGTTGTATACTACCTTTAATACGACCATGCAAAATCATTTGAAAGAAATGGTCTAACCCTTTACTCGGTATGCCATGCCCTGCATGTATCTGTGTACCATGATTACTCAACAAATACTACAGACCTATCAGTACATGTACATTCTAACAATCACTTATACAATATCACTAATGTCTACATTCAGTTCAGAAATTGTAAACACTTCCCCAAATGTAAATAAAACCTATTTATGTATGCAGATGACATTAACGTATAGCTCCTCTAGTATTCATGAAATAGAAAAGCAACTTAAAGACAGCTCTTGCTAGTACTTTCACAACTGGTGTGGCGCATTGTAAGTTGTCATCGTTAGAGTATAAATCTCACGACAATATTCTCAACAAATGTCAAAGAGCATGATAATAATTTATGCCCCTAAATTTAATCACTTATCACAAGGGGAGGAAGGTACCTATCTCACGAATATTTTCTTAACAAATGTCTAACAAGAACTGCAGAGATAATCCTTTAACCCTAACCTTCCCTAACCTGCCAAAATCAAACACCCCATTTGTGTTGAATTTTGTGTGATTGGGTACTGTAGAGCCTTGGCACCATCACTTTGCATGGGACTTGATGCCCTGATTTTGTCCAAGTACAAAGAATGTGCCATTGGTTTACTACACAGTGTTGGAGTTTGTGTGGTTAGGGAAGGATTCTAGTAAAAAGCCTTGGGCTGTTAGGGTTAATGAACCTCCCTTATCCCTTTAGTGGATATGTTTGCTACACTAAATTGGGTTCCATTTTCTGAAAGAGTCAAGTCCTAAAAGGCCATCCTTGTTTTCAAGTCTTAAGTAACAAAATGACTCATTTGTAAATGACAAATCTTTTCACACCACTTACAGTGATTTATGAAACAAAGCAATCAACCCACTTGGTATTGAAAGTTCATTTATATTCGAAAGCTGAATATTTAACCCTATATAGAGTTGTGCAAATATTCTTGTATTTGTGTAAATAATATTCATTTATGTAAGTGTCAATATTAATTTTTTATTAAAAATGCATGCAGGGCCCTAATGCAAACCAGTTTTAGACTGTTTGGGCATACCCTGGGTAAAGAAATGTAACAATAAAATCTGATTACATCTTTCATATCAATTATTCTTGATTACTGAACATGAAATCTGGCATATTGACGATTAACTGCTTCTCAATCTCTGTGTACAATGCTACTCTTCCATCCATCCATCTGAGTAAATGTATCCAAACAAATTGTTGCCTTCTATGTCCTCCTGTAGAAATTGTATAAATTCTGGTTACAATGCTTCAAATTGAACAGACACTATTACATGATAAATCCACACCAGACACAACAGTTTACTATAAAAAGAAATATTAAAAACATAGAATCTGATAATCAATCCCAACATGTCAAACATGTTTGACAGGCACTTTTACATCAAGCGGCAATTAACGATACATGTATGATATAACACAAGTAGAGCTGGCAATGGCATGAAATAAACCTGTGAAAGTTTCAAGCGTCACAAGAAAACAATGAAAAACAGTTCTGTTGTAACACTGATTTGTGTGCAGTCATATGTGTCATTTCGGTTGTTGAAATCAAAATAAGCCAGGCATTTTGGAGGTCTTCATCAGATAAAATCTATTTTCAAAGAGGACAGCATTTCAGACTGAAATATGACTTAGGATTTTGCTAATGGTACCATCTTTATAACCAGCAAACCAGCAAGCTTTCAGATTAAAAGTAAACATTTTTTGTTTCGATAATTACCAAAGCTATATTAAACCTTTAATTTGACAAAACTCTGGGTTATTATTAAGTCCGAGTACAAAGGGCATGACAAGAATTTCTGCCCCTAAATGTAATCACTTATCACAACAAGCTAATACATGTCCATTATAAATTTATCTACAAAACCTAACACCCTAGCATCAAGGTGGAGTGTTGTAGCCGAAGTATATCAGAGTTATCAAAAAGTAGGTTTGAATCCTGGCCTGGCTGGTGATGGCACATGTGTCCTTGAGCAAGACACTTTACCACAACTGTTCTTTCCACCCCTAAGTAGTATTAGGTACCAGCGAGAGTTGCAATTGGTGTAATTGTAGAATGTAAGAGAGAGTTCCAGAGAAAGTCAAGGGTCAATTTGTTTGCAACATTAGGGCCCCAAATCAAACACTGTGCAGTTTAATACACAAAGGCACATTCTTTATAATCCTATAAGTAATAATGGATGGGCTCAAGTGGCGCATCCAGTACCAAGAAATATGGATATAAGTTTAAGTGGCCGGGCTGGCTACAACACATGTCCTTGATCAGGATACCTTATGACAATTACTTCTCTCCACCCAGGAGTAGAAATGATACCAGCGAGAGTTGGGGAGTAACCAGCGATTGGCTGGCATCCTGCTCGGGGGAATAGAAATATTCTCAGTTGTTTAATGACAAGGAAACTGGATACAAGTACCTGCCTGACAAGCCATATTGGTTCAGGACAGACTTGACTTTATTTAGCATCAATAAGTTTCATGGTTTTAACGTCTACAGTATTTAATCAAGATTTGTCTGCCCGATTGTTTTGTGGTCGTGTATTCCCTGACCCTTTTCTCCGCCTTTACATTCCTGATGTGGAAATCTCATATTCTGCAGTATTGACACTTGATGGTGAAGTGGGCAGAGACTGTGACACGGTTTTCAGGTCGTATGAGTTTTGGGTACCCAGTGACGGCAAACGAATGGTACGACAAAAGCAGATGCGTCTCAAGTAAGGTGCCAGGGCGGTGTGGACTTCTTCACGTCGAGCACAAAACATGATGAACACAAACAAACCCTAGACAAAACAGCACAAACAAACTTGGTTTTTTTTTCTTTCCATTCATCACGCTGCGTTATGTGGAACTTTGTATCTTCTCTCAGAAACGGCTTTCTCCTGCCCTGTAGTATTATCATTGCCTCCAATTACAAATAACATGTCATTTTTGAAATATTGTAATAAAAAAACTCTGCAAGCCCTTATGACAAAATATTTTGACCCACAACTCTTCTCAAACATTTCGATGTACTTTTGTTGTTTATTATTGAACTCTTCATTTGAATCTTTCCCTATTTGTGATTGGAGCAACTATTCACAGATTCAAAAGAAATTAGCCCAATTTTCAGACCTACAGACCGAATGGTGAAACAACTTATTTCAATATGCATTTCAATAATCCTATATTCATATCTGCTTGTCGCATTCAAATATAATCATAACTAATACTGAAGGACTATTTTTTCTTTCTCAATCCCTCAGTAAATACAACCCCTGGCTCAATTCAACCACTTATTGGACACCATCAGCAACACAAAAAAAGCAAACTCACACTTACGATTAAGATTAAGCAAAGTGCCTTGTTCAGGGACACAATTGTAAAGATTTTGTCAAAGAATACAAATCTGGCATTGAGTAAACACTATGTGATTGTGCTAAACAATTCTGTTTCACAATTCAAGAAACTGCTAGCACATGAGTGATTGGCTTCTTACCTGCACTGAGTTAAGCAGGCAGAAGATGAGCTGGAAGGCAAAAGTCGCATCATTAATCGCCAAGAACCCAAAACACCAGGTCAGCCCCATGAGGACGGAGATTCCAACAGCATTCTGGAGGCGACGGGAGATCTGCTGGGAGCGAGATGCCTCTGTGACCTTGAGGAGACTGCGCATGACCAAGATGAAGGTGATGATGTTGTGGATGAGGATGAGACCAATGGGAACAAGAAGGCTGAGGTACAGCACAAGACCAGGCTCAAGGAAGCAGCTGATGTGATGGAGAATAAAATAAACCCTTAGGTCACTGACGAAGACATACATTCATCAACACAGCATTGTACCCACCGTAGCTTTACACAGGGTTACTGTGACTAATGCCAACCTACACGGCAGTATGCACCAATTAGTTTCACTCTAAGGAACTTGCAACCGGATGGCCAGCCAATGAAGTCATTTGTGTACACATTATAGTCATTAAATAAATTTAGTGCTTACTGGTGGAAACCATGGGGTTACATAGCTGAGCTTTCAGACTTAGTCCTTCTTCAGAGGATTGAAATTCTGCAACTGAATAGTTTATAGAACTTCAGCTCCTGACGAAGTCCGGAAGTTCGGATAGATGTAACTCCACTGGCACCACCAGCATAAGCTATTTACATATTTATATACCGCAATTTGACATTCAGGATATACTTACTAGTGCTCGTTGTTGTAGTGATCTGTTGCTGCTGCCAAGGTAATCGTCAGAACTATCAATGGAGATCCTGATAGGTGTGGAAATAGATACATGTATGACAGCATCGACCTGTTTAAGGGGACTGTTTGCCAAGCAAATTGCGTCATAGGGTACTCCTTTAAAGTATAGATTTTGTGAAAAGGGGCTCTGTACTAACTTAGATATGTTTTAAACTTTAAATTACAGTTGATTGTATGTAAAAAGATGTTTTACTTTTCCCATAAAACTTGATTAAGTAATTGTACTGAAATCCAATATGGCCGCCATTACCATGGCAACAGCGGATTTGCGGACAGCGTTTTTTCTTGTAAATTCTAAACACAATATATTTTGGTGATAATACATTAAAAAAGAACTTTAAAACAAAAAAGTAGTCTGTTAAGCTAACACTACAGTCCCCTTAACTTTTTAAACTTGAGTTTAAAGCAGTAATGTCTGTGCTTTGGGAGTGTATCACCTGAAAAATAAATATATAAATTGAATTGCTAATCAGCATTAAATAAGTTACGAGTGGGATGCTTCTAATTCCTACAATATTAATGTTTAACAATCTCCATGCGTAGCATATAGTAAAATATATTTTACATATAGTAAACTATATTTTAGAAGTGACACATTGGAAATCGTAAAATTCCAAACATAGGTTGTGTTAGATAATAAACGTATATCCAAATTATACTGTATTTTGGATATCTATGATGAGAATATAAAATAAACTCCGCACTAAGGAAAAAGAAGTATGCTCTGAAGAAACTAACCCCAAGCAATCAGGCAAGCCTTGACCAGATATCGAGACGTATCTTCAGGAAACACCTTCACTGTACTAACGTACAGATATCTGGCGAGAACGGCCATCCACATCCAAGCAGACAGAGGTAAGTAGTGGAGTAAAGCAGCCACAAACACACACCCGCCTCCAGAACCCTTTGGATCAAATATCACAAGCCCATTCAAAATTATTGCTTCTCTTCAAAGACAAAAGCTCAAAATGTTTGACAGTTAAGATGCAAGAATTCAAAGTTATACTGACTGAATAATCGCCTTGTCAAGCTTATACCATTTTACATTTTAACTCATGGAGACCATAAAGCAATAAACTTGTCAAATGAATCACACTTTAGAAACAACTTTATTCATATAGTTAAAAACAAAATCTAAAAGAATGTCTCACTTGTCTTGCAGCAAAAATAAACAACATGATCAGACACAGACACTGAATCTACATCCTACAGAAAAGTCAATCCAATATTTATGTTGGGAAGCTGGTCAACTCTCCCCGGGCAAACTTACCCCCGACAAACTCGCCCCTGACAAACTCGCCCCTGACAAACTCACCCTCCAGCCCCCGGCGAGTTTTCTAGGAGGAAAGTGGAACAGCATTCTGATTTTGCACAGGCCTAAATCACCAGTACCCATAGATCTAAAACTTACCCTCGCATTATCAACAGCAGCAAGGAACACAATGTATAACATCAACAAGGAGCAGCAGAAATGGATGAGAATGTGACGAAATTTGCCGCTTCGTAGTTTCCTGTGGTACAATTATTAAGATATCTTAGGCAATGACAAAGCCCAAAGTTTGCCCATGATTGAAGGATAAGATTGCAACACAATATTCTACAGTGGGTAAAAGCTCGGAAAAAGTCACATCTTATTTTCAAAACAACTTAATCTTTTATTATCACAGTAAGCCCCGATTTCTAAATCTAGGCTTTATTACTTATCCGTTCATTTGAGTTTTCGCGTTTTCCATACAGTAAGACTCTAACATGCCAAAAGGAAATTATACGAACTAATACAACAACCAGAATTAGGGTATTTGTGAATGCGATACTGCAAGACTGTCAAGATCCTAGCTATGAAACTGTGGATTATGTCACCTGATCTAAGATTAGGAACGACTGCAATTCACATCAAAATAATGGTAGAGCATAAGATTGGTAGGAATGGGAATGGCTGAGGGTTGGGTGGGGACGTCCAAGACTGTAAAATGGTGGAACAAGTTGACCAGTGTCTTACCTGATAGTAAGGAATATAATCAGTGTGACAGACAGAGATATGATGGACAATGCGCAGCCCACCTGGCTGATGATATCAAGTGCCCGTGTGTAAGGATCATCGACCCGTCTCTGCCCCTGGACATCCTGCAGGAATCAAATATCCATTTGAATATTTTAAATCACGTATACCAGAATGCTGCATAGATAATTTGGGGGAAGACTCTGATTAAAGTGGCAAAATCGGTTTCCTTTGTCTTTCTGAATGGAATTTCTCAGGAGTAACAAATTCTCGATTACATACCACAAGGATGGCAAAGTTGGTTGCGTGGGAGCAATGACACGATACTTGTTTATCATTCAATCCTGCAAGCGTGCACCCAGCCGTTGACCAATCACCAACTCCGTCTTCAAGGTTAAAATCCCAGAACACACACTGGATGGTTTCATTGGCTGCTTCAGGTGTCTGATGGGATATAAGGTGTGAATATCAAAACAGGAATATCCAAACAAAATAGCTAATAATCTTCATGGGGTCTGAAAGATTTTAATTTCTTTAAGCTACGAGAAGGTTCAATCAATGACTCGTTAACTACAGTCGACAATTATTGAACTAATTATTATTATTATTATTATTAATTCTTTCTGGTAATGAAACCAAGGATTCCTCAAAAGCGCCCTGGGCACTGTAGCTCGAAAGCCTGAAGAAACCTGTAGAGAGAAGACAATGAGAAGAAGTTACAGTTTTAGAGGTGGGAGGAAAACCCCAGAAGAATATTCTGGGGAAAACCCAAGGAATCAGGTAGGGACTGAAAACCCAATCCACATGTGGACCAGGGCAGGAATTGAACCCGGCCACAGCGGTGAAAGGCGGGGACAGTAACCACTGCGCCACTGCAAAAAAACTTTGCTAAAACACTAGCTAGTCAACCATGTCTAGTTGATGATCAGGAACCAGCCAATAATGCATGGTTTGCTGGTCATCGATAGTAACTTTGGTCATACTACACTGTGACAAGTGAAGAGGGGACCAGTGAAAGCAAAGTTTGACGAGCCATCGTTCACACTTGGATGTCATTGGGCAAGTGCAAGGTTCGCCACATATTGTCCACTGGTTAACCAATGTTCCTTGATCTATAACTTGCTCTACATTTGCTGCATTTGGATATACTGCTCTACACGAATCATTCTTCTCACCTTGAATTCAATGACCACAGGTTCAGTGAGGTTGACAAGTTCCACATTTTCAACAGTCAGTGAGACGACCGACCCAGCGACTTTCCGAGTTGAGTTATCCTGTCCTTGATACTCATTGATTGAAGCAGACTGGAACAATGTGTCATCAGCGTAGATCAAGAAGCTCACTTGTAGTTGGACAGAGCTATTCCCTGAATGTGTGAGATACTAAGAAATGTGTCTTGCTATATTGTGAACAATGGAGACTGTATTGAACAATGGTGCTGTGACTACATTCGTCACACGTAAGTTAGAGAAGTTATTAACACACAACCAAAGTTTTGTCTTGGATAAATTCATCTGCATGCAATCTCTATTTACGAATTAATGTTGATGTACGGACTAGTGTCGGCATATCAAAGGACAGTGGCTGGCAGAAATTGAAAGGGTGGGCCACAAGCCGAGTCGGGTTGAGTTCTTGGGAATGAATATTGCAGATACGTGTTTTTATCTGCAATTCTCCAGGTTTTTTGTTTCAAGCTACAAACCCCAAATGCCAAACCAAATTTCCCCGATTCACCTCAAACTAGTTTCAATTTTCTTCTCGAAAGAAAGCCTTGATTCAAAGCGTTACTCCTTACCATCAGCTTGTAATTGTGTCAGGTTCACAATGTTTCCTGGTAATCGAACTGATGCCACCACATCAATATCCTCTGGTATGTCATCCACAAAAGTCTGGACCTCTGTACCGGCAAGTGAGCCCTCTTGTGGTGATTCTTGTGCAGGTTGGCGTACGGAGACAAAGCTGAATCCATTACCAGTATCCATAGGGTCGAGACGGACCGCCTCGACGTGGATGGACTCCTGTTGTATGCTAACCTGACCTTCCTGCTGAAGAGTCAAGGAGACTTGAGTCTCTACGGACTGGATGATGGCCGAGGAGCTGCCAGCATCAGGAGTGACTTGGTCTGCCTCTGCGCTCATGATGACATTGTTAACAGTCTCAAGCACTGCCTCAGTCACCTTCAATGAAATCACAAGTCAGGACATTTCTCAGATCATCAGTCTTGCTTTCAGCATATCAACTATGGTTACAACCCAGTCCAGCTTAAGGGCTACATAGAATACATTCTCAACATAACCAATATTCAACCGTAGTCATTATTCAACATACCTCTTTATCCCCCGACTCAGCATTCACTATGTTCATCAAGATGTTGGAGATCACTTCAACATCTTCTGCATCATCAGATGCCTCCGACGTCTGGCTGGCCAGAAACTCTGCCACTTCAACAACATTTCCTGTACTAACATCGACCTTTAAGCAAATAGACAATGGTAAATGCTCAAGCCTGTACATTAATTAATAAGTCAGGTTTAAACATAAATGCCCTGCTTAGAATGTATAAATCCTATGACTGTGGTATGTTTTACGCGAACCGTATTAAATATAACTGTAACCTTTCATCAGCCCCGAATGCAACAGGCTTTTCAGGACTACCAAGAGAAATCCATAAATCAAATTTGAAGTTCATAGGTTTAGTACACCTATTTCCCAGTATTATCGCACTGACATTTATATTGCTGAAGCCATTGTGACCCAGACCTGACCTTTAACCCCCGACCTGACCTTTAACCCCTGACCTGACATTTAACCCCTGATGCACTCAGTTTCTTAGGACTACAAAGAGCAATCACATATAAAGAGTTTTCAAGTTACGCGCAGACATGATCTTATGGAGAAACAAACCAACCATTGAAGAAGGCACCAATCAACTTTGTCAGTGGGCATAAAAAGGACATTACCTTCCATTCCGAAGTACTTCTGTAAAACATGATTTCATTCACTAAGTTTCACAGCATTACCTCTTCAACATCCTCAAGGGTGACTTTGCTCCTATCTTCACCACAGCTGCGAGGTTCAGGTACTTCCCATTGGAAAAACACTGGAGGTTCCACGATTGAGCAGTTTCTCACAGCCAGTGGCTGGCCCGCTGTGGAGGGAAAGATTATACATGTGTACCACGGAAAGGTTATTTCATCTGGGATAACATTGTCGCCAGTGTTCAGTTAAAGCAGGAGACAGCCCTCGTAGAGCTGACAAGACAGTCTCAGGCAGTGTTCATACTTTATAAATTCAACATATTCATGAAATAACAACCCTGTGGAAATCTGAACCATTCCATCATCTGTGTCACCACAAAATAGTGAAAAAAATCATTCAGTTTTAACAGTAATTTTGTGCACGTTCAGATGTTCCTATTTCGATTGTGGATTATTTCTGAGGATAGGTACAGATAACATTTAGTATGCTTTCATCAGACTGAAACTATACAGTTGTATAGCAAGAGTACTCAATACTACAAAATACAACACAGTTTCTAATATGCCAGTGTAGTAAGAGTACCCAATACTACAAAATACTACAGTTTCTCATATGCCAGTGTAGCAAGAGAACTCAATACTACAAAATACTACACATTTTCTCATAGGCCAGTGTAGTAAGAGTACTCAATACTACAAATTATTAGTTTCTCATAGGCCAGTGTATAGTAAGAGTACTCAATACTACAAAATACTAGTTTCTCATAGGCCAGTGTAGTAAGAGTACTCAAAACTACAAAATACTACACAGTTTCATAGGCCATCAGTGTAGTAAGAGTACTCAATACTACAAAATACTACACAGTTTCCCATAGGCCAGTGTAGCAAGAGTACTCAATACTACAAAATACTACACAGTTTCCCATAGGCCAGTGTAGTAAGAGTACTCAATACTACAAAATACTACACAGTTTCTCATAGGCCAGTGTAGCAAGAGTACTCAATACTACACAGTTTCATAGGCCATCAGTGTAGTAAGAGTACTCAATACTACAAAATACTACACAGTTTCTCATAGGCCAGTGTAGCAAGAGTACTTAATACTACAAAATACTACACAGTTTCTTATAGGCCAGTGTAGTAAGAGTACTCAATACTACAACATACTACACAGTTTCTCATAGGCCAGTGTAGCAAGAGTACTCAATACTACAAAATACTACACAGTTTCTCATAGGCCAGTGTAGCAAGAGTACTCAATACTACAAAATACTACACAGTTTCCCATAGGCCAGTGTAGTAAGAGTACTCAATACTACAAAATACTACACAGTTTCTCATAGGCCAGTGTAGTAAGAGTACTCAATACTACAAAATACTACACAGTTTCTCATAGGCCAGTGTAGTAAGAGTACTCAATACTACAAAATACTACACAGTTTCTCATAGGCCAGTGTAGTAAGAGTACTCAATACTACAAAATACTACACAGTTTCTCATAGGCCAGTGTAGTAAGAGTACTCAATACTACAAAATACTAGTTTCTCATAGGCCAGTGTAGTAAGAGTACTCAATACTACAGTTTACTCAAGTAGTATTTTGTAGCTTCATGTGACGTTAGGGTTACAGCTGGTCAGAAGAGGGTTATAACTATGCCACATATGCAGAATAATCATTTGTACCAATTTAGTGTTTGAGTAATTACCCACTCTGGCAACAGTGTTTTATTACATTTGTTTCTCTCCCAGGAAGCCCAGCACTGCACTTGTTTTGTTCATATTTGCAATTGTATAGTTTAGCTGTATTACATTTAACACAAGTAAAAACAAATCCTGAATAAAGTGTTATTACCATTTGTTGTCATGAGTGGGCATCTCTCAGCAGACTCTACTGTTGATCCTGCTGTCGTCACAGGCCACGTGAGACCATCAGATGATTCCGTTTCACACTGACCTGTGGATAAACAGAAATGATATTGTACAAAATACAATACAAATACGTTGCTTTATCCCTCAAAGAGCCAGGAAGGGGGGGGGGGGGCCCGGGAGGGGGGTCATCCCAGCCAGTTAGATCCGGTTCAGGCCAGTCGACACTAGCCACATTAGAACCAGGACTGGCTGAGGCTGTGACATTTGCAGAGCAGACAAGATCCACAACTAAGATAAATGGAGAAATGGCAAAGACAAATAAATAAAACAGAGGTTCTTGAAAATATTTTGCTTTTTTGTTAAAGCTGTAATGTCCTTGCTCTGACTGAAAATTGTAATGTTGTTGATTTCCTCTTACAAACGAATAATGCAGGAAAACTATTTTTGAACGAGAAATGTGCTTACTACACTCTGCAATCTATTTGGTCTTAACCCCTTGACCTTAGGTTTTAGATGGGGGTCGGCAGGGCGCCAGGTCCGTACGTTGTGCAGCCAAGCGAAACAGAAACAATAGGTTTGTGCAGCCAAGCATAACATGCACAATACCCCAATAATGGACTGAAAGTGCAAAGATTGGCACATATATGTGTCAACCGGCCTGGTGACAATTTTCAATCCGCACATATATGTGTCAACGGGTGGCAAGGGTTAACTTTATGCGCGTTGAGTGCCCTATACATTAGCACTGTAAGAATAGGAGCATTTCGCTCCTGTTGCAAAAATTGCAACTTATTTACTGTGTTACTTTAATATCTAACAGATTTTTCATGGAATGTCCCATTGGAAAGCTCACAACTTATCTAATGCTAAAAAATTTGCAATTCAATTTAAAAAAAGTTGGGTGCCATGCCCAAAAAGCATAGACACAGCATCTTAAAAAAACCAAACAATTTCCAAAATTTATGAAGTAAAACATACAAACCTATTATTGTAACGGTGAAATTACACTTGTTCTCATTCCCAGAAATATCTCTAGCTTTGTATATCACCATGGTAACTCCAACTGAGAATGTTCCAAAACCAGCTTGATTACATTCTGTAGGTGTGGTTCCCAGGCAGGTGAATATCACATCAACACTATTATCAGAGTTGTCGGTGGCAACTGGAGGAGCCCAGCTGTGAGACACCTGATTGGACGATGAGGTGACAGGAATGATGATGTCATCTGGACAGCCGGAGATCTCGGGAAGTTCGTTATCTAGGAAAGTAAATGAGACCGTAAGTAAACAAAACTGAAAGCAATACCATAAATATCTTCAGGATCTCAAACCTTCAACCGGTTGAGACTTCAGTGAAAAGAATGAAGGGTCATAAAAATCTAGTCTAAAACTTAGGGATAACATACCCACAACGTTGATGTACATTTCACATGTCGCTCTGTTAGAAGATTCATCGATAGCGGTATAATGAAACATATGTGGAGACCTTGCCAAACTCAACCTAATATTCTCACTGATGTGATAGTTGTAAGAAAATGCAGAACCATCTAAAGTTATAAATAAGACAACCATTCCAGCATCGTCAGAGGCAGAGGCTGCATCAGGGAGTGAAACTGTAGCGAGGTTCTGGCCAGGATCAGTCTCAACCGTGAGATCGGGTTGGCAAGTGATGACGGGAGAGACGTTGTCTGCAAAAAAACGATCACTGGATCAATTAATCAATCAAGGTAATAATACAGCCCCTTCCAGTGCAACAGAGTTACAACCCCTATTAAATGTTGGTATGGGGCAATAGTGTGTGTGAGTGTGCCTGTCCATTTTTAAGTTCAATGGCAAAGTTGGCAGACAGATTCACAGTCACTCTCTCTTGTCTTTGCCCACTTTGAAAAAAGCTAAGATCTCTTGTAAAAAGGACAAAATGCAAAGCTTTTTCACTCCACTTTTTCTTCAATTTTCACAGTACAAAACATATGGGTGCATACCAAAATTATATGTGCATGACGGTGCTGTGTGGTTTGCCCATCATGCACGTGTAAACACATACACACAGTCAGTCGCGTATCGACCTCCAAACGTGGACATCCTATTGTTCCTCTTTTGTTTGTACCTCCATAGGTTTTGTACACACTCCCAATCGCGGACATATGCTGGGAATCACGGACGATATTGTTCTCTTTTGTTCTCCGACATTTTTCGTCCACAGTTTGAATACCCCAACACGCCCACACGCACTAGATACAGTGTTTTATATGCGTGCATGAGTGTCGTCTAACATGAACATTTTGTGTGCCCGTCTAAAACACTTTCTTCATCAGACATTTATGAATGCAATGTAATGTGTATGACTTTGTGTAAGCCTGTAACAACCATGCCCTGATTAGAAAATATGTGTTTTCCTGAACTGAAAGTCATGACATATGCCATTGCTATGTTCACTTACCTGGTGGTTGGGAGGTCACATTAAATTCTGTGTTGCAAGTTACCCCAGCATCGGATGAATGTCCGCAATAGTGATTATTAAACCACCCACTATGTTCACACTGGTCAATGCTTGACTCTGTTCCATCGCATACAACATTACGTAGAAGAATCGGCCCTGATCCTTGGCCAAAGTAAGCATCCCGCCAGGTCTGGGATGCCGAAGGGTAGCCAAGCTGTCGACAGATCACATTGGCATCTCTAATGCTCCAGCCTTCATGACAAATCGTACCCCAGAAACATTTGTGGTTAACTTCCACTCTGCCTTCATTAGGCCTGTTCCCATTTACAAGACGCACTGAAACTAGTGAAACAGAAACATGTTTTCTTATTTAGGAGAGGGAACTGATATCAAAACCTGATATTCCAGATCTTTTATCAATTTTACCGAGTACAATTTATATTTCTATAATATGATTCTTAGATCATCATTTTTGAAACAGCAATAAGTGCATCAAATGAGTTTTGCAAAATTGTACTGAACAAATCAAACCAAATAAAACAAAGCGCAATCAAACCCCAAAAATGCAGAATCTGAGTTTGCCGTTGTAGCAGCTGTTTTGATTTTATTGGGTTTTTCTTAGGTGGGGGGAGGAAAAGGGAGTAATATGCTTTCTCAACCTTCAACGTATTCCTATTGGCCTGCTAATTCACGACAACTACCAAAGCGAGGCTGCCCAAACAACTTGTCTTAAGCACATGCTGAGTGCAAAAGAGAAAATTGCAGCAAGCCTAAATCATAACTTAATCCTGTCGTTCTTCACTCAGGTTTTGTGTTGGCGGATTCAAGTTAGTTGTGTTCCTTTGCCATAAAATTGATAACGTTTGAAAGGGAGGCTGCCCCAGCAAACTTAACAAAACAAAGCTGAAACCTTGGCATTCAAGTACAACACTCTTGTGTACCTGTGTTTGAAATGAATGTGGAACTAATATGCACATGCAATTATACATTTGTGTCAGGGTGCGTATGGTGATGTTTTACAGGACAGGAACACGCCCAATGTAGTGTACAAGGTAGTGTACAAGATTGGTAATCCTGAAATTACTGAAATTACTGAATTATTACGAAATACCTTACTAGACTGTAAGATAATAGTAGTCTCAATCATCCTGTGAAATGATGGTACCAGGCTGTCGTTGTCAAGAAAAGTGGAAATTTATATCGTTTTCCCAATGATTTTCAGCTGGAAATTGTTGGAAAACTGCCCTGTAGTCTTTAGTCAAGGCGCACGTGGCCACCCGGACGAGTGGTGCGCCCCGGACCTGCTGGCATTCGGGGCGCGTCACGCATCCAGGTAGCCAGGCGTGCCTTGACTAAAGGATATCATCTGCCCGACGGTTGAAAACGAGCACCGTTTTTTTCTTTTTTTTCCGCAAAACTTTGAACAGGTCAGTGGAACGATATTTCCTATAAATTACTAACCCCCAAATCCGCCCATTTCTGAAGACTGCAACAATGACCAATCATGTACACTACATTTAACATGACAAACTCATAAATTAGGCCAATAACTTACTTGGCGAAGTGGTTGTATCTGTTTGATCCTCGCCACAAGTCACACCAGCATCCTGATCATGAGAGCAGTCATTATTAGACCATCCACTGTGCTCACACTGGTCAATGCTTGATTCGCTGCCATTACATGTGACATTGTACAGGAGAATCGGTCCTAATCCTTGACCAAAGTGAGCATTCTGCCAGGCCTGAGATGCAGGAGGGTAGCCGAGCTGTCGACAAATCACGTCAGCATCTTCAATGGTCCAGCCATTTCCACAGACTGCACCCCACTGGTCTTGATAGTATACTTCCACTCTTCCTTCGTAAGGGGTGCTGCCATCAGCAAGACGTACTGACACTTAAATACAATGGTAGCAAATACAAATGCAATGTTATAATCCAATGATAGCAATAATTAATCTCATTGCCTTTATACCCAAATAGACCAAAACACTACTGACACACCCTCCAGTATTTACACTAGCTTTCATGGACATTTTAACAACAGGAATGTCAAGGAGCTTAAAAATAAGGCATAGGAAGCTTGATTTGCAATACATGCTATTGTGTATTACATGTTACATCAGAGCTTTTGCCTGAAAACTGACATCCCTGTCATTCCTTTTTACGAATGTGGGAAATATATTCTAAGGGACATAATGAATTTTTTTCTGAGGTTTTGGGGCAAAGTGTTCCTTTTAAAAAAGGTCTTGTACCAGAAAATTATTAGCGAATTGTCAGGTCAGGGAACCAGACAATTGTTTTTTCAAACAGTGTCATCATATAATATAAGCCCTGCATAGTTACAGGGATCGAAATCCAGTGATTCGAGCATTGGTCTAGTGAACTATTGACTGAACTAGTCCAGTGGTCTAGTGATTTTTTTCATAAACTGCGTGAAATGCTATCACTAAGGTCCATTTTTTTTCTAAATCTGGTGAACTGAAAATGCCCCATCATTTCTGGAATGGTCATTTTTAGTTTTGAGGCAGAGAGTTTCAATCAAAATAGCATTTCTAACCCCTCCCCCAACAAGGTCAGTAAAGGGGAAATACATTGAAACAGCACACTCATTCAAAATGCTGTGTTCTTATTTTTACCATTGGTCTTGTGAAATACCTTCCGGTCTAGTAAAATCTTTGTGCTATTAGCCCAGCTGTCTAGTAGAATTTTACCTGAAAGTCGACCCCTGATTAGACCCCTCGATCACTTGTCCTGCAAGTGGTAAGCTAGTCATTAATCTGTTCATTTCTGTTTTCTCAAACCTCCTGATGATGTGCACAATTCAAGCAAAACTGGGAAAACCACCTGGGGTCTTCTATTTCCCAGTTTATGAGGGTCAGATGTTCTCTTAGTAATGCCCCTGTGAAATGATGGTACCAGGCTGTCGTTGTCAAGAAAAGTGGAAATTTATATCGTTTTCCCAATGATTTTCAGCTGGAAATTGTTGGAAAACTGCCCTGTAGTCTTTAGTCAAGGCGCACGTGGCCACCCGGACGAGTGGTGCGCCCCGGACCTGCTGGCATTCGGGGCGCGTCACGCATCCAGGTAGCCAGGCGTGCCTTGACTAAAGGATATCATCTGCCCGACGGTTGAAAACGAGCACCGTTTTTTTCTTTTTTTTCCGCAAAACTTTGAACAGGTCAGTGGAACGATATTTCCTATAAATTACTAACCCCCAAATCCGCCCATTTCTGAAGACTGCAACAATGACCAATCATGTACACTACATTTAACATGACAAACTCATAAATTAGGCCAATAACTTACTTGGCGAAGTGGTTGTATCTGTTTGATCCTCGCCACAAGTTACACCAGCATCCTGATCATGAGAGCAGTCATTATTAGACCATCCACTGTGCTCACACTGGTCAATGCTTGATTCGCTGCCATTACATGTGACATTGTACAGGAGAATCGGTCCTAATCCTTGACCAAAGTGAGCATTCTGCCAGGCCTGAGATGCAGGAGGGTAGCCGAGCTGTCGACAAATCACGTCAGCATCTTCAATGGTCCAGCCATTTCCACAGACTGCACCCCACTGGTCTTGATAGTATACTTCCACTCTTCCTTCGTAAGGGGTGCTGCCATCAGCAAGACGTACTGACACTTAAATACAATGGTAGCAAATACAAATGCAATGTTATAATCCAATGATAGCAATAATTAATCTCATTGCCTTTATACCCAAATAGACCAAAACACTACTGACACACCCTCCAGTATTTACACTAGCTTTCATGGACATTTTAACAACAGGAATGTCAAGGAGCTTAAAAATAAGGCATAGGAAGCTTGATTTGCAATACATGCTATTGTGTATTACATGTTACATCAGAGCTTTTGCCTGAAAACTGACATCCCTGTCATTCCTTTTTACGAATGTGGGAAATATATTCTAAGGGACATAATGAATTTTTTTCTGAGGTTTTGGGGCAAAGTGTTCCTTTTAAAAAAGGTCTTGTACCAGAAAATTATTAGCGAATTGTCAGGTCAGGGAACCAGACAATTGTTTTTTCAAACAGTGTCATCATATAATATAAGCCCTGCATAGTTACAGGGATCGAAATCCAGTGATTCGAGCATTGGTCTAGTGAACTATTGACTGAACTAGTCCAGTGGTCTAGTGATTTTTTTCATAAACTGCGTGAAATGCTATCACTAAGGTCCATTTTTTTTCTAAATCTGGTGAACTGAAAATGCCCCATCATTTCTGGAATGGTCATTTTTAGTTTTGAGGCAGAGAGTTTCAATCAAAATAGCATTTCTAACCCCTCCCCCAACAAGGTCAGTAAAGGGGAAATACATTGAAACACACTCATTCAAAATGCTGTGTTCTTATTTTTACCATTGGTCTTGTGAAATACCTTCCGGTCTAGTAAAATCTTTGTGCTATTAGCCCAGCTGTCTAGTAGAATTTTACCTGAAAGTCGACCCCTGATTAGACCCCTCGATCACTTGTCCTGCAAGTGGTAAGCTAGTCATTAATCTGTTCATTTCTGTTTTCTCAAACCTCCTGATGATGTGCACAATTCAAGCAAAACTGGGAAAACCACCTGGGGTCTTCTATTTCCCAGTTTATGAGGGTCAGATGTTCTCTTAGTAATGCCCCTGTGAAATGATGGTACCAGGCTGTCGTTGTCAAGAAAAGTGGAAATTTATATCGTTTTCCCAATGATTTTCAGCTGGAAATTGTTGGAAAACTGCCCTGTAGTCTTTAGTCAAGGCGCACGTGGCCACCCGGACGAGTGGTGCGCCCCGGACCTGCTGGCATTCGGGGCGCGTCACGCATCCAGGTAGCCAGGCGTGCCTTGACTAAAGGATATCATCTGCCCGACGGTTGAAAACGAGCACCGTTTTTTTCTTTTTTTTCCGCAAAACTTTGAACAGGTCAGTGGAACGATATTTCCTATAAATTACTAACCCCCAAATCCGCCCATTTCTGAAGACTGCAACAATGACCAATCATGTACACTACATTTAACATGACAAACTCATAAATTAGGCCAATAACTTACTTGGCGAAGTGGTTGTATCTGTTTGATCCTCGCCACAAGTTACACCAGCATCCTGATCATGAGAGCAGTCATTATTAGACCATCCACTGTGCTCACACTGGTCAATGCTTGATTCGCTGCCATTACATGTGACATTGTACAGGAGAATCGGTCCTAATCCTTGACCAAAGTGAGCATTCTGCCAGGCCTGAGATGCAGGAGGGTAGCCGAGCTGTCGACAAATCACGTCAGCATCTTCAATGGTCCAGCCATTTCCACAGACTGCACCCCACTGGTCTTGATAGTATACTTCCACTCTTCCTTCGTAAGGGGTGCTGCCATCAGCAAGACGTACTGACACTTAAATACAATGGTAGCAAATACAAATGCAATGTTATAATCCAATGATAGCATTAATTAATCTCATTGCCTTTATACCCAATAGACTAAAACACTACCGACACTCCCTCCAGTATTTAAACTAGCTTTCATGGACATTTTAACAACAGGAATGTCAAGGAGCTTAAAAATAAGGCATAGGAAGCTTGATTTGCAATACATGCTATTGTGTATTACATGTTACATCAGAGCTTTTGCCTGAAAACTGACATCCCTGTCATTCCTTTTTACGAATGTGGGAAATATATTCTAAGGGACATAATGAATTTTTTTCTGAGGTTTTGGGGCAAAGTGTTCCTTTTAAAAAAGGTCTTGTACCAGAAAATTATTAGCGAATTGTCAGGTCAGGGAACCAGACAATTGTTTTTTCAAACAGTGTCATCATATAATATAAGCCCTGCATAGTTACAGGGATCGAAATCCAGTGATTCGAGCATTGGTCTAGTGAACTATTGACTGAACTAGTCCAGTGGTCTAGTGATTTTTTTCATAAACTGCGTGAAATGCTATCACTAAGGTCCATTTTTTTTCTAAATCTGGTGAACTGAAAATGCCCCATCATTTCTGGAATGGTCATTTTTAGTTTTGAGGCAGAGAGTTTCAATCAAAATAGCATTTCTAACCCCTCCCCCAACAAGGTCAGTAAAGGGGAAATACATTGAAACAGCACACTCATTCAAAATGCTGTGTTCTTATTTTTACAATTGGTCTTGTGAAATACCTTCCGGTCTAGTAAAATCTTTGTGCTATTAGCCCAGCTGTCTAGTAGAATTTTACCTGAAAGTCGACCCCTGATTAGACCCCTCGATCACTTGTCCTGCAAGTGGTAAGCTAGTCATTAATCTGTTCATTTCTGTTTTCTCAAACCTCCTGATGATGTGCACAATTCAAGCAAAACTGGGAAAACCACCTGGGGTCTTCTATTTCCCAGTTTATGAGGGTCAGATGTTCTCTTAGTAATGCCCCTTACTAATGTCACAATTACTGGAGCGTTAGTACAAAACAGTTCTAGGTCTAGTGCTCCTGCCTTTTGGAGAAAAACAAACAAACAAAAAACACAAAACAAAAATCACGAAACAGTTATGGACTTCACAGTAAAATTATGCAGATTTTCTTCCTGGAGGAAACAAAATTCAGATTTCTTTTCAACACATGTTTATTCTTTTACTTCTGATATTCTCAAAAGAATCAAATTATAAAGCTTTTAAATGTTTCTCCTCAATTTTTTAAGTTACAAATAGCAGCAAGAGTATTTTTCTTAATAATACTACAGGCATGCAACTTGGATTTTAAAAAAGACGAGAAAATTCCAATCTTTACAAAACTTTGTAGTGTTTTTCAATTATCAATGGCATAAGTGTGAAGTGAAAAACGAGGAAATCAGCTGATCCGAGGAAAAGTTGCATGCCAGATACTATTAGTTTATTCATTTGCAAAATTGACAGTGGGATACTGGGGGCGGGGCGGAGGACATTTTTTTATGGGGGGGGGGGGGCTGATTTTTTATCGTGGACGTTCGGTCAAACGTGGCCCCCCTTTCTCTGCGCCCGAATTCTTTTGTCCTAGGTCCACGATTGCCGGTATATACATACTCACACACAACTGCATGTGTGTGTAAACGGGTGCAATTGGTGACCCTAGTGTCCCTCTTTTGTTAAAGGTCCCCTGTTGAATGCAAAAACAAACTCACCCACACATGTGCGTTTTACTATACTTATGAGGACCATGAATGGAACCCTTCTTTTGTTCCCTTTTGTTCCCTTTTTCCGAACAGCTCCCATCAGGTTTGTACACGAAATTCTCCCGAGGACTCGGACCAAGTCCTCGGTGTCATTGTAATCCCTAATCCCCCATTGTCCCAAGTCCTCTCTCGTATAGCCTAACCCACTCACACACACCAAGTCGCATATCGACCTCCAAACGTGAACATCCTATTGTTCCTCTTTTGTTTGTACCTCCATAGGTTTTGTACACACTCCCAATCGCGGACGTATGCTGGGAGTGGCGGACGATATTGTTCTTTTTTGTTCTCCGGCATTTTTTGTCCACGGTTTGAATACCTCAACACGCCTATGCCCCCTTCCCGCTGGCAAGACGAGACATTGCTGACACATTATAATGATATATTGTGAAATTTGCTGCACATGTTCTGCTCATGTGTTTGTACAAAATATTAGCCCAATGTTTCTACTCTCTTTGTACTGAATGCTGATCATTTCAATCCCATGTCAGTTTTGAGAAAATCAAAACCAGGTAAACTAAATAGAAATGTATACAACATACTGATAACTTACCAGGGGGGAGGGCTGTGACATCACACATCACTCCAACATCACTGTCATGGAGACAGTATTCAACAAACCATCCCATGTGATCACACTGGTCAATACTTGGTTCATGTCCATCACAATCAACATTCTGCAGAAGAGTTGGTCCTGATCCCTGACCAAAGTGAGCATTGTGCCAGGCCTGGGATGCAGACGGGTAGCCAAGCTGACGACAGATCACATTGGCTTCTTCAATGCGCCAGTAATAGCCACAGATCGTACCCCACTGACACTGGTAGTACACCTCAACTCTCCCTTCATTAGGAGTACTCCCATCAGCTAGACGGACTACAACTATTTAAGCCAAAATTCAAAATATGATTTGAGTATTATAGTTTGAATCCTTGCAGCCTTTCATTTTTTCTCCATTCTTGGCAAGAAGTAATTCCAGAAATAAAAACACTATGCGAGTAAAAAGAAAAAAAGGAGGAAAGTGAATTAAAAACACAAACTGTACATAGAAATGCATACAGCATATTTTATTTTTAACCCTAACCCCCTAGGATGTATGAAAATTTGTATAGAAATCGATGGATTTAGCACCATTACGGTTAATAAATACTGTAAATAAGTAATAAAAAAGAACCAAAAATACACAAAACGAATTTGATGGAAGAAAAATTTTAACATTCAGTAGACTCTTTTCATTGCCAGTAAGTACCGGTACATGTACCGCTCATGAGGTGGTCAAAGAGAAACATATTTCAAAACATAGCCTTTTTTGAAAACAGGAAGGCCAATGATGACAGAATTAAGAACTGAACAAATTTGACAATAGAAAGCCATGATGACCCAATTTATTACAAATGGTAATTTATTTTCAAAGAGAACAAAGAAACTGGCAGGAGCGGGATTCGAACCTGCGAACTCCGGGTTACCGTATCGGCGCTCTACCAACTGAGCTATCTTGCCCTATGTTGGCGGTCTCCCAAATTGTCAGTATCTTTGTTCGGGTGGGCGCTAGTCAGAAGTCATAAACACAGAATCCCTTGTGGATTGTTTGACGAAATGGTAATTTAATGTGTTTCATGGACTTAATTAGTCCGACAATAAAAGCTGTAAATGTTCTCATTCAAATTACATCAGAAATATTCAAAATTATTCTTTCCAAAGTATACACCATGGTATATGACTTCATTTTAAAGTCTTTGAATTTAAATTTCACAATAGACCCACTTACCAGATGGAGTGATTGTGGGATTGCATGTTACTCCAACACTGTCGTCATAATAATAATAGAATTCAAAAGACTCCCGGTGATCACATTGCTGGATGCTTGATTCATTTCCATTACATGTTACTTCAACCATGGCCACTCGCCCTGATCCTCGACCAAAATGACCAGACAGCCAGGCCTGGGCTGCAGAAGGGTAGCCGAGCTGTCGACAGACAACATTGGCTTCTTTGATTCTCCAATCATAGCTTGAGACTGAACCCCAACCACACTGGTTGTACACTTCCACCCGTCCCTCAAAAGGAGTGCTCCCATCTGCTAAACGAACTGAAGCTAGGAAAAACAAACAAAATGTTCAAAGTCTTCCTTTCAGGGCCATCCAAAAGTATCTAAATTTTAATGGTAGAATTGAGAGTAGCATAAGAAGCAACGTGAAAACAATGTTTTTGTCAGGGGAATGTGTTGAAAAATAGTACTGTGTGTACTACTGTGAAAATGTTGATGAATTTGGGCAGCATATTTTTTTACTTTATTTGTACCACAAATGATCTGCCACAAACATCATCCAATTATAAAGATTTGTTCATCTACAGCGTGATACACACATTTTGTGACTGTGTATATTGGACAAATCAATATTTATAACTCATTGTTGCTAGGGGATTGATTTCAAAGGAGGAATCACACCCCCACATTAAACCAAAAAAAACATGTTTAGAGTTCCCTCCCATTGTAGAATACCATGGTCCAGTGTTTACGGTGTTTGACTCATGTACGGTGGTGCGCGGGTTCAAACCCTGCCAAGAACATGGCGTTTGTGCCCTTGGGAAAGACACTTATCTACAATTTCCTCACTCCACCCAGGAGTATAAATGGGTACCTGAGAGGGTCGAGGCCAATTGAGCGCTGATATCGGCTGTCGCGTGGTCCAAGGCCTGATGAACGGGGGTAATAATTGTAAAGTGCTTTGAGATCATTGATACGATGGAAAGCACTATATAAGCATAACAATTATTATTCCTTTTAGTGGCTGCATCACTAGAGGGGGGGGGGGGTTTTCTTCAAAAAATGAATAAAAATAGAAAAGAGGAAACGCCTACTAAACCATCTATTGTTTGTTTTAAATAAATTCAGGGACTCCAATGTCAGCGAAATTAATCTGGAAAAAAATTGGGAGCAGCCATCTTGGAAACTTTTGCCTAGGAAAATACACGTAAACAGAAAAAGGGGCCCTCCTCTCTTTTTTTTCCCAAAAACAGCATGACACTAAGCATATTTTTCATTTTGCCTGTTTTCTGGCGATAAGAAATGGCTAGGCTCATGATCTCAGTAAATCAGTATTGAGGAATGTTAAAAAATAAGAACAAAACATGACAATGCCATGCTTGATTCACAAACCAACCTGGGGAAGAGGTTGTGGCTATACGTTCTTCACCACAAGTCACTCCAGCAACCTGGCTATGAGAGCAGCTACCATTGAGCCAGCTGCCGTGGTCACACTCTTCAATGATTGATTCATTACCATTGCATTCAACGTTGTCAAGGAGAATCGGCCCTGATCCTTGGCCAAAGTGAGAACCTTGCCAGGCCTGCGATGCAGACGGGTAACCCAGCTGTCGACATATCACGTTGGCATCTTTAATGTCCCAGCCATCATCACAGACTGTACCCCACTGGTCCTGGTAGTACACTTCCACTCTACCTTCATAAGGGTTGCTACCATCAACAAGACGCACAAGAACTAAAAGGAAACAAATAAAGTGTGTTGACATTGCTGTCAGATCTCAAATTGACAAGCAATGTGCATTTTGCATACCAACACTGACCTATCTAGATAAATTTGGTAATCTTATTGTGTTGAAACTTTCATCTCTCAACTCTGACCCAACATTTGATATACATGTAAGGGCAGGTTAATGTACTGGACAAAAGTACATGTATGTAGGACACATGATCCCCCTTTATAAGCTTCTACACCAACAGAACCTTGTACAATATCCCCTTCGGAAGCTCATAAAGTGTTGACAATGCTCATGTGCATGATTTGATTGCTATTCAAGCCACATATTAGCTCATACTTGAAATGAATGAAATATCTTATAATTTGTTGGGAAAAGCAGTTGCAGATTCAAGATCTGGGGCGAAGAAACTGGTACAAGCAAAACAAGAATTGTCATCCTGAAAATAAAATTATGTTGGAACTAATGCAGTTTTAAATAAAACTGCACTTATCCTTTGTCTCCTTACACTACTAAATATAACTATGATCTATTACTATGGAATATGTACACGTACAAAAATCTACTCACCAGGTGGAGGGATTATAACATTACAAGTCACACCAACATCACTGTAATAATCATAAAAGTCATAATAGTAGTCATCGATTATAAACCAGCCCCTATGATCACACTGCTCAATGCTTGATTCCTGTCCGCCACATTCAACATTGCCCAGGAGAGTCTGCCCTGATCCTGGACCAAAGTGAGCATACCGCCAGGCCTGGGAAGCAGAAGGGTAACCGAGCTGTCGACAGATCACATCGGCCTCTTCAACGCTCCAGTCATTATTCGCAATGGTTCCCCAGCAACCTTGATAGTATACCTCCACTCTACCTTCATAGGGGGAATTCCCATCAGCAAGACGAACTAAAACTGATAGCACAAGTAAGAAATATTGTTCATTGGGTGGTTACAAAAAATGTGATGTTACTATTATGAATAGTAAGGAAAGAAAAAAAGAAAGTACGAAATTATCCTCAATGGCAGATGCATTTTACTGTGAATCAATATTGAATGAAGAATTTGATTTCTGAACAACCCGGTTCAGCATGGACGAGACAAAATTTAATCCTCCTTAATTGAATCCTCCTTATCCATATTTGAAGCTGACATGGCACTATCTCTAGGGACATGTATTATATCATTAGCAGTTTTTTCTTCACTTTTTTTTTTTTGGGGGGGGGGGGAGATAGAATGGGGAGCACCGGGAGTTTAACCCCCCTCCCCCACCCCTGCTAGACCACTTATCACACCTGTATTTATTACAAAGAGGTGCATAAATATTATAATCCTTTTTTACGGACAGAAAAAAAAAATTATCACATACCTGGTGGGGGGGCTGTCACATCACAAGTCACACCAGTAGCACTGTAAAGATAACAGTCATGATTGTACCATCCACTATGATCACACTTGTCAATACTTGATTCATGTCCATCACAATCAACATTGTCCAGGAGAATCAGCCCGGATCCTGGACCAAAGTGAGCATTCTGCCAGGCCTGGGATGCTGAAGGGTAGCCGAGCTGTCGACAGATCACGTTGGCTTCTTTTATTCTCCAGTACTGACTGCAAACTGTGCCCCATTGGTTTTTGTAGTTCACTTCCACTGTCCCTTCATTGGGGGTGTCGCCCCCAACAAGACGCACAGAAACTGCATGTATAAATAAATAAATATAGGAAGCTATGAAGAGTAAACTGTTGTTTACCAAAATTATAAGACGTTGGAAATTCATGCCTGAATATAATCAGGATTTTGTAAAACACAGAGATAATATTAATTTGCATTCATAAATACCTCAGACAGTTTACCCGTTCCTATTAGTCGAAAGCCTGTCAAGTGGGTGGTTTTAAACAGCCGATAAACACAAACCGGTTTAAAACACTTTTTTCTGGTGTCACACAAATTTTACACTCCTATGAAATTTGGTTCCTTTTATTGGTTTAACACTTGCACGTCCAGTCACTCTCCCAATTATGCAAGCGCAATACTACAGTTGCGTCCATATTTAAAGTCTATGATGTCACACTACACCGGCAATGCTGCGTTCTGCGCCACATCACAGCACGTGATTAACACGTGATTAACACGTTAATTAACACTGTCTTGGGGCCTGGACGCTTGATAATGAAGGCTAAAAGCTTAAATGTTACAGAATTTGACTGACCAAAATATACATTGTACACCCTCAGAATGTGAGCATACAAAATATTAAAAAACAAATTCACCAGCAACTGGTTGGATTAAAAAAAAAAAAAATGTAGGCCATCAGCCTGGCCTGGGGGGTTGGTCGGTATCAAATGAGGGGAATAATGCTCATGGTGATTTTTGGCAAGGTATGCTCCCCTGTAGTTGGCAAATATGTGATAGCATTGCAGCAGTGGCAGTTTTTTGGGTGATATATCACCCTTTAAAAAAAAAATGGCCGCCAAAATGCTTGTTACCACATATAATTATTCTGGTAACAAGCATATTGGCGGCCATTTTGAAAAAAGCTGCCACTGCTCAGGCTGCAATGCTATCATGCATTTTCCAACTCTAGGTGTGCATACCTTGCCAAAAATCACTATGAGTATTGCTCCTTTCGATCATTTGATAACGGTGGCCCAATTTTTGGACCGAGGCTGATGGCTTAATGTAAATTCTTGTTGGCATAACATTTTTACTGGCTTATTGAATTATGACATAAACTTACTGGATGAGGTACTTGTGGCACTGCAAGTTACTCCAACGTCATAGTCATGGTAGCAGCTTGGATTATACCATCCACTGTGATCACATAGGTCAATGCTGGATTCATTACCAAGACATGCAACATTGCCTAAAAGTACAGGCCCTGATCCTTGACCAAAGTGAGCATTCCGCCAGGCCTGGGATGCAGAAGGGTAACCAAGCTGTCGACAGATCACGTTGGCATCTTCAATGCTCCAGCTGTAATCACAGATCGTACCCCAGTAGCACGTGTAGTACACTTCTACTCTACCTTCATTTCCAGTGTTCCCATTCACAAGACGAACTGAAACTGTGATGGCAAACAAAATGTTACATACATGTGATTGGGTTGCAAAGCATTTACGATATCACATCAATCTGAAATGATTTCGCCATGATAATTTAATGATTCTCAAATTATGTTAACTTCAACCTTATGATGGTAATATTAGGAATGACCTCAAAATTGGTATAGGGGTCATTCCATAAATTTGGGGTCCAAAAGTGCGACTTTTTAGTGTCCCTGTTACACCTGACCTGTGTAATTTCCATTAAGTATCATTAACCCCTTGAGTACGGTTATCGTAGTGAGGCGTCGGGGTGCCGGGGTGATCTCTGCAGCCAAGCGAAATGGCCACAATGTGCTTGTGCAGTCAAGCGTAACATACACAATAATCCAACAATGGATTGAAACTGCACAAATAACGGCAAATGGCGTCATCCGACCATTGTTGTTTTTTTGCGCCATTTGGCGTCATCCGTATGCAAGGGGTTAAAATTGACTTCACACTATTTTGTTTACTTGTTTGGCAGATACTTTTCTTTACACAATCACTCTTTGAGATAGAAGATATTAAAGAATGTGTCTGGAATTGCAAAATCTAATACGTGTCACTATGTAACAGGGACACCAGAAATGTCACACTTTTGGACCCCAAATTTATGGAATGACCCATATGCAAAGCTTACTTGGGGAAGGAGTTGAATCACTGCGTGCTTCACCACACATCACTCCAGCGTCCTCCGAATGGTTACAGCTATGAATGAACCATCCACTATGGTCACATTGATCAATGCTTGATTCATTACCAATGCATGTTACTTCATCTAAGAGAATTGGCCCTGATCCTTGACCAAAGTGAGCATTCTGCCAGGCCAGGGATGCCGAAGGGTAGCCGAGCTGTCGACAGATCACGTTAGCATCTTCAATGCTCCAGCCATTTCCACAGACTGTACCCCACTGCCCTTCATGGTACACTTCTACTCTTCCTTCAAACTGGCTATCACCATTTTCAAGACGTACTGGAGCTGATAACAAAACAAAAACCCTTTGAGCCGCAAATTAAGAAAAAAGTCTAAAAATTAATGCAATTTCTGAAAGATGCATATCTTTCTACACTAATAATGTCTTTCTTTGAGATTCAAAAAGTCTGATTTCAGTCAAAAGTCTGAAAAATCTCATGCCTACAATAGAAAGGGATGACTGCACGATTGACCATTGGGCCCCATGAATACGGGTAAATAATACTTGTAAACACTGTGATTTAGTTTAACTGAAAGAAGCGTTCTTTCTGGTGGCAGCTTATTATTCTTTTCATTTTTATTACTATTCAATGGTATTGAAAATCCAAGACATGATAATTTGATCCCAACATTCATGCAGATGTGTAACCATGTGGGAACTGGGTACCACAGGAGCAATAACTTCACTTCAACCACAGAATGTGTAATAGATTACCATACCTTGGAATTGAGAAAACAAATATAAATGTACAGCAAGGCTTCCATTAACCCTGAATAACCCCTTGGGTAACTTTACTAGAAAGTATCCTGAATCCGCCAAAAATCCACCTATTTTGTCATGCACAAAAAGTTGGTTTTGGTGACTGCTCAATATGGAGGTATCCTGAATTCCGCCGAAATCCTCCAAAACAGGGTTTGGATTTTGATGGATTTAGGTAGGTTAGGGTTAAAATAACCCTAACCCTGCCATGCAGACAGCTCTAATTTGCTGTACTCTGCAGCCAAGTCACTTTGGAAAACTGTTGCATCTGGCAGGGTTCTAGCCAAAATGTCCTGGAGGGTTGGTTAATGTTTTGCAGTAGAATCACATGAAGGCAATTTATGAAAACACATTTATTCATATCAATTGTAATTCAATATGGAATGCGCAAAAACAAAGACAGCATAAATAACATTCTCAAAGGTGCTTCATGACATAAACAAATGTTATGTGAAACGCTGACATTGACACAACACAGAACACTGAGTTCTAACTGACACAGGTTTTCGGCTTATTATTCTTTTGGATGTGTCTCTGTACAATTTTCTATTCCTAGTTCAAAAAAAAAGGGGAAAAATAGGCCTATATTTGCAAATGAACTCAAATCCATTTTTGACAACAATAAGCGAGTTACTATCTGTGTTTAGGGTCGATCACCACTACTGTCTTCAACAGCAGGATTAAACACCACTTGAAAATACATGTAATAGACAATAAAACAAACTATGATTCAAAAAAATTACTAACCGGGAAAGTAGGATGTAACACTACAAGTCACTCCAGCATCCTCGCCATGATTACAATAGTGATGAAACCATCCCCTGTGATCACACTGTTCAATGCTCGGTTCACGTCCATCGCATTGAACATTGTCAAGAACAATTGGCCCTGATCCTGGACCAAAGTGAGCATTCTGCCAGGCCTGGGATGCAGACGGGTAGCCAAGCTGTCGACAGATCACGTTGGCATCTTCAATGTCCCAGAAGTCATCACAGACTGTACCCCACTGGCACTGCTGGTAAATCTCCACTCTTCCTTCATGAGGTGTAGACCCATCAACAAGTCGCACTGGAAATTTTGATGTAACAAAAAGAATAGGTCAAGCAAATGAGGTACACCTAAAACTTAGTCTTGAATTGAATTGAACTGAATTGAAAAACTTTATTTGGAAAATAAAATAGCCTTAACAGAAGAAAATGAAAAAATAAAGCAATCACACAGTTAATATACATGTAGTCACATATATCTGGCAATCCAAGCAGAATCAGAGTTATCATGCTCAAGTTTACAAACATTTCTCTCCTATGCATGTACATTGCCACTAGAACTTGAGGAAGTTGTGGTGGTAACCAACTTTAGTGTAAAATATATGGCAAGACTAAAGTTGAGTATGGCTTACAGTATGGCCAAGAACTTGAGAGAGATCAGGAAACAGAGGTCACAACCATGACAACTAGTGTAGGGAATGTGCACAAGAGGGAGCAAAGAAACAACAAACTGAAAATGCTGAAAAACAGACTTAACCCTAACCTACCTAAACCCATCAAAATCCAAACCCTGTATTAGAGGATTTCGGCGGATTCAGGATACTTTCTAGTAAAGTTACCCAAGGGGTTAGGGTTAATGTACTTTACATTCAAGGAAACTGGACTTAGGTGACAGGTCTGTGCCAGTGTTACAACATTTAAAAAAATCGTCTTACCCGGTGAAGAGGTAACAATTTGATCACAAGTCACTCCCACATCACTGCCATGATTGCAGTTATAATTAATCCATCCTCTGTGATCACACTGTTCAATGTCCAATTCGTGCCCATCACATGAAACATAGTCCAGTAAAATCGGCCCTGATCCTCGACCAAAATGAGCATTCTGCCAGGTCCGGGATGCAAAAGGATAGCCCAGCTGTCGACAGATCACATTGGCATCCTGTATGCTCCAGCCATAGCTGCAGATTGTACCCCATTGGCCCTGGTACAAGACTTCCACTCTACCTTCATTAGGGGTGTTCCCATTCACTAGACGCACAGGAACTGCAGACAGTTCAAATAAATATACATGTAAATAGTTTGTTTCCCTCATCAGCAGACATTTTCAAGAAACTGCAAAAGGTTTTCAAAATAACTGTTCACAGTCTTGGTTAGCTAGCTGTACATCAATCAAGCATTCAAAAAATTCAAAATTTTGAAAATGTGCTTTTTGTAAATAGATTATCTTTTGAACCTTGTGACTTGGATGAAGTGTGTAGGTCCCATCTTTTGTTCAATGAAGCGTCAAAATAGCACATTTAAACTCATTTCAACATAATTACAGTGACACAAAAATGCAAGTAAAGGCAGTGGCATAACTAGGGGAGAGGGGTTGTAAGGATTCCCCCAGCCAACCCAATGCAAGAGATTAAAATAATGCACAATATTAAAGCTACAATCTCTGTGCTCTTCAATGGATTTCTTCCTACAAACGAATAAGGAAGTAAAAAACTATGTTTTAATGAAAAAAATGCTTAAACTTTCTGCAATCTATTTGGTCTTAAGAAACTCTGTTGCTGTGTTACTTATCTTCAATCATTTTGTTTGTGTAATGTCTCAATGGAAAACTCATTAAAAAAAATGCTAACAAATCTGCAATTCCATTTGAAAATGAATTTGTTTACGGTGCCAGACCCAAAAAGCATAGACACAGAACCTTAAGTATCCGCTAGAAAAAAATGGTGTCCCTCAGGTTCACCCCCCCCCCCAATCCTAGTTTGACAGCTGTGTACAAGGCCCTAATGCAACATGTGCACCTCCATCCGACAATCATCAGTCCCCCCCCCCTAATCCAATCCTGCAACTTTGAGGTTTGCTGATGCTGCCCAGCAATACAAACATTATTTACTTTTGAATAAGACAAGTAAAAACCCCACCCACGTTAATTAAGTAAGTAATCAAACAACTACATGTACAGTGTACTCGACAAATGTTGAATTATTCACTTATCTTTGTGTGCACTGGATACATGTGCAAAAGCAGCCAAGTATAAAAGTCTTTTTTGGAAGTTTTTAAACACCCAAAATAGAAAAAGTTTTTTTTTTTTTTTTTTTACATAAGTTAGGCCCAGTCCGAATTACTTGGCTACGGCTTGAAATTACACACAAGTCTATAGGAAGTGGCTGCAGCTGCTACCATAGACTCGTGTGTAACATCCAGCCGTAGCCAAGTAATTCGGACAGGGCCTTAGAATAAAATATCTAGACTGTTTTGAAATGCACAGAGATATATCTTAAATTATTTATCACTGTTATGTATCCTGTACTTATTTTAATTAACAAACAATCACAAAAAGAATTAATATTCAAAATTGTAATACACAATATTCATATCAAGTTCAGTGATAGTAACATTATTATTGTAGTTTTAATATTGGAATTTGGTTCAGGAACAATTGCATTACTGCTTCATCTGTTACAGGACCGTTACTCTTTGTAGAATTCTTTTTTTTCCGGCTTGAGCGGCGGCCCTTGCTTGAGATGTTCCACTGCATACATGTACAATGTACCAGTCTTGTTGACTTGACTTGCTGACTCGGACTCAAGTCAGACTTGAGACTTTGAGACTTGAGACTTGACTTGACAAAAAATGACTTGGGACTTGACTTGACTTGAAAGAACATGACTTGTGACTCGACTTGACTTGAATAAATTTGACTTGCTGACATCAACACTTTTGTTAAAACAATCAAAACTCAACTTTTGGGCCTATGCACATATCAGTAGAAAAAAATGCCAAGCCTATACAGCGCACCGTCAGCAAGCTGGGAGTCTAGTACATGTACGTATGCGGGGCTGCAGCACTGGACGATTGCATGGAGAATGGTCAAGACGGCATGATTTTGTACAGTGCATACGTGCCAGCCAAAAGTCATTTGTCATTGGAATTTGAATTTACTATGTGCAACACTTGACTTGGAAAAAAATTGACTTAGGACTTGACTTGACTTGTGAACATTTGACTTGTGACTTGACTCGACTTGAGAAAAAATGACTTGGTTACAACACTGACATGTACATACTGCCCTAGAGCTCACAAACCTGTTTAACACAGTTCAGATGCAAGTCCTCAAAAAGTATAATAGCATGAGCAAACAAGTTTATAATAAGCATTTAAACACTCACTTGCATTGACTCGAGAATCCCAAATCATGGCAAACAAACACATAACGGAGAGCAGCACAGAGAGACATGGGTTTGATTTCGTAGTCGACCCCATCGTTAATGATCAGTGATTGAGATGAGTACAATCCAAGAAATACTTGTCATCAACTGCTGTCATTAGTGTATTATTCTCACCACAGACGTTCAGACGTCTGTTCCCATTTGTTAAACTTGAGGAACTTGCAAAGTTTTAGGGAGTGCTAGGAGGAAATAAGTTGCAATGCATCATTACATTAAACAATACAAAGTACAAGCACTATTGACGATGTCCAACACCAAATAGAACCTATCAGCTTGAAATGAGGGGAAAGTCGCACTGTCAGATTGTAACATATGTTATATTTAAAAAGCTCTATTTTATCATACCCCAAAGTTTTCAACCGGAATTCAAAAACAATTTTCGGGGGGGGATTTCTCTTCTGAACTCAGGTTATAGTGTGTATTGGTCACAAACTTTGAGCTTCATTTTCTCAAACAAGGGGTTAAGACTCTGACAGTTTCAAAAAGGTAACAACAGGGCCCAGGAATGAGCTACAGAAACACACGATATACATGTACATCAAATTAAATCTTACTGCATGTATTTTCAGTTAGCACCATAACCCCAACTTTCAATATTGCTACTTTCCACCCGTTTTGTGGTGCCAGGTCAGGTACAATGTATGCATGAAGTAAGGCTTGTCGACAAGTACCTGGATAGCACAAAAAGAATTGACATCATAGAAATCCAGCTATTGTCAGCTTATTTGTTGAGGTGAAAACATGAACCAGGAAATTAAATTAAAACAAAAAGGTATAAAACTGAAACTGCCACTGCCACTGCCAAAGCCTTTCAAAACAATTCAATACCAAGTACATAATCATGCCTTGCCTTTGACAATTGTCAACAGATATTTTAGTGGCACCAAACATTCCAAAAAGGTGAACCTATAGAAATCCAACATATTCAGCTCTTTTCTTGTAACAGAAAATTTTAAGAAAAAAAGTCACTTCCATTGCAACCACTGTATTTTAATATGTGGAGAAGAAATTCTGATAGAGTTCTAAAGTAAGTGTATTCAAATACTTGCACCATGTAGAGGCCATAAAATGGTGGAGAACTACAAATCTGGTCATATTGCCCCCTAATACACCCATTTAGATTCTTTTTAAATAACCCAATCTAAAAATATGATGGAACATTTGAAATATCCGGGAGGGAGGTGAAATTGAAACTTGTTAATTTCCTTATGTTGGAGTACCTTATTTTTAGATAAATGCAAATACAGTGCATGTATGCATGTTGAACTTCAGTGAATAAACAAGTTGAGGTATATGCAAAGCCATGACCTTGTTTGGTTTCTTTACACATGCACATACAAGTGTGTAAATACCGGCAATCGCGGACTCCCTATTGTCCCTCTTTTGTTTGTACTTTAACTTTTTTGGAAGGCCTCCCACATGTTTTGTACGCAAATTTTAATCGTGGAAATTCGGTCAATCGTGGACCCTTTGTCTACGCCCTAACTCTTTTGTCCCAAGTCCACGATTGCCGGTACAAGTATTTACATACTCACCCATACAAAAATCTGAAATCTCATCTCAATCCATTTGATGACATCACGTTCACACAGTACTTATTGCAGCTGACCGGCATGTATTGACTTCATGTGTTTAAGAATTCTTATGAATCTGTCGAAGACTGTTTTTTACAAATTTACTTCAGAACTTTTTGTGTGTACTGGGGCCAAATAATTACTGAATCAATTCAAAAGATTACTATAATCACAAGATTACAACTTTTAAGTAAATACTATCACATTACAGGTAACTGTATGCTGCTTATTTCACTTTTGTACAGAAGCTACTGTTTCTTGGCTGTTAATGGCGCTCGAAACTACTTTTAAATTTACCTTCAAATGCTTAAAGGGACACACATTGCTTTGGATTTGACGATTTGGGCTATAAAAATGAAATAGATATGGTTGGGAAGCTTTTTTAAAAGTAGAATATAAAGATTCACATAACTATCCCTTCAAATTGAATGGTTTTTGTTTAATTTTGTGACAAATAACGGTCCGCCATTTTGTAGAACCGAATTTTTGACTCCACAAAATGGCGGACCGCAGTGTTGTAGGTCTCGAGACCGGTCTCGGTCTCGAGACCGGTCTCGAGACCAGTTTTTCCTGGTCTCGGTCTCGGTACCCTGTGGTCTCGGTCTCGGTCTCGGTACCCCGTGGTCTCGGTATTTTGCTGGTCTCGGTATCGAGACCACCAATGTTTTATACAAACAGCACATGTGCAGAATCGATTACAGCACGCTCGACTCGACTAGAGATGTATAATTGTGCAGTATTATGACAACTTCTTGTTTACAGAATCGATTACAGTATGCTCTACTCGACTAAAGATTTATAAACGTGCAGTACATGACATGATGACAACCTCGTTTCTTTGCCGTGTACGCGCGCGTGCCCAAACGTACATGTAGCGCATTAGCTTCATGTATGGGAAGTTGGGAACGACATGCTCAAATACACGAACTACGTGTACATGTATTACGATCAGCGGCGTGTACTCTATACCGCGTAAAGCCATCACGGTCGTTACTACCGAACCGATATACATGTAATGTAAACAAAACCGGATAAATGGTCAGTTAACCGTGTAATCGCAGCCTTATTCTTGATGTCAATAAATATGGTTTACTTGTACATGTACATGTATGCTCCTTTGCACATAATGCATGGACATTTGTGATCTTTTTGCATTCTTCTATTATGTAAATGACATACAAGGTCTGGAGGTCTCAGTCTCGGTCTCGGGCCATTAGGTCTCGGTCTTCCAGGTCTCGGTCTCGGACCATCAGGTCTCGGTCTCGGTCTCGGACTTCGGGGTCTCGACTCGCCGGACCGTGTTCACCAGTCGTATTTCCAGTCGCAGCTGGTTGAAGTACGTCTGGGCAATTATTATTACAATAACCGTCTGTTTGTGATATTCAATTATTTTTTTTATAGTTAATAAATAAAAATGCATGTTGGAATAAACTTGTTATTCCATTATGGTCAAGCCGCAAGCCTTGTAAGGAGCTTGTGTAGCCTGGCCGGGTGAAGCGAAGCCTACCCCGCGTCTTGGGTGATATATGGTAGGAATATCGGGACTGTCTCGTCGCGGTGATTTAATTAACATATGAAAAAGTTATGAATAATTACGTACCTTCTTTTTTATGACCACTTTGGAAAGTTTCGTCAGCGATGCTCATTGATAGTTCATGAATATTCATACCATAGACCTCACTGCATTTTTCTTCAATGAACTTGGGCTTTGTAATTTTTAAACATTGAAAAGTTAACCTTTCTAGTAATTGTGAACAATTTAATCACATTTTGGGCAGTTTAAAGCTAGAAAATGTTTTGAAGATTGATTTCAAGCCTTTGAACTGAGATTATGTTGAATAATGTGTGAGAAATTAAAGAAATATTATCGTAAATGTTTCCACTTTGTGGGCGTGGCCAAAGTAGAAGTGCATATTATTGATTTTCTGGTTGACAGCAGGTACCCCCTAACTTTAAATATCAAAATAAATGTTAGGATGACAAATGGTAGCATATAGGTGTTGCTAGGATTTGTGTGGCACCACTGTTGTGCCTTGTTGACTATATTGTCATCACAGAAAAAATAGCGATATTGGCAGAAAATAAGTTGGCTAGCAATTGGAATATTTACATTTATTCTGATAACTACACAATTTGTAACCAGAGCATTAATTAGAAGGCAACTGACGACCTATCACCCATTGGTGCATTATAGACACATCCCTTAAACAACTCTACAGATTTTTCTGCCATATTTTAAATTTGTTTTGTGTGTCTAAGTTTTCACGCATTCTACACTAATAAAAATGAAATTGATATTCACTGAGATTGATTTACAAGCTGCGTTCAAGCGCTTCTACTGCCAGAGTTTAATTTTGTAAACCTTTCATTACTGATGACATTACAATCTAACACTACATTCTAGGCATTCAATTTGCAAACCAAAAAAAATAAATGTAATTGTAGCAAAGTGCCCTGCTCAGAGACACATCCAGCAGCCATGCCTTGGAATCTCATTTTAAACTTCCTAGCTTAACCAAGATTTAAAGGTAATATACATTTATTTGCAAACATCAAAAACCAAACTACCAAATTAATTTATTATGAAATACCTTACTGGACTGTAAGTAAATAATAGTCTCAAGCATCCTGTGAAATCACAGTGGAATTTTTGTATCAATTTCCAGCAATTGTCAGCCGCCAATCATTGGAAATAGTCTAGTTCCCCGACCTGATAATTCCCTGACGTCTATAAATTGCTCTGTTTTGTCTAAAGTAGGGTCAGGGAACCAGACTACAAGAACAGCATTTTCCCTCTGTTTTCTCTGTTTTCCAGCATCTATGCCCACAAAACTTTATACAGGTCACTGTTACAGTATTTGCTATAAAATACCAACCCCCCAAATCCATTCATTTCTGAAAATTACAGCAAAAGCCAATGTTGTATACTACCTTTAATACGACCGTGCAAAATTATTTGAAAGAAATTTTCTAACCCTTTACTCGGTATGCCATGCCCTGCATGTATCTGTGTACCATGATTACCCAACAAATACTACAGACCTACCAGTACATGTACATTCTAACAATCACTTATAAACTATCACTAATGTCTACATTCAGTTCAATTTTAAACACTTCCCCACATGTAAATAAAACCTATTTATGTATGCAGATGACATTAACGTATAGCTCCTCTAGTATTCATGAAATAGAAAAGCAACTTAAAGACAGCTCTTGCTAGTACTTTCACAACTGGTGTGGCGCATTGTAAGTTGTCATCGGTAGAGTATAAATCTCACGACAATATTCTCAACAAATGTCAAAGAGCATGATAATAATTTATGCCCCTAAATTTAATCACTTATCACAAGGGGAGGAAGGTACCTATCTCACGAATATATTCTTAACAAATGTCCTACAAGAACTGCAGAGATAATCCTTTAACGAACCTCCCTCATCCCTTTAGTGGCTATGTTTGCTACACTAAATTGGGTTCCATTTTCTGAAAGAGTCAAGTCCTAAAAGGCCATCCTTGTTTTTAAGTCTTAAGTAACAAAATGACTCATTAGTAAATGACAAATCTTTTCACACCACTTACAGTGATTTATGAAACAAAGCAATCAACCCACTTGGTATTGAAAGTTCATTTATATTGGAAAGCTGAATATTTAACCCTATATAGAGTTGTGCAAATATTCTTGTATTTGTGTAAATAATATTCATTTCTGTAGGTGTCAATATTATTTTTTTATTAAAAATGCATGCAGGGCCCTAATGCAAACCAGTTTTAGACTGTTTGGGCACACCCTGGGTAAAGAAATGTAACAATAAAATCTGATTACATCTTTCATATCAATTATTCTTGATTACTGAACATGAAATCTGGCATATTGACGATTAACTGCTTCTCAATCTCTGTGTACAATGCTACTCTTCCATCTATCTATCTGAGTAAATGTATCAAAACAAATTGTTGCCTTCTATGTCCTCCTGTAGAAATTGTATAAATTCTGGTTACAATGCTTCAAATTGAACAGACACTATTACATGATAAATCCACACCAGACACAACAGTTTACTATAAAAAGAAATAATATGAAAAACATAGAATCTGATAATCAATCCCAACATGTCAAACATGTTTGACAGGCACTTTTACATCAAGCGGCAATTAACGATACATGTATGATATAACACAAGTAGAGCTGGCAATGGCATGAAATAAACCTGTGAAAGTTTCAAGCGTCACAAGAAAACAATGAAAAACAGTTCTGTTGTAACACTGATTTGTGCGCAGTCATATGTTCTCATTTCGGTTGTTGAAATCAAAATAAGCCAGGCATTTTGGAGGTCTTCATCAGATCCAATTATTACCAAAGATGACAGCATTTCAGACAGAAATATGACATAGGATTTTGCTAATGGTACCATCTTTATAACCAGCAAACCAGCAAGCTTTCAGATTGAAAGTAAACATTTTTTGTTTTGATAATTACCAAAGCTATATGACACCTTTAATTTGACAAAACTCTGGGTTTATATTATTAAGTCTGAGTACAAAGAGCATGACAAGAACTTCTGCCCCTAAATTTAATCACTTATCACAACAAGCTAATACACGTCCATTATAAATTTATCTACAAAACCTAACACCCTAGCATCAAGGTGGAGTGTTGTAGCCGAGTATATCAGAGTTATCAGAAAGTAGGTTTGAATCCTGGCTGGTCATGGCACATGTGTCCTTGAGCAAGACACTTTACCACAACTGTTCTTTCCACCCCTAAGTAGTATTAGGTACCAGCGAGAGTTGCAATTGGTGTAATTGTAGAGAGTTCCAGAGAAAGTCAAGGGTCAATTTGTTTGCAACATTAGGGCCCCAAATCAAACACTGTGCAGTTTAATACACAAAGGCACATTCTTTATAATTCTATAATTAATAATGGATGGGCTCAAGTGGCGCATCCAGTACCAAGAAATATGGATATAAGTTTAAGTGGCCGGGCTAGCTACAACACATGTCCTTGATCAGGATACCTTATGACAATTACTTCTCTCCACCCAGGAGTAGAAATGATACCAGCGAGAGTTGGGGAGTAACCAGCGATTGGCTGGCATCCTGCTTGGGGGAATAGAAATATTCTCAGTTGTTTAATGACAAGGAAACTGGATACAAGTACCTGCCTGACAAGCCATATTGGTTCAGGACAGACTTGACTTTATTTAGCATCAATAAGTTTCATGGTTTTAACGTCTACAGTATTTAATCAAGATTTGTCTGCCCGATTGTTTTGTGGTCGTGTATTCCCCGACCCTTTTCTCCGCCTTTACATTCCTGATGTGGAAATCTCATATTCTGCAGTATTGACACTTGATGGTGAAGTGGGCAGAGACTGTGACACGGTGTTCAGGTCGTATGAGTTTTGGGTACCCAGTGACGGCAAACGAATGGTACGACAAAAGCAGATGCGTCTCAAGTAAGGTGCCAGGGCGGTGTGGACTTCTTCGCGTCGAGCACAAAACATGATGAACACAAACAAACCCTAGACAAAACAGCACAAACAAACTTGGTTGTTTTTTTCATTCATCACGCTGCGTTATGTGGAACTTTGTATCTTCTCTCAGAAACGGCTTTCTCCTGCCCTATGTACTGTAGTCTTATCATTGCCTCCAATTACAAATAACATGTCATTTTTGAAATGTTGTGATAAAAAAACTCTGCAAGCCCTTATGACAAAATATTTTGACCCACAACTCTTCTCAAACATTTCGATGTACTTTGGTTGTTTATTATTGAACTCTTCATTTGAATCTTTCCCTATTTGTGATTGGAGCAACTATTCACAGATTCAAAAGAAATTAGCCCAATTTTCAGACCTACAGATCGAATGGTGAAACAACTTATTTCAATATGCATTTCAATAATTGTATATTCATATTTGCTTGTCGCATTCAAATATAATCATAACTAATACTGAAGGACTATTTTTTCTTTCTCAATCCCTCAGTAAATACAACCCCTGGCTCAATTCAACCACTTATTGGACACCATCAGCAACACTAAAAAGCAAACTCACACTTACGATTAAGATTAAGCAAAGTGCCTTGTTTAGGGACACAATTGTAAAGACTTTGTCAAAGAATACAAATCTGGCATTGAGTAAACACTATGTGATAGTGCTAAACAATTCTGTTTCACAATTCAAGAAACTGCTAGCACATGAGTGATTGGCTTCTTACCTGCACGGAGTTTAGCAGGCAGAAGATGAGCTGGAAGGCGAAAGTCGCATCATTAATCGCCAAGAACCCAAAACACCAGGTCAGCCCCATGAGGACGGAGATTCCAACAGCATTCTGGAGGCGACGGGAGATCTGCTGGGAGCGAGATGCCTCTGTGACCTTGAGGAGACTGCGCATGACCAAGATGAAGGTGATGATGTTGTGGATGAGGATGACACCAATGGGAACAAGAAGGCTGAGGTACAGCACAAGACCAGGCTCAAGGAAGCAGCTGATGTGATGGAGAATAAAATAAACCCTTAGGTCACTGACAAAGAGATACATTCATCAACCAGCAATGTACCCACAGTAGCTTTCCACAGGGTTACTGTGACTAATGCCAACCTACAGGGCAGTATGCACCAATTAGTTTCACTCTAAGGAACTTGCAACCGGATGGCCAGCCAATGAAGTCATTTGTGTACACATTATAGTCATTAAATAAATTTAGTGCTTACTGGTGGAAACCATGGGGTTACATAGCTGAGCTTTCGGACTTAGTCCTTCTTCAGACGATTGAAATTCTGCAACAGAATAGTTTATAGAATTTCAGCTCCTGACGAAGTCCGGACGTTCGGATAGATGTAACTCCACTGGCACCACCAGCATAAGCTATTTACATATTTATATCTGACTTTACCACTACATGCAGCATACCGCAATTTGACATTCAGGATATACTTACTAGTGCTCGTTGTTGTAGTGACCTGTTGCTGCTGCCAAGGTAATCGTCAGAACTATCAATGGAGATCCTGAGGTGTGGAAATAGATACATGTATGACAGCATCGACCTGTTTAAGGGGACTGTTTGCTAAGCAAATTGCGTCAAAGGGTGCTCCTTTAAAGTATAGATTTTGTGAAAAGGGGCTCTGTACTAACTTAGATATGTTTTAAACTTGAAATTACAGTTGATTGTATGTAAAAAGGTGTTTTACTTTTCCCATAAAACTTGATTAAGTAATTGTACTGAAATCCAATATGGCCACCATTACCATGGCAACAGCGGATTTGCGGACAGTGTTTTTTCTTGTAAATCTATACATTAACAAAACTTTAGAACAAAAAAAGTAGTCTGTTAAGCTAACAGTCCCCTTAACTTTTTAAACTTGAGTTTAAAGCAGTAATGTCTGTGCTTTGGGAGTGTATCACCTGAAAAATAAATATATAAATTGAATTGCTAATAAGCATTAAATAAGTTACGAGTGGGATGCTTCTAATTCCTACAATATTAATGTTTAACAATCTCCATGCGTAGCATATAGTAAAATATATTTTACATATAGTAAACTATATTTTAGAAGTAACACATTGGAAATCGTAAAATTCTAAACATAGGTTGTGTTAGATAATAAACGTATATCCAAATTATACTGTATTTTGAATATCTATGATGAGAATATAAAATAAACTCCGCACTAAGGAAAAAGAAGTATGCTTTGAAGAAACTAACCCCAAGCAATCAGGCAAGCCTTGACCAGATATCGAGACGTATCTTCAGGAAACACCTTCACTGTACTAACGTACAGATATCTGGCGAGAACGGCCATCCACATCCAAGCAGATAGAGGTAAGTAGTGGAGTAAAGCAGCCACAAACACACACCCACCTCCAGAACCCTTTGGATAAAATATCACAAGCCCACTCAAAATGATTGCTTCTCTTCAAAGACAAAAGCTCAAAATGTTAAGATGCAAGAATTCAAAGTTATACTGACTGAATAATCACTTTGTTGAGCTTATTCTAACTCATGGAGACCATAAAGCAATAAACTTGTCAAATGAATCACACTTTAGAAACAACTTTATTCATATAGTTAAAAACAAAATCTAAAAGAATTTCTCACTTGTCTTGCAGCAAAAATAAACAACATGATCAGACACAGACACTGAATCTACATCCTACAGAAAAGTCAATCCAATATTTATGTTGGGAAGCTGGTCAACTCTCCCCCGAGCAAACTCACCCCCGAGCAAACTCACCCCCGACAAACTCGCCTCCAGCCCCCGGCGAGTTTTCTAGGAGGAAAGTGGAACAGCATTCTGATTTTGCACAGGCCTAAATCACCAGTACCCATAGATCTAAAACTTACCCTCGCATTATCAACAGCAGCAAGGAACACAATGTATAACATCAACAAGGAGCAGCAGAAATGGATGAGAATCTGACGAAATTTGCCGCTTCGTAGTTTCCTGTGGTACAATTATTAAGATATCTTAGGCAATGACAAAGCCCAAAGTTTGCCCATGATTGAAGGATAAGATTGCAACACAATATTCTACAGTGGGTAAAAGCTCGGAAAAAGTCACATCTTATTTTCAAAACAACTTAATCTTTTATTATCACAGTAAGCCCCGATTTCTAAATCTAGGCTATATTACTTATCCGTTCATTTGAGTTTTCGCGTTTTCCATACAGGAAGACTCTAACATGCCAAAAGGAAATTATACGAACTAATACAACAACCAGAATTAGGGTATTTGTGAATGCGATACTGCAAGACTGTCAAGATCCTAGCTGTGAAACTGTGGATTATGTCACCTGATCTAAGATTAAGAACGACTGCAATTCACATCAAAATAATGGTAGAGCATAAGATTGGTAGGAATGGGAATGGCTGAGGGTTGGGTGGGGATGTCTAAGACTGTAAAATGGTTGAACAAGTTGACCAGTGTCTTACCTGATAGTAAGGAATATAATCAGTGTGACAGACAGAGATATGATGGACAATGCGCAGCCCACCTGGCTGATGATATCAAGTGCCCGTGTGTAAGGATCATCGACCCGTCTCTGCCCCTGGACATCCTGTAGGAATCAAATTTCCATTTGAATATTTTAAATCACGTCCACCAGAATGCTGCACAGATAATTTGGGGGAAGACTCTGATTAAAGTGGCAAAACTGGTTTCCTTTGTCTTTCTGAATGGAATTTCTCAGTAGTAACAAATTCTAGATTACATACCACAAGGATGGCAAAGTTGGTTGTGTGGGAGCAATGACACGATACTTGTTTATCATTCAATCCTGCAAGCGTGCACCCAGCCGTTGACCAATCACCAACTCCGTCTTCAAGGTTAAAATCCCAGAACACACACTGGATGGTTTCATTGGCTGCTTCAGGTGTCTGATGGGATATAAGGTGTGAATATCAAAACAGGAATATCCAAACAAAATAGCTAATAATCTTCATGGGGTCTGAAAGATTTTAATTTCTTTAAGCTACGAGAAGGTTCAATCAAAGACTCGTTAACTACAGTCGACAATTATTGAACTAATAACTTTACCAAAACACTAGCTAGTCAACCATGTCTAGTTGATGATCAGGAACCAGCCAATAATGCATGGTTTGCTGGTCATCGATAGTAACTTTGGTCATACTACACTGTGACAAGTGAAGAGGGGACCAGTTACAGCAAAGTTTGACGAGCCATCGTTCACACTTGGATGTCATTGGGCAAGTGCAAGGTTCGCCACATATTGTCCACTGGTTAACCAATGTTCCTTGATCTAACTTGCTCTTCATTTCCTGCATTTGGACATACTGCTCTACACGAATCATTCTTCTCACCTTGAATTCAATGACCACAGGTTCAGTGAGGTTGACAAGTTCCACATTTTCAACAGTCAGTGAGACGACCGACCCAGCGACTTTCCGAGTTGAGTTATCCTGTCCTTGATACTCATTGATTGAAGCAGACTGGAACAATGTGTCATCAGCGTAGATCAAGAAGCTCACTTGTAGTTGGACAGAGCTATTCCCTGAATGTGTGAGATACTAAGAAATGTGTCTTGCTATATTGTGAACAATGGAGACTGTATTGAACAATGGTGCTGTGACTATATTCGTCACACGTAAGTTAGAGAAGTTATTAACACACAACCAAAGTTTTGTTTTGGATAAATTCATCGGCATGCAATCTCTATTTACGAATTAATGTTGATGTACGGACTAGTGTCGGCATATCAAAGGACAGTGGCTGGCAGAAATTGAAAGGGTGGAGCACAAGCCGAGTCGGGTTGAGTTCTTGGGGGAATGAATATTGCAGATACGTGTTTTTATCCGCAATTCTCCAGGATTTTTTGTTTTAAGATACAAACCCCAAATGCCAAACCCAATATACATTTCCCCGATTCACCTCAAACTAGTTTCAATTTTCTTCTCAAAAGAAAGCCTTGATTCAAAGCGAGTGTTTACTCCTTACCATCAGCTGGTTGTATCAGGTTCACAATGTTTCCTGGTAATCGAACTGATGCCACCACATCAATATCCTCTGGTATGTCATCCACAAAAGTCTGGACCTCTGTACCGGCAAGTGAGCCCTCTTGTGGTGATTCTTGTGCAGGTTGGCGTACGGAGACAAAGCTGAATCCATTACCAGCTTCCATAGGGTCTAGACTGACCGCCTTGACGTGGATGGACTCCTGTTGTATGCTAACCTGACCTTCCTGCTGAAGAGTCAAGGAGACTTGAGTCTCTACGGACTGGATGATGGCCGAGGAGCTGCCAGCATCAGGAGTGACTTGGTCTGCCTCTGCGCTCATGATGACATTGTTAACAGTCTCAAGCACTGCCTCAGTCACCTTCAATGAAATCACAAGTCAGAACATTTCTCAGATCATCAGTCTTGCTTTCAGCATATCAACTGGTTACAACCCAGTCCAGCTTAAGGGCTACATAGAATACATTCTCAACATAACCAATATTCAACCGTAGTCATTATTCAACATACCTCTGTATCCCCCGACTCAGCATTCACTATGTTCATCAAGATGTTGGAGATCACTTCAACATCTTCTGCATCATCAGATGCCTCCGACGTCTGATCGGCCAGAAACTCTGCCACTTCAACAACGTTTCCTCTACTAACATCGACCTTTAAGCAAATAGACAATGGTAAATGCTCAAGCCTGTACATCAATTAATAAGTCAGGTTTAAACATAAATGCCCTGCTTAGACTGTATAAATCCCATGACTGTGGTATGTTCTACGCGAACCGTATTCAATATAACTGTAACCTTTCATCAGCCCCGAATGCAACAGGCTTCTCAGGACTACCAAGAGAAATCCATAAATCAAATTTGAAGTTCATAGGTTTAGTACACCTATTTCCCAGTATTATCGCACTGACATTTCTATTGCTGAAGCCATTGTGACCCGGACCTGACCTTTAACCTCTGATGTACTCAGTTTCTTCGGACTACAAAGAGCAATCACATATAAAGAGTTTTTCAAGTTATCGCGCAGACATGATCTTATGGAGAAACAAACCAACCATTGAAGAAGGCACCAATCAACTTTGTCAGTAGGCATAAAAAGGAAATTACCTTCCTTTCCGAAGTACTTCTGTTAAAACATGATTTCATTCACCAAGTTTCACAGCATTACCTCTTCAACATCCTCAAGGGTGACTTTGCTCCTATCTTCACCACAGCTGCGAGGTTCAGGTACTTCCCATTGGAAAAACACTGGAGGTTCCACGATTGAGCAGTTTCTCACAGCCAGTGGCTGGCCCGCTGTGGAGGGAAAGATTAACATGTGTACCACGGAAAAGTTATTTCATCTGGGATAACATTGTCGCCAGTGTTCAGTTAAAGCAGGAGACAGCCCTCGTAGAGCTGACAAGACAGTCTCAAGCAGTGTTCATACTTTATAAATTCAACATATTCATGAAATAACAACCCTGTGGAAATCTGAACCATTCCATCATCCGAGTCACAACAAAATAGTGAAAAAAAAAAAATCAGTTTTAACAGTAATTTTGTGCACGTTCAAATGTTCTTATTTCGATTGTGGATATTATTTCTGAGGATAGGTACAGATAACATTTAGTATGCTTTCATCACACTGAAACCATACAATTTGGAAACCAAATTGTTTGAGATCATTACAAAAGCTGTATAATGCGTTTAACCTCTTGAATACAGATGACGGCCATAGCCAGTTTAAACAAGAGAACACCTGGCCAGTTGTCATCTATATGTACATTCTTGCATACTCAATCTATTGTTTACCTATTGTTTACATTACGCTTGGCTGCAAAAGCCTGTATTGGCATACCAGCACTCCTAGGAATTCATTTAGGCCAGTGTAGTAAGAGTACTCACTACTACAAAATACTACACAGTTTCTCAAAGGCCAGTGTAGTAAGAGTACTCAATACTACAAAATACTACACAGTTTCTCATAGGCCAGTGTAGTAAGAGTACTCACTACTACAAAATACTACACAGTTTCTCAAAGGCCAGTGTAGTAAGAGTACTCAATACTACAAAATACTACACAGTTTCTCATAGGCCAGTGTAGTAAGAGTACTCAATACTACAAAATACTACACAGTTTCTCATAGGCCAGTGTAGTAAGAGCACTCAACACTACAAAATACTACACAGTTTCTCATAGGCCAGTGTAGTAAGAGTACTCACTACTACAAAATACTACACAGTTTCTCATAGGCCAGTGTAGTAAGAGTACTCACTACTACAAAATACTACACAGTTTCTCATAGGCCAGTGTAGTAAGAGCACTCAATACTACAAAATACTACACAGTTTCTCATAGGCCAGTGTAGTAAGAATACTCAACACTACAAAATACTACACAGTTTCTCATAGGCCAGTGTAGTAAGAGTACTCAACACTACAAAATACTACACAGTTTCTCATAGGCCAGTGTAGTAAGAGCACTCAATACTACAAAATACTACACAGTTTCTCATAGGCCAGTGTAGTATGAGCACTCAATACTACAAAATACTACACAGTTTCTCATAGGCCAGTGTAGTAAGAGCACTCAATACTACACAGTTTCTCATAGGCCAGTGTAGTATGAGCACTCAACACTACAAAATACTACACAGTTTCTCATAGGCCAGTGTAATAAGAGTACTCAACACTACAAAATACTACACAGTTTCTCATAGGCCAGTGTAGTAAGAGTACTCAACACTACAAAATACTACACAGTTTCTCATAGGCCAGTGTAGTAAGAGTACTCAACACTACAAAATACTACACAGTTTCTCATAGGCCAGTGTAGTAGGAGTACTCAATACTACAAAATACTACAGTTTCTCATAGGCCAGTGTAGTAGGAGTACTCAATACTACAAAATACTACACAGTTTCTCATAGGCCAGTGTAGTAGGAGTACTCAATACTACAAAATACTACACAGTTTCTCATAGGCCAGTGTAGTAAGAGTACTCAATACTAGAGTTTCCTCAAGTAGTATTGTGTAGCTTCATGTGACGTTAGGGTTACAGCTGGTCAGAAGAGGGTTAACTATGCCACATATGCAGAATAATCGTTTGTACCAATTTAGTGTTTGAGTAACCCCCCTCTGGCAACAGTGTTCTATTACATTTTTTTCTCTCCCAGGAAGCCCAGCACTGCACTTGTTTTGTTCATATTTGCAATTGTATAGTTTAGCTGTATTACATTTAACACAAGTAAAAACAAATCCTGAATAAAGTGTTATTACCATTTGTTGTCATGAGTGGGCATCTCTCAGCAGACTCTACTGTTGATCCTGCTGTCGTCACAGGCCACGTGAGACCATCAGATGATTCCGTTTCACACTGACCTGTGGATAAACAGAAATGATATTGTACAAAATACAATACAAATCTGTTGCTTTATCCCTCAAAGAGCCAGGAAGGGGGGGGGGGGGTCACTGATAGACGGTAGCCGAAAAAGTCAGAAAGGGTTAGCGCAAAAAAAAAATCACTGAGACACTATCGTGCAATCACCAAAAAAATAGAGAATGGGGGGGGGGGGGGCAATTTCGTTATCAGTTTTTACTTCATTGTGACATTCACCAGTACTTGAAAAATTCACCACCTTCTACAAACGCTGCAACTGAATAGACTAACAAATCATTTTAATTTTTCGAACAAGCTATGAAATAACTCACCTACCACCGTCACAAAGAACAAACACTCAACCACGAGGTTGTACATTTCATACCGCTGCTGGTAGGAAACTCTGTGAGTTCCTATCAGGAATGCAGCACCGGGATTAGCACTTGAGCTGAAGTTTGTTGGTCCGTCCCAGCCAGTTAGATCCGGTTTCAGCCAGTTCACACCAGCCACGTTAGAACCAGGACTGGCTAAGGTACTGACATTTGCAGGACAGACAAGATTCACAACTAAGATAAATGACATAGACAAAATAGAGGTTCTTAAAAATATTTGGTTTTTGTTGTTAAAAGAAACAAAAACATTACCTACAAGAAATGTACAAAGTAAAGCTAGGACGAAATATACAAACCTGTTAGTGTTACGGTGAAATTACACTCGTTCTCATTCCCAGATATATCTCTAGCTTTGTACATCACCATGGTAACTCCAACTGAGAATGTTCCAAAACCAGCTTGATTACATTCTGTAGGTGTGGTTCCCAGGCAGGTGAATATCACATCAACACTATTATCAGAGTTGTCAGTGGCAACTGGAGGAACCCAGCTGTAAGACACCTGATTGGACGATGAGGTGACAGGAATGATGATGTCATCTGGACAGCCGGAGATCTCAGGAGGTTCGTTATCTTGGGTGGCAACATAGCAAGGGAAATGTTAAACAAATTTGTGCTTTATGATTATTCTTACTTACTTAATAGTACGTTTTCATTTTGATTTTATACAAACGCTGATGGAATGGACTTATAGAAGAAGTCATTTTTTCCCCAACAAACTAAAAAACAACTCACCTACCACTGTCACAAAGAATGAACAGTCAACCACCAGGTCAAACATCTCAAACCACTGCTGGTAGTTAATTCTATGAGTGCCTATCTGGAATATAGCGCCAGGATTGGCACTTGAGCTAAAGTTTGTTGGTCCGTCCCAGCCAGTTAGATCCGGTTCAGGCCAGTCGACACTAGCCACATTAGAACCAGGACTGGCTGAGGCTGTGACATTTGTAGAGCAGACAAGATCCACAACTAAGATAAATGAAGAAATGGAAAAAACAAATAAATAAAACAGAGGTTCTTGAAAATATTTAGCTTTTTTGTTAAAGCTGTAATGTCCTTGCTCCGACTGAAAATTGTAATGTTGTTGATTTCCTCCTACAAACAAATAATGCAGGAAAACTATTTTTGAACGAGAAATGTGCTTACTACACTCTGCAATCTATTTGGTCTTAACCCTCTTGACCTTAGGTTTTAGATGGGGGTCGGCGGGGCGCCAGGTCCGGTTGTGCAGCCAAGCAAAACAGAAACAAGAGGCTTGTGCAGCCAAGCATAACATGCACAATACCCCAATAATAGATTGAAAGTGCAAAGATTGGCACATATATGTGTCAACCAGCCTGGTGACAATTTTCAATCCACACATATATGTGTCAACCGGTGGCAAGGGGTTAACCCCTTGGGCACGGTATTTTACGGGAGACGTCGGGGTGTCGCGGCGGTTCTGGCAGCCAAGCTGACCGCTACAATGTGTTTGTGCAGTCAAGCGTATCATAAACAATAATCCAACAATGGATTGAAACTGCACAAACGGCGGCAAATGGCATCATCTGGCCTGGTGGCACTTTTTTTTTTTACGCCATATGGCGTCATCCGTACGCAAGGGGTTAATAAGGCGCTGAGTGCCCTATACATTAGCACTGTAAGAATAGGAGCATTTCGTTCCTGTTGCAAAAATTGCAACTTATTAACTGTGTTACTTTAATATCAAACAGATTTTTCATGGAATGTTCAATTGAAAAGCTAACAACTTATCTAATGCTAAACAATTAGCAATTCAATTTAAAAAAACATAACAAAACATACAAACCTGTTAGTGTAACGGTGAAATTACACTCGTTCTCATTCCCAGATATATCTCTAGCTTTGTACATCACCATGGTAACTCCAACTGAGAATGTTCCAAAACCAGCTTGATTACATTCTGTAGGTGTGGTTGCCAGGCAGGTGAATATCACATCAACACTATTATCAGAGTTGTTGGTGGCAACTGGAGGAACCCAGCTGTAAGACACCTGATTGGACGATGAGGTGACAGGAATGATGATGTCATCTGGACAGCCGGAGATCTCAGGAGGTTCGTTATCTTGGGTGGCAACATAGCAAGGGAAATGTTAAACAAATTTGTGCTTTCTTATTATTCTTACTTACTTAATAGTACGTTTTCATTTTGATTTCATACGCTGATGGAATGGACTTTTTAAGAGGAAGTAATTTTTTCCCCAACAAACTAAAAAACAACTCACCTACCACTGTCGCAAAGAATGAACAGTCAACCACCAGGTCAAACATCTCAAACCACTGCTGGTAGTTAATTCTATGAGTGCCTATCTGGAATATAGCGCCAGGATTGGCACTTGAGCTAAAGTTTGTTGGTCCGTCCCAGCCAGTTAGCTCCGGTTCAGGCCAGTCAACACTAGCCACATTAGAACCAGGACTGGCTGAGGCTATGACATTTGTAGAGCAGACAAGATCCACAACTAAGATAAATGGAGAAATGGCAAAGACAAATAAATAAAACAGAGGTTCTTGAAAATATTTAGCTTTTTTGTTAAAGCTGTAATGTCCTTGCTCTGACTGAAAATTGTAATGTTGTTGATTTCCTCCTACAAACAAATAATGCAGGAAAACTATTTTTGAACGAGAAATGTGCTTACTACACTCTGCAATCTATTTGGTCTTAACCCCTTGACCTTGGGTTTTAGATGGGGGTCGGCGGGGCGCCAGGTCCGGTTGTGCAGCCAAGCGAAACGGAAACAAGAGGCTTGTGCAGCCAAGCATAACATGCACAATACCCCAATAATGGATTGAAAGTGCAAAGATTGGCACATATATGTGTCAACCGGCCTGGTGACAATTTTCAATCCGCACATATATGTGTCAACTGGTGGCAAGGGGTTAACCCCTTGGGCACAATATTTTACAGGAGATGTTGGGGTGTCGCGGCGGTTCTGGCAGCCAAGCGAACCGCTACAATGTGTTTGTGCAGTCAAGCGTATCATAAACAATAATTCAACAATGGATTGAAACTGCACAAACGGCGGCAAATGGCGTCATCCGGCCTGGTGGCACTTTTTTTTACGCCATATGGCGTCATCCGTACGCAAGGGGTTACTGAGGCATTGAGTGCCCTATACATTAGCACTGTAAGAATAGGAGCATTTCGCTCCTGTTGCAAAAATTGCAGCTTATTAACTGTGTTACTTTAATATCTAACAGATTTTTTATGGAAAGTCCAATTGGAAAGCTCACAACTTATCTAATGCTAAACAATTAGCAATTCAATTTTTAAAAAAATTTGGTGCCATGCCCAAAAAGCATAGACACAGCATCTTTAAAAAATAAATTGACCAAAATATATTAAAGGAACCATGCTTCTCAAACTGGCCGGATCAAATTTTATTTCATAAATAAATTCATTTATATGTATTAAATGTGAATTAAAAGCCAAACAGGTTTAAGTGAAGTTTTAGTGTGATTATTTGCCGCCCAAAAATTGACCCCCCCTTTTTGGAATTTGTTAAAACTCGAATTGAGGGCGCTGTTCGTGAAGTAGACCAAGGCACCGAAATTTATGGATCGACTCGATAGTCTGGACCCGTAAATGACACATGTACATTGTATACACACTAGGTCTACACGTTCAATTTCGTAAGTTGCAACAACTAACATCGAACTTACCCTGATATTTTCTCTTTTAGCGAAGGCTCCTCGGGGAATGGGCCGTTTAACTGCTTTTGCCTGTACCTTACTCACATCTGGGAACTTTGTTAAGATTGTAGTGGACTTAAGCATATTTTTAATGGTCATCCCATGATTTGAAAATACCAGTATCGAAACAAGACGGCTCAAAGTGGTCGCTACATAACGCTGAAAAGCTGCTGGGGCCGGACCACTTCGCTCTTGTCACCTTCACTTTCGCCGTCCAAATTCTCTGATATTTCGCATCAGTTGGAAATAAATGAAGGCTTACTCCATCCTGTGTTGTTTTGCTGCACCCAGCAGCCACACACCTTGTCGGCATGGCCAAAAACACTATATTTTGCTTAGATTTTGGACGAAGAATTTTCGCCGTTCTGCACACACACGTACATGTACACTCAATGCATACGCATGATGCAGCAGAATCTGTAATGTGCCTCGATCTACGTCACACACTTATGTTAATGAGGGTCCCACTCAGGGGGCGGAGTAGCTTGGACAAACATTTTCAAAAATTGTTTTCTCATATTTCATCTGGGAAATAATTGTCTCTGGACACAAAATATCATTGTCAAGATAATACTTTATTGTTTTAAGCAGGAATAATGCAATATAAATCCTAAATCATGTTTCCTTTAAGTAAAACTAGGACAAAACATACAAACCTGTTAGTGTAACAGTGAAATTACACTCGTTCTCATTCCCAGATATATCTCTAGCTTTGTATATCACCATGGTAACTCCAACTGAGAATGTTCCAAAACCAGCTTGATTACATTCTGTAGGTGTGGTTCCCAGGCAGGTGAATATCACATCAACACTATTATCAGAGTTGTCGCTGGCAACTGGAGGAACCCAGCTGTGATACACCTGATTGGACGATGAGGTGACAGGAATGATGATGTCATCTGGACAGCCGGAGATCTCGGGAGGTTCGTTATCTTGGGTGGCAACATAGCAAGGGAAATGTTAAACAAATTTGTGCTTTCTGATTATTCTTACTTACTTAATAGTACGTTTTCATTTTGATTTCATACAAACGCTGATGGAATGGACTTTTTAAGAAGAAGTCATTTTTTGCCCAACAAACTAAAAAACAACTCACCTACCACTGTCGCAAAGAACGAACAGTCAACCACCAGGTCAAACATCTCAAACCACTGCTGGTAGTTAATTCTATGAGTGCCTATCTGGAATATAGCGCCAGGATTGGCACTTGAGCTAAAGTTTGTTGGTCCGTCCCAGCCAGTTAGATCCGGTTCAGGCCAGTCGACACTAGCCACATTAGAACCAGGACTGGCTGAGGCTGTGACATTTGCAGAGCAGACAAGATCCACAACTAAGATAAATGAAGAAATGGAAAAAACAAATAAATAAAACAGAGGTTCTTGAAAATATTTAGCTTTTTTGTTAAAGCTGTAATGTCCTTGCTCTGACTGAAAATTGTAATGTTGTTGATTTCCTCCTACAAACGAATAATGCAGGAAAACTATTTTTGAACGAGAAATGTGCTTACTACACTCTGCAATCTATTGACCTTGGTTTTTAGATGGGGGAGGCGGGGCGCCAGGTCCGGTTGTGCAGCCAAGCGAAACGGAAACAAGAGGCTTGTGCAGCCAAGCATAACATGCACAATACCCAACAATTGGATTGAAAGTGCAAAGATTGGCACATATATGTGTCAACCGGCCTGGTGACAATTTTCAATCCACACATATCTGTGTCAACAGGTGGCAAGGGGTTAACTTTATGCGCATTGAGTGCCCTATACATTAGCACTGTAAGAATAGGAGCATTTCGTTCCTGTTGCAAAAATTGCAACTTATTAACTGTTTTTACTTTAATATCTAACAGATTTTTCATGGAATGTCCAATTGGAAAGCTAACAACTTATCTAATGCTAAACAATTAGCAATTCAATTTAAAAAAACATAACAAAACATACAAACCTGTTAGTGTAACGGTGAAATTACACTCGTTCTCATTCCCAGATATATCTCCAGCTTTGTACATCACCATGGTAACTCCAACTGAGAATGTTCCAAAACCAGCTTGATTACATTCTGTAGGTGTGGTTGCCAGGCAGGTGAATATCACATCAACACTATTATCAGAGTTGTCGGTGGCAACTGGAGGAACCCAGCTGTAAGACACCTGATTGGACGATGAGGTGACAGGAATGATGATGTCATCTGGACAGCCGGAGATCTCGGGAAGTTCGTTATCTAGGAAGGTAAATGAGACCGTAAGTAAACAAAACTGAAAGCAATACCATAAATATCTTCAGGATCTCAAACCTTCAACCGGTTGAGACTTCAGTCAAAAGAATGAAGGGTCATAAAAATCTACAGTCTAAAACTTAGGGATAACATACCCACAACGTTGATGTACATTTCACATGTCGCTCTGTTAGAAGATTCATCGATAGCGGTATAATGAAACATATGTGGAGACCTTGCCAAACTCAACCTAATATTCTCACTGATGTGATAGTTGTAAGAAAATGCAGAACCATCTAAAGTTATCAATATGACAACCATTCCAGCATCGTCAGAGGCAGAGGCTGCATCAGGGAGTGAAACTGTAGCGAGGTTCTGGCCAGGATCAGTCTCAACCGTGAGATCGGGTTGGCAAGTGATGACGGGAGAGACGTTGTCTGCAAAAAGAGAAACGATCACTGGATCAATCAATCAGTCAAGGTAATAATACAGCCCCTTCCAGTGCAACAGAGTTTATTAGAATATTATATTACAACCCCTATTAAATGTTGGTATGGGGCAATAGTGTGTGTGAGTGTGGCTTTCCATTTTTAGGTTCAATGGCAAAGTTGGCAGACAGATTCACAGTCACTCTCTCTTGTCTTTGCCCACTTTGAAAATAGCTAAGATCTCTTGTAAAAAGGACAAAATGCAAAGCTTTTTCACTCCACTTTTTCTTCAATTTGCACAGTACAAAACATATGGGTGCATACCAAAATTATATGTGCATGACGGTGCTGTGTGGTTTGCCCGTCATGCACGTGTACACACATACAGTCGTGTATCGACCTCCAAATGTGGACGTCCTATTGTTCCTCTTTTGTTTGTACCTCCATAGGTTTTGTACACACTCCCAATCGTGGACGTATGCTGGGAATCGCGGACAATATTGTTCTCTTTTGTTCTCCGGCATTTTTCGTCTACGGTTTGAATAGCCCAACACGCCCACACGCACCAGATACAGTGTTTTATATGAGTGTCGTCTAACATGAACATTTTGTGTGCCCGTCTAAAACACTTTCTTCATCAGGCATTTATGAATGCAATGTAATGTGTATGACTTTGTGTAAGCCTGTAACAACCATGCCCTGATTAGAAAATATGTGTTTTCCTGAACTGAAAGTCATGACATATGCCATTGCTATGTTCACTTACCTGGTGGTCGGGAGGTCACATTCAATTCTGTGTTGCAAGTTACCCCAGCATCGGATGAATGTCCGCAATTGTGATTAAACCACCCACTATGTTCACACTGGTCAATGCTTGACTCTGTTCCATCGCATACAACATTACGTAGAAGAATCGGCCCTGATCCTTGGCCAAAGTGAGCATCCCGCCAGGCCTGGGATGCCGAAGGGTAGCCGAGCTGTCGACAGATCACATTGGCATCTCTAATGCTCCAGCCTTGATGACAAATTGTACCCCAGAAACATTTGTAGTTAACTTCCACTCTGCCTTCATTAGGCCTGTTCCCATTTACAAGACGCACTGAAACTAGTGAAACAGAAACATGTTTTTTATTAACCCTAACAGCCCAAGCCTTTTTACTAGAATCCTTCCCTAACCACACAAACTCCAACACTGTGTAGTAAACCAATGGCACATTCTTTGTACTTAGACAAAATCAGGGCATCAAGTCCCATGCAAAGTGATGGTGCCAAGGCTCTACAGTACCCAATCACACAAAATTCAACACACAGGGGTGTTTGATTTTGGCAGGTTAGGGAAGGTTAGGGTTAAGGAGAGGGAACTGATATCAAAACCTGATATTCCAGATCTTTTATCAATTTTACAGAGTACAATTTATATTTCTATAATATGATTCTTAGATCATCATTTTTGAAACAGCAGTTAAGTGCATCAAATGAGTTCTGCAAAATTGTACTGAACAAATCAAACCAAATAAAACAAAGCGCAATCAAACCCCAAAAATGCAGAATCTGAGTTTGCCGTTGTAGCAGCTGTTTTGATTTTATTGGGTTTTTCTTAGGTGGGGGGAGGAAAAGGGAGTAATATGTTTTCTCAACCTTCAACGTATTCCTATTGGCCTGCTTCACGACAACTACCAAAGAGAGGCTGCCCAAACAACTTGTCTTAAGCACATGCTGAGTGCAAAAGAGAACATTGCAGCATTCCTCAATCATAACTTAACCCTGTCGTTCTTCACTCAGGTTTTGTGCTGGCGGATTCAAGTTAGTTGTGTTCCTTTCCTATGAAATTGATAACGTTTGAAAGGGAGGCTGCCCCAGCAAACTAGGGCTGTTCATTTTCGATTAATTTAGTATTCGAATATTTGAAACTGGGTTTGACCGAATATTCGAATATTCGATACTCGCCGATCAAGTTTTTCAGTGCATGCCGCAGCGGTAAAAAAACATTGCACGTAAAAGCACGCCGGTGTTTTACGTATGGTGATTGATATTATGGACCGCTCAAACGGCATTTTTTGCATGCCCCTGTTGTATCAAGGGTTTTACGGACAGGAACAATAAACTTCCGTCCACAAAAAATTATGATTTTAAAAAATGCGGCATTTGACACTGCTAAGTGCCGTAACTTTTCTATTAAAATAGCATCAGAGTCGTATCTGTACGTGCATATATATCTTTTCGATTATTCGAACTGGCAAAATGGTATTCGAATATTCGCTTGACAATCGAATATCGAATATTTGGTATATTCGGGACAGCCCTAAACTTAACAAAACCAAGCTGAAACCTTGGCATTCAAGTACAACACTCTTGTGTATCTGTGTTTGGAATGAATGTGGAACTAAAATGCACATGCAATTATACATTTGTGTCAGGGTGCGTATGGTGATGTTTTACAGGACAGGAACACGACTTAAAGGTAGTGTACAAGATTGGTAATCCTCCAATTTGTTTTTACTGAATTATTACGAAATACCTTACTAGACTGTAAGATAATAGTAGTCTCAATCATCCTGTGAAATGATGGCACCAGGTGTGCTGTCGTTGTCCAGAAAAGTGGAAATTTATATCGTTTTCCCAACGATTTCCAGCTTGAAATCGTTGGAAAACTGCCCTGTAGCCTTTAGTCAAGGCGCGCATGGCTACCCAGACGAGTGGCGCGCCCCGGATATGCTGGCATTCGGGGCACGTCACCCATCCAGGTAGCCACGCGCGCCTTGACTAAAGGCTATCATCCGCCCGACGGTTGAAAACGAGCGCCGTTTTTCTCTTTTTTCGCCATCCAACAACGCAAAACTTTGAACAGGTCAGTGGAACAATATTTCCTATAAATTACTAACCCCCAAATCCGCCCATTTCTGAAAACTGTAACAATGACCAATCATGTACACTACCTTTAACATGACAAACTCATAAATTAGGCCAATAACTTACTTGGCGAAGTGGTTGTATCTGTTTGATCTTCGCCACAAGTCACACCAGCATCCTGATCATGAGAGCAGTCATTATTAGACCATCCACTGTGCTCACACTGGTCAATGCTTGATTCGCTGCCATTACATGTGACATTGTACAGGAGAATCGGTCCTAATCCTTGACCAAAGTGAGCACTCTGCCAGGCCTGAGATGCAGGAGGGTAGCCGAGCTGTCGACAAATCACGTCAGCATCTTCAATGGTCCAGCCATTTCCACAGACTGCACCCCACTGGTCTTGATAGTATACTTCCACTCTTCCTTCGTAAGGGGTGCTGCCATCAGCAAGACGTACTGACACTTAAATACAATGGTAGCAAATACAAATGCAATGTTATAATCCAATGATAGCATTAATTAATCTCATCGCCTTTATACCCAATAGACCAAAACACTACCGACACACCCTCCAGTATTTACACTAGCTTTCATGGACATTTTAACAACAGGAATGTCAACTGGACTCGGTCCAGCAGTCGTGCACAGCTTAAAAATAAGGCATAGAAAGCTTGATTGGCAATACATGCTATTGTGTATTACATGTTACATGTATTACATGTTATATCAGATGAGCTTTTGCCTGAAAACTGACATCCCTGTCATTCTTTTTTACGAATGTGGGAAATTTATTCTAAGGGATATAATGTATTTTTTTCTGAGGTTTTGGGGCAAAGTGTTCCTTTTAAAAAAGGTCTTGTACCAGAAAATTCTTAGCGAATTGTCAGGTCAGGGAACCAGACAATTGTTTTTCCAAACAGTGTCATCATATAAGCCCTGCATAGTTGCAGGGATCGAAATATGTACTGGACTGCTGGACCGAGTCCAGTGATTTGAGCGTTGGTCTAGTGAACTATTGACTGAACTAGTCCAGTGGTCTAGTGATTTTTTTCATGAACTGCGTAAAATGCTATCACTAAAGTCCATTTATTTTCTAAATCTGGTGAACTGAAAAAGCCCCATAATTTCTGGATTGGCCATTTTTAGTTTTGAGGCAGGGAGTTTTAATCAAAACAGCATTTCTAACCGCACCCCCCAACAAGGTCGGCAAAGGGTAAAAAGTCGAAACAGCACACTCATTCAAAACACTGTGTTCTTATTTTTACCATTGGTCTTGTGAATACCTTCCGGTCTAGTAAAATCTTTGTGCCATTAGCCCAGCTGTCTAGTAGATTTTTACCTGAAATTCGACCCCTGATCAGACCCCTCGATCACTTGTCCTGCAAGCGGTAAACTAGTCATTAATCTGTTCATTTCTGTGCTAAGTAGATTTTCTTGGAAAGTGTAATTACGCGTCAAAGCGCGCTTACGTCCTTCTGCCGGAAACACAACGAAATCAAAGTATAAAGCTTTCAAATGTTTCCCCTCAATTTTTAAAGTTACAAATAGCAGCAAGAGTATTTTTTTTAATAATAATATTAGTTTATTTGTTTGCAAAATTTACAGTGGGATACTGGGGGCGGGGGGGACAATTTTTTATGGGGGGGACGACGATTTTTTATTGGGGGGGATTTTTTTATGGGGGGGGGGGCATGTGGACACCCCCCCCCCCCCCCCCCCCCCCCCCCCCCCCCCCTCCACACACAAGTGTGTAAATACCTGCAATCGTGGACGTCCAATTGTTCCTCTTTTGTTTATCCTTTTTTGGAAGGCCTCCCATATGTTTTGTACACGATTTTTAATCGTGGACGTTCGGTCTGCACGTTCGGTCCACGATTGCCAGTATATACACACACACACATACCCCCTTCCCTCCTTGGATACACCGCTGGCTAGAGGAGACATTGCTGACACATTATAATGATATATTGTGAAATTTGCTGCACATGTTCTGCTCATGTGTTTGTACAATAAATTAGCCCAATGTTTCTACTCTCCTTGTACTGAATGCTGATCATTTCAATCCCATGTCAGTTTTGAGAAAATCAGGTAAGAAACCAGGTAAACTAAATAGAAATGTATACAACATACTAATAACGTACCAGGGGGGAGGGCTGAGACATTACAAGTCACTCCAACATCTCTGTCATGGAGACAGTATTCAACAAACCATCCTCTGTGATCACACTGGTCAATACTTGGTTCATGTCCATCACAATCAACTCTATCCAGAAGAGTCGGCCCTGATCCTTGACCGAAGTGAGCATTCTGCCAGGCCTGGGATGCAGACGGGTAGCCAAGCTGACGACAGATCACATTGGCGTCTTCAATGTCCCAATATCTGTAATAACTACAGACCGTACCCCACTGACACTGGTAGTACACCTCCACTCTCCCTTCATTAGGAGTACTCCCATCAGCTAGACGGACTACAACTATTCAAGCCAAAATTCAAAATATGATTTGAGTATTATAGTTTAAATCCTTGTAGCCTTTCATGTTTCTCCATTCTTGGCAAGAAGTATTTCCAGAAAAAAAACACTATGCGAGTTTAAAAAAAGGGAGAAAGTGAATTAAAAACACAAACTGTACATGTAAATGCATACAGTATTATTTTTTTCTTTAACCCTAACCCCCTAGGATGTATGAAAATTTGTATTGAAATCGATGGATTTAGCACTGTTAGGGTTAATAAAAACAACAAATTAATACTGTAAATAAGTAATAAAAAAGAACCAAAAATACACAAAACTAATTTGATGGAAGAAAAATGTTAACATTCAGTAGACTCTTTGCATTGCCAGTAAGTACCGGTACATGTACCACTCATCATGAGGTGGTAAAAGAGAAACTTATTTCAAAACATAGCCTTTACCTTGAAATGTATTTAACAACCTGTAAGGGTCAAACAATCCACAAGGGAAACTGACTAGGTAAATTTGAATACATTTTCAAAGTGAACAAAGAAAACTGGCAGGAGCGGGATTCGAACCTGCGACCTCCGGGTTACCGTACCGGCGCTCTACCAACTGAGCTATCTTTCCCTATGTTGGCAGTCTCCCAAAATGTCAGTATCTTTGTTCAGGTGGGCGCTAGTCAGAAGTCATAAACCCAGAATCCCTTGTGGATTGTTTGACGAAATGGTAATTTAATGTGTTTCATGGACTTAATGTTCTCATTCAAATTACATCAGAAATATTCAAAATTATTCTTTCCAAAGTATACACCATGGTATATGACTTCATTTTAAAATCTTTGAATTTAAATTTCACAATAGACCCACTTACCAGGTGGAGTGATTGTGGGATTGCATGTTACTCCAACACTGTAGTCATAATATAAATAATAATAATAGAAGTCAAAAGACTCCCGGTGATCACATTGCTGGATGCTTGATTCATTTCCATTACATGTTACTTAAACCATGGCCACTCGTCCTGATCCTCGACCGAAATGACCAGACTGCCAGGCCTGGGCTGCAGAAGGGTAGCCGAGCTGTCGACAGACAACATTGGCTTCTTTGATTCTCCAATCATAGCTTGAGACTGAACCCCAACCACACTGGTTGTACACTTCCACCCGTCCCTCAAAAGGAGTGCTCCCTCCTGCTAAACGAACTGAAGCTAGGAAAAACAAACAAAATGTTCAAAGTCTTCCTTTCAGGGCCATCCAAAAGTATCAAAATTTTAATGGTAGAATTGAGAGTAGCATAAGAAGCAACGTGAAAACAATGAACTAAAATGAAAGGGGGAAAAGTATTATTTTTTCTGGGGAATGTGTTGAAAAATAGTACTGTGAAAATGTTGATGAATTTGGGAGCATATTTATAAACTTGATTTGTACCACAAAGGATCTACCACAAACATCATCCAATTATAAAGATTTGTTCATCTACAGCACGATACACTAATTTTGTGACTGTGTATATTGGACAAATCAATATTTATAACTCATTGTTGCTAGGGGATTCATTTCCAAGGAGGAATCACATCCCCACATTAGAAAAAAAAAAACATGTTTGGAGTTTCCTCCCATTAATTGTAGAATACCATGGTCCAGTGTTTACGGTGTTCGACTCATGTACGATGGTGCGCGGGTTCGAACCCTGCCAAGAACATGGTGTTTGTGCCCTTGGGAAAGACACTTAACTACAATTTCCTCACTCCACCCAGGAGTATAAATGGGTACCTGAGAGGGTCGAGGCCAATTGAGCACTGATATCGGCTGCCGCGTGGTCCAGGGCCTGATGAACGGGGTAATAATTGTAAAGCACTTTGAGATTGTTGATACGATGGAAAGCGCTATATAAGCCAGTGTTCTCCACGAGGGGTTTTAGCAGGGCGGGCCGCCCTGCCAAAATTGTATGCCGCCCCGCTAAAGTTTTACCGCCCCGCTAAAATTTTCACTTCCCTGCTTTTTTTTCCCGTTGGATTTTCCCCCATTCTCCACTGTCTTCACAGTTTATATAAGTACGAAGAAATTTACCGCACTCTGTGGAACGAACATGAAGAGTTTGCCAGCATTAACATTCAGAAGTATTGCAGTAGCGTTTATAGTATAGTAATCGAACAGATCTGTACGCAACGTACGCAACATATTATGCATTCACATCATAAAACTATACACGTAATATTATTCTGGACTGGTTCCAATCTCCCTGGTAATATCATTTTCACCAGTTTACCTAAATTACAATGTTCCATAACACTTGAGGGCGTCTTTTTCTCTCGGAAAATACCTTATCCACGCGCTTTCATTTCAAGTTGTAAACACGAGCAAATTTGATTCAAAGAGTCAGAAGAAAGTTGCCAGGAAATGCCTCATATTGCACCACAGAGCATCTAGAATCCAAAATTTCACGGGGCCCTTAAGCGGGCCCCGGACCCCACGCCGTAAGGGCTTCGCACTCCGCACTCGCATTGTGTCTGCCGCCCTGCTAAAATTTTAGGCCGTGGAGAACACTGATAAGCATAACAATTATTATTCCTTTTAGCGGCTGCATCAGTGGGGAGGGGGGGGGTTGGGCTTTTCTTCCAAAAAAGGGGCTCTCCTCTCCTTTTTTCCCGAAAACAGTATGACACTAAGAATATTTTATATTTTTCATTTTGCCTGTTTTCTGGCGATAAGAAATGGCTAGGTTCATGATCTCAATAAATCAGTATTGATGAATGTAAAAAAATAAGAACAAAACATGACAATGCCATGCTTGATTCACAAACCAACCTGGGAAAGAGGTTGTGGCTATACGTTCTTCACCACAAGTCACTCCAGCAACCTGGCTATGAGAGCAGCTACGATTAAGCCAGCCACCGTGGTCACACTCTTCAATGATTGATTCATTACCATTGCATTCAACGTTGTCAAGGAGAATCGGCCCTGATCCTTGGCCAAAGTAAGAACCTTGCCAGGCCTGCGATGCAGACGGGTAGCCAAGCTGTTGACATATCACGTTGGCATCTTTAATGTCCCAGCCATCATCACAAACTGTACCCCACTGGTCTGCATAGTACACTTCCACTCTGCCTTCATAAGGGTTGCTACCATCAGCAAGACGCACAAGAACTAAAAGGAAACAAATAAAATGTGTTGACGTTGCTGTCACATCTCAAATTGACAAGCGATGTGCTTTTTGCATACCAACATCGACCTAAAATAAGACATCTAGATAAGTTTGTTAAGCTTACTGGTATAAAAACTTTCACCTCTGAACTCTGACCCCATATTGAATGTAAGAGGGAGGTTAATGTACAAGACAGAAAGCATAGTTCATGTATATCAGATAAGATTTGAAGGTTTGCATAGTGAAGGTAGCAATAAGGTAAATATTTTCGGTAGCACCATGTGATAACTCTCTTTTGTGAGTGTGTATAAGTTCTGAAAAGAACCTAGGAAAATGCCTAGGTATGCCCATCGTCAGGACACAGAAGTGCGAATTGCTAACACAAATCTTTATCTTATGTGATAACACACATGATCCCTCTGTATAAACTATACACCCAACAGAATTACAGTATGATATCCCATTTGACTGGTAGGATGCTCACAAGGTTCATTGAGTGTTGACAATGCACAAGCATGTGATTGCAATTTAATCTATAGTTACATGTAATTGGAATGAATAAAAGATTTTTGTAATTTGTTGGGGAAAGCAGTGGGAGATTCAAGATCTGGGGCAAAGAAACTGGTACAAGCAAAACAAGATATGTTGTCATCCTGAAAATATAATTCTGTTGGAACTAATGCAGCTTTAAATAAAACTGCACTTAATATCCTGTCTCCTTACACTGCTTACTATAGTTAAAGATGTTTACTATGGAATATGTACACGTACAACAATCTACTCACCAGGTGGAGGGATTGTAACATTACAAGTCACACCAACATCACTGTAATGATCATAAAAGTCATAATAGTAGTCATCGATTATAAACCAGCCCCTATGATCACACTGCTCAATGCTTGATTCCTGTCCGCCACATTCAACATTGTCCAGGAGAATCTGCCCTGATCCTGGACCAAAGTAAGCATACCCCCAGGCCTGGGAAGCAGAAGGGTAACCGAGCTGTCGACAGATCACATCGGCCTCTTCAAAGCTCCAGTCATAATTCGCAATGGTTCCCCAGCAACCTTGATAGTATACCTCCACTCTACCTTCATAGGGGGAATTCCCATCAGCAAGACGAACTAAAACTGACAGCACAAGTTAGAAATATTGTTCATTGGGTGGTTAAAACAATATTTACTTTAAAAAAAAGCTAGATAATGGACCTATAAATATACAATAGGTTTCCCGGCTATTTTAAACAGTTCTTCATTCAAATTCACTAATTCAAATATTAAAATTCGTCCAAGACGAATTTCACCTGCTTTTTTTGGCAAAAGCAATTTCGCCATTTACCATTCAATTTTAAGCTTTGGTCAATCTACTCATATATTCGTCATTACAGATTAGATTTGTCTAAGCTGCTGTAGAATGGCAGCATTCAGAGTTCGAATTTGTCTTAAATCAATCAGTTTAATGCTTTTGTTAAGTAAATTAGCCTGGTCTGTATTTAAGCACTTTCCTTGTATCCCCCAAGCTTATTAGTTTGGCACATCAGACCAAGTAGGTATACTGAAATGAGAGAAGAGTTCCCATTTTTAATAACTAAAATTCATGTAATTTAACCTCTATGTAATTTAAATGGCAACATGAGATTAACAGCAGAAGACAACAAGAACAACAAATTGTAAAGTTTTTTTAAATGATGAAATAAAAAGGAGCCAACATTTTTTTACAGAAAATGTCAAAAATGTCGTCGACCCTTAATGTGATGTTGCTTTTGTGTGCTTTTGGAGTGTAGCATGTCAAAAGAAACAAAAAATTAATTTATGAATAGTAAGGAAAGAAAAAAAGAAAGTACGAACTTATCCTCAATGGCAGATGCATTTTACTGTGAATCAATATTGAATGAAGAATTTGATTTCTGAACAACCCGGTTCGGCATGGACGAGACAAAATTTAATCCTCCTTAATTGAATCCTCCTTATCCTTATTTATAGCTGACATGGCACTATCTCTAGGGATGTATTATATCATTAGCATTTTTTTCTTCACTTTTTTTTTGGGGGGGAGGGGTGAGATAGAATGGGGAGCACCGGGAGTTTTAAACCCCCCCCCCCCCCCCCCCCCCTGCTATAGAACTTATCACCTGTATTTATTACAAAGAGGTGCATAAATATTATAATCCTTTTTTACAGAAAGAAAAAAAAATGTCACATACCTGGTGGGGGGGCTGTCACATCACAAGTCACACCAGTAACACTGTAAAGATAACAGTCATGATTGTACCATCCACTATGATCACACTGGTCAATACTTGATTCATGTCCATCACAATCAACATTGTCCAGGAGAATCAGCCCTGATCCTCGGCCAAAGTGAGCATACTGCCAGGCCTGGGATGCTGAAGGGTAGCCGAGCTGTCGACAGATCACGTTGGCTTCTTTTATTCTCCAGTTCCGACTGCAAATTGTACCCCATTGGTTTTTGTAGTTCACTTCCACTGTACCTTCATTGGGGGTGTCGCCCCCAACAAGACGCACAGAAACTGCATGTATAAATAAATATAGGAAGCTATGAAGAGTAAACTGTTGTTTACCAAAATTATAAGACATTGGAAATTCATGCCTGAATATAATCAGGATGTTGTAAAACACAGAGATAATATTAATTTGCATTTATAAATACATCAGACAGTTTACCCGTTCCTATTAGTCGAAAACCTGTCACGTGGGTGGTTTTAAACAGCCGATAAACACAAACCGGTTTAAAACACTTTTTTCTGGTGTCACACAAATTTTACACTCCTATGAAATTTAGTTCCTTTTATTGGTTGAACACTCGAGTGACCATTCATCACTCTCCCAATTATGCAAGCGCAATACTACCGTTGCATCCATATTTAAAGTCCATAATTTCACACTACACCGGCACTGCCGTGTTCTGCGCCACATCACGCTACATGTCACACGCATCAATTTCCATATATAAGGAAATTTTGTAGCACTATACTCGCGTGAGGCACGAACCATTAAATACATGAAGGGGTGTTTTACAAACCAAGGTAAAGAAATTAAACAAATTCATTGCAAATTTATAATTTTCGAAGGTTTTTGCTGAATTATACAAACAGGTATTTTATGAATGGGAATAAATATGTGCTGGGCCTTGGGGCGTGGATGCTGATAATTATCAAGCGTCCAGGCCCCAAGGTGGTTTTAAAAGTACTTGTTTAAAACCGGCCCAGCACATATTTATTCCCTTATTTAAAGAAGGCTTAAATTTGCAAATACATGTACAACTCAAATAAGCTCACCTGAGGATGTTGCCGTCAAATCACACGTCACTCCAGCATCCTCACCATGGTTGCAGCTGTGAATGAACCACCCAAAGTGCTCACATTGGTCAATGCTAGATTCATTACCACTGCATGTTACACCATCCAGGACAATTGGCCCCGATCCTTGCCCGAACTGAGCATTCCGCCAGGCCTGGGATGCAGAAGGGTAGCCGAGCTGTCGACAGATCACGTTGGCATCCCGTATGCTCCAGTAATTATCACAGACTGTGCCCCATTCATTCTGGTAAAAGATTTCGACTCTCCCTTCATGGAGGCTGTTCCCATTCACAAGACGTACTGAAACTAAAACAAGATATGTTTAAAATCTTATTGTTTAAAATCACACTGAAATTTTTCCTCCACCACAAAAGCTACAGGCCTAAAAACCAATTCATTATGAACTATATGCTTCAACTAGTGCTTTGTGTCATATTGTTCTATGGCTGTCTGTATATAATACCTGTATATGATTGTGAATAAAGTAGGATGTGACTCTTGAAACACATTGTCAAAATCATCCTAATCTCCCTGTACATTTTAAATACAAAATAACTTCAGAGGGGTTCATCACAGTGTCACTGAATGAAAATAAAAGGGCACTTGATTGAACAGCTTCATCACACAGCTCTATAAAATTGACCCCAGGTTCAGAAATGTTTCCAAAAAATGATGATTTTTTAAACTGCTAACTGAATTGACCTAAAATTTGCAAGTAAACAAAATTAGCTGGCATAACGTTTTGAACTCAGGCAAGTGCTTTCGCTTGAGAAATAACTTGTTTAAGTTTGAAACGCTAAGCCAACTAATTTTGTTGATTTATAATGCATTTGTTTGTATTTCTTGCAGCATGATTGTATTTTGTATGTTTTAAGTCATAATGAATGCAAAGAAAACAGCTGACTCTAGGTGGCATCATTGTACAGGTTCATGTAGGTATATCAAGGTGTCTAATTCATCAGTAAATATCTCACTGGGTGATGAGATTGGCGAATCACACGTCACTCCAGCATCTTCCTCATGCCCACAGTCATGATTCAACCATCCAATATGACTGCACTGCTCAAAGTTTGATTCACTTCCATTGCAAGCGACATCATCCAGGAAAATTGGCCCTGATCCTTGACCAAAGTGAGCATTCTGCCAGGCCTGGGATGCAGAGGGGTAGCCCAGCTGTCGACAGATCACGTTGGCATCTTGAATGTCCCAGTAGTCATCACAGACTGTACCCCACTGGTCCTGGTAGTACACTTCTACTCTGCCTTCATACACATTTCCGCCATTCACGAGACGTACTAAAACTGATAAAGTAATACAAGAGAAAGTCTGAAAGAATTAGTATATTAAACACCAAAGTCTTGGGCTGCATTTCCGTTTCCATATGCTATATGCTAGTGGCATTTGTCAAAAGCATGCACAGGCAATGACAGTGAATTTGTATGTCAATGAGCTGTGCAGGTTGATGTAATTTATATCACCAGCTTTCCCCCAAGACTGAACCAGTGCACAAAGTAATTAGGCATTTACAGCTAATTTACCACGCTATAGGTACATGTACATGAAAAACCCATTGGTATGATTGGTTGCATTTCACATCACTCATTTTATCCTCATCTATTTCATTGATTTTGTGCGTCCCCACCGAACATGAAATGTACGGATCAAAGCACTATCTTCATCTGGGTGGTGCTGTTTATAATGCAAACTAGAGTATCTAAATCTGTTATCTTCATTTCCCGAGTTGTAATTCTGACTCTTGCCCACAATGTCCATTGTATCATGTTTTTTGTTAGATTTAATTTCTGACGACAGATCCAGATTCTTTACCTTTAAATGTATTTAACAAACTGCAATAGAAACTGGACGCAACATACCTCATGCTAATTAGCAGCCATCCAGGAGGCTAAAATTTTAAATGTTACAGAATTTGACTGACCAAAATATACATTGTACACCCTCAGAATTTGTTTTTCAGTGAGCATACAAAATATCAAAAAACAAATTCACCAGCAACTGGTTGGATTTAAAAAAACAATGTAGGCCATCAGCCTGGGGGGTTGGTCGGTATCAAATGAGGGGAACAATGCTCATGGTGATTTTTGGCAAGGTATGCACCCCTGTAGTTGGAAAATATGGGATAGCATTGCAGCGGTGGCAGTTTTTTTTAGTGTTAACACCCTTTTAAAAAAAAATGGCCGCCAACATATAATTAATCCGGTAACAAGCATATTGGCGGCTATTTTGAAGAACATTTTTAAAAGTGATAACACCCAAAAAGCTGCCACTGCTCACGCTGCAATGCTATCACACATTTTCCAACTCTACGTGTGCATACCTTGCCAAAAATCACTATGAGTATTGCTCCTTTCGATCATTTGATACCAGTGGCCCAATTTTTGGACCGAGGCTGATGGCCTAATGTAAACTTCTTGTTGGCATAACATTTTTACTGGCTTGTTAAATTAAATTGATATATGGCATAAACTTACTGGATGAGGTACTTGTAGCACTGCAAGTTACTCCAACGTCAGTGTTATGGTAGCAGCTTGGATTATACCATCCACTGTGATCACATAGGTCAATGCTGGATTCATGACCAAGACATGCAACATTGCCTAAAAGTACAGGCCCTGATCCTTGACCAAAGTGAGCATACCGCCAGGCCTGGGATGCAGAAGGGTAACCAAGCTGTCGACAGATCACGTTGGCATCTTCAATGCTCCAGTCACTATCACAGATCGTACCCCAGTAGCACGTGTAGTACACTTCTACTCTACCTTCATTTGCAGTGTTCCCATTCACAAGACGAACTGAAACTGTGATGGCAAACAAAATGTTACATACATGTGATTGGGTTGCAAAGCATTTACGATATCGCATCAATCTGAAATTATTTCGCTATGATAATTTCATGATTCTCAAATTATGTTAACTTCAACCTTATGTGCCACTGGAATTATGATGGTTATTAGGAATCACCTCAAAATTAGTATATGGGTCATTCCATAAATTTGGGGTCCAAAAGTGTGACTTTTTTGGTGTCCCTGTTACACCTGACCTGTGTAATTTCCATTAAGTATCATTAACCCCTTGAGTACGGTTATCGTAGTGAGGTGTCGGGGTGCCGGGGCGGCCTGTGCAGCCAAACGAAATGGCCGCAATGTGCTTGTGCAGTCAAGCGTAACATACAATAATCCAACAATGGATTGAAACTGCACAAATAGCGGCAAATGGCGACATCCGACCACTGTTGTTTTTTGCGCCATTTGGTGTCATCCGTAAGCAAGGGGTTAAAATTGATTTCACACTATATTTTTTACTTGTTTGGCAGATACTTTGCTTTACACAATCACTCTTAGAGATAGAAGATATTAAAGAATGTGTCTGGAATTGCAAAATCTTATACATGTCAATATGTATACAGGGACACCAAAAATGTCACACTTTTGGACCCCAAATTTATGGAATGAGAGATATGCAAATCTTACTTGGGGAAGGAGTTGAATCACTGCGTGCTTCACCACACATCACTCCAGCGCCCTCCCAATGGTTACAGCTATGAATGAACCATCCACTATGGTCACATTGGTCAATGCTTGATTCATTTCCAATGCATGATACTTCATCTAAGAGAATTGGCCCTGATCCTGGACCAAAGTGAGCATTCTGCCAGGCATGGGATGCAGGAGGGTAGCCGAGCTGTCGACAAATCACGTTAGCATCTTCAATGCTCCAGCCATTTCCACAGACTGTACCCCACTGGCCTTCATGGTACACTTCTACTCTTCCTTCAAACTGGCTATCACCATTTTCAAGACGTACCGGAGCTGATAACAAAACAAAAACCTTTTGAGCCGAAATTAAGAAAAAAGTCTGAAAATTGCTGCAATTTCTGAAAGATGCATATAATCTTTCTATACTAATAATGTCTTTCTTTGAGATTCAAAAAGTCTGATTTCAGTCAAAAGTCTGAAAATCTCATGCCTACAATAAAATGGGATGACTGCACGAATGACCATTGGGCCTCATGAATACGGGTAAATAATACTTGTAAATGCTGTGATTTAGTTTAACTGAAAGAAGCGTTCTTTCTGGTAGCAGCTTATTATTCTTTTTATTTTTATTTTTTTTACTATTCAATGGTATTGAAAATCCAAGACATGATAATTTGATCCCAACATTCATGCAGATGTGTAACCATATGGGAACTGTGTACCACAGGAGCAATAACTTCACTTCAACCACAGAATGTGTAATAGATAACCATACCATAGATAACCATAAAATATAAACGTACAGGCTTCCATTAATAACCCTAACCCTAACCCTGCCAGACAACTCCAATTTGATGCACTCTGCAGCCAAGTCAATGTGACAAAGTATGCAATCTGATACGTCTGGCAGGGTTCTAGCAAAAATGCCCTGGAGGGTTAATGTTTTGCAGTAGAATCACATGAAGGTTATTTATAAAAACATGTATTCACATCAATTGTAATTCAATATGCAATGTGCAAAAACAAAGACAGCCTAAATAACATTCTTCAAAGGTGCTTCATGACATAAACAAATGTTATGTGAAACACTGACATTGACTGACACAAGTTTTCGATATATTATTCTTTTGGCTGTGTCTCTGTACAATTTTCTATTCCTAGTTCTAAAACAAAAAGGGAAAAAATAGGCCAATATTTGCAAATTAAAGGTAGTGTACACGATTGGTAATCCTCTAATTTCTTTTTTACTGAATTATTTCTAAATACCTTACTAGACTGTAAGTTAATAGTAGTCTCAATCATCCTGTGAAATGATGGCACCTGGTGTGCTGTCGTCAAGAAAAGTTGAAATATATATCGTTTTCCAACGATTTCCGGCCGGCACTTGTTGGAAAACTGCCCTGTAGCCTTTAGTCAAGGCGCGCGTGGCTACCCGGAAGAGTGGCGCGCCCCGGACATGACGGCATATCCGGGGCGCGTCACGCGCCCAGATAGCCACGCGCGCCTTGACTAAAGGCTATCATCCGCCCGACAGTTGAAAACGAACGCCGTTTTTCTCTCGTTTTTTTCGCCATCTAACAATGCAAACTAAGTGGAAAGATATTTCCTATAGAATACTGACCCCCAAATCCGCCCATTTCTAAAAATTGCAACATGACCAATCATGAACAATACCTTTTTAAACTCAAATCCATCTTTGACAACAATAAGCGAGTTACTATCTGTGTTTAGGGTCGATCACCACTACTGTCTTCACTGCAGGATTAAAAACCACTTGAAAATACATGTAATAGACAATAAAACAAACACATTACTAACCGGAAAAGTAGGATGTAACATTACAAGTCACTCCAGCATCCTCGCCATGATTACAATTGTGATAAAACCATCCCGAGTGATCACACTGTTCAATGCTCGGTTCACGTCCATCGCATTGAACATTGTCAAGAACAATTGGCCCTGATGATCCTGGACCAAAGTGAGCATTCCGCCAGGCCTGGGAGGCAGAAGGGTAACCGAGCTGTCGACAGATCACGTTGGCGTCTTCAATATCCCAGGAGTTACCACAGACTGTACCCCACTGGCATTGGTGGTAAATCTCTACTCTTCCTTCATGAGGTGTAGACCCATCAACAAGTCGCACTGGAAATTTTGATGTAACAAAAAGAATAGGTCAAGCAAATGAGGTACACCTAAAACTTAGTCTTGAATTGAATTGAAAAACTTTATTGGGAAATTGAAATAGCCTTGACAGACGAAAATGAAAAAATAAAGCAATCACACAGTTAATATAGTTACATAAATCTGGCAATCCAAGCAGAATCAGAGTTATTAACACATCATGCTCACGTTTACAAACATTTCTCTCCTATGCATTTACATTGCCACTAGAACTTGAGGAAGTTGTGGTGGTAACCAACTTTAGTGAATGGCAGGACTAAAGTTGAGTATGGCTTACAGTATGGCCAAGAACTTGAGAGAGATCAGGAAACAGAGGTCACAAACATGACAACTAGTGTAGGGGAATGTGCACAAGAGGGAGCAAATAAACAACAAACTGAAAATGCTGAAAAACAGACTGAATGTGTTTTACATTCAAGGAAACTGGACTTAGGTAACAGGTCTGTTCCAGTGTTATTTTTAAAAATCGTCTTACCCGGTAAAGAGGTAACATGATCACAAGTCACTCCCACATCCCTGCCATGATTGCAGTAATTATAATTAAACCATCCTCTGTGATCACACTGTTCAATGTCCGATTCATGCCCATCACATGTAACATAGTCCAGTAAAATCGGCCCTGATCCTCGACCAAAATGAGCATTCTGCCAGGCCCGGGATGCAAAAGAGTAGCCCAGCTGTCGACAGATCACATTGGCATCCCGTATGCTCCAGCCATGGCTGCAGATTGTACCCCATTGGCCCTGGTACAAGACTTCCACTCTACCTTCATTAGGGGTGTTCCCATTCACTAGACGCACAGGAACTGCAGACAGTTCAAATAAATATCATGTAAATCTTTTGTTTCCCTCATCAGCAGACATTTTCAAGAAACTGCAAAAGGTTTTCAAAATAACTGTTCACAGTCTTGCTTAGCTGTACATTGATCAAGCATTTAAACAATTCTAAATTTTAAAAATGTGCTTTTTGTAAATAAATAGATTATCTTTTGAACCTTGTGACTTGGATAAAGTGTGTAGGTCCCATCTTTTGTTCAATGAAGCGTCAAAATAGCACATTTAAACTCATTTCAACATAATTACAGTGACACAAAAATGCAAGTAAAGGCAGTGGCATAACTAGGGGAGAGGGGTTGTAAAGATTCCTCCAGCCAACCCAATGCAAGAGATTAAAATAATGCACAATATTAAAGCTACAATCTCTGTGCTCTTCAATGGATTTCTTCCTACAAACGAATAAGGAAGTAAAAAACTATGTTTTAATGAAAAAAATGCTTAAACTCTCTGCAATCTATTTGGTCTTAAGAAACTCTGTTGCTGTGTTACTTATCTTCAATCGTTTTGTTTGCGGAATGTCTCAATGGAAAACTCATTAAAAAAAATGCTAACAAATCTGCAATTCCATTTGAAAATGATTTTTTTACGGTGCCAGACCCAAAAAGCATGGACACAGAACCTTAAGTATCCACTAGAAAAAAATTGGTGTCCCTCAGGTTCACCCCCCCCCCCCCCCCCCCCCAATTCTAGTTTGACGGCTGTGTACAAGGCCAATGCAACATGTGCACCTCCATCCGACAATCCTGTCCCCCCCCCCCCCCCCCCCCCAATCCAATCCTGCAACTTTGAGGTTTGCTGATGATGCCCAGCAATACAAACATTATTTACTTTTGAATAAGACATCAAATAAAAACCCCACCCAAGTTAATATTATTAAGTAATCAAACAACTACAATGTACTCAACAAATGTTGAATTATTCGGCCCAGACTTATCTTTGTGTGCACTGGATACATGTGCAAAAGCAGCCAAGTATAACATTCTTTTTTGGAAGTTTATTAGACACCCAAAATAGAAAAAGGTGTATTTTTTTATTTACATAAGTTAGGCCCTGTCCGAATTACTTGGCTACGGCTTGAAATTACACACGAGTCTATGGGAAGTGGCTGCAGCTGCTACCATAGACATGTGTGTAACATCCAGCCGTAGCCAAGTAATTCAGACAGGGCCTTAGAATAAAATTCCTAGACTGTTTTGAAATGCACAGAGAGTATATCTTAAATTATTTATCACTGTTATGTATCCTGTACTTATTTTAATTAACAAACAATCACAAAAAGCATTAATATTCAAAATTGTAATACACAATATTGATATTAACCACTTGCGTACGGATGACGCAAATATGCGCAAAAAAAACAGTGCCACCAGGCCGGATGACGCACTTGGCCGCTGCTTGTGCAGTTTCAATCATTGTTAGATTATTGTGTATATTACGCTTAACTGCACAAACACATTGTGGCCGTTTTGCTTGGTTGTCAGAGCCGCCACGGCACCCCGACGTCTCCCGCAAAATACCGTACTCAAGGGGTTAAGTTCAGTGATAGTAACATTATTATTGTAGTTTTAATAATGGCATTTGGTTCAGGCACAATTTTTAGGAAAAGATGCATTACTGCTTCATCTGTTACAGGACCGTTACTCTTTGTGGAATTCTTTTTTTTCAGCTTGAGCGGCGGCCCTTGCTTAATTGAGATGTTCCACTGCATACATGTACCAGTCTTGTTGACTTGACTTGCTGACTCGGACTCAAGTCAGACTCGAGTCGCGATTTTTTTGACTTGAGACTTGACTTGACTTGGGGGAAAAAAATGACTTGGGACTTGACTTGACTTGAAAGACCATGACTTGTGACTCGACTTGACTTGAATAAATTTGACTTGGTGACATCAACACTTTTGTTAAAACAATCAAAACTCAACTTTTGGGCCTATGCACATATCAGTTGAAAAAAATGCCAAGCCTACAGCGCATAGCGAGCTGGGAGTCTAGTACATGTACGTATGCGGGGCAGCAGCACTGGATGATTGCATAGAGAATCGTCAAGACGGCATGCAAGGTTAATTTTGTACAGTGCATACGTGCCAGCCAAAAGTCATTTGTCATTGGAATTTGAATTTACTATGTGCAACACTTGACTGAGACTTGGCACTTGACTTGAAAAAATTTACTCGGGACTTGACTTGGAAAAACATTGACTTGGGACTTGACTTGACTTGTGAACATTTGACTTGTGACTTGACTTGAGAAAAAATGACTTGGTTACAACACTTACATGTACATACTGCCCTAGAGCTCACAAACCTGTTTAACACAGTTCAGATGCAAGTCCTCAAAAAGTATAATAGCATGAGCAAACAAGTTTATAATAAGCATTTAAACACTCACTTGCATTGACTTGAGAATCCCAAATCATGGCAAACGAACACATAACGGAGAGCAGCACAGAGAGACATGGGTTTGATTTCGTAGTCGACCCCATCGTTAATGATCAGTGATTGAGATGATGAGTACAATCCAAGAAATACTTGTCATCAACTGCTGTCATTAGTGTATTATTCTCACCACAGACGTTCAGACGTCTGTTCCCATTTGTTAAACTTGAGGAACTTGCAAAGTTTTAGGGAGTGCTAGGAGGAAATAAGTTGCAATGCATCATTCCATTCATGTCCCTTACATTCAACCTGTTGACACGCATTGACGAATCTCAACAATAGAAAGTACAAGCACTATTGACAATATCCAACACCAAATAAAACCTATCAGCTTGAAATGAGGGGAAAGTCGCACTGTCAGATTTTAACATGTTTATTTGAAAAGCTCTATTCTATCATACCCCAAAGTTTCAAAACGGAATTCAAAACTTTCTTTAATTCAGGTTATAGTGTGTATTGGTCACAAACTTTGAGCTTCATTTTCTCAAACAAGGGGTTAAGACTCTGACAGCTTCAAAAAGTTAACAACAGGGTAACAATATGCATGTACATGTACATCAAATTAAATCTGACTGCATGTATTTTCAGGAAGCACCATAACCCTAACTTTCAATACTGCTACTTTCCACCTGTTTTGTGGTGCCAGGTCAGGTATGCATGAAGTAACACTTGTCGACAGGTACCTGGATGGCACAAAAAGAATTGACGTCATAGAAATCCAGCTATTCGTTAAGGTGAAAACATGAACCAGGATATTAAATTTTCAAAAAAAGTTCTAAAACTGCCACTGCCAAAGCCTTTCCATACAATTCAATACCATGTATCTAATCATGCCTTGCCTTTAACAATTGTCAACAGGGAAAAGGTGAACCTATAGAAATCCAACATATTCAGCTCTTTTCTTGTAACAGAAAATTTTAATAAGAAAAAAAGTCACTTCCATTGCAACTACTGTATTTTAATATGTGTGGAGAACAAAGATACTGACAATTTGGGAGACCGCCAACATAGGGCAAGACAGCTCAGTTGGTAGAGCGCCGGTACGGTAACCCGGAGGTCGCAGGTTCGAATCCCGCTCCTGTCAGTTTCTTTGTTCACTTTGAAAATGTATTCAAATTTACCTAGTCAGTTTCCCTTGTAGATTGTTTGGAGAATTTTTTTTGATAGAGTTCTATAAAAGTATGTGAATTCAAATACTTGCACCATGTAGGCCTAGAGGCCATAAAATAGTTCAGAAAACAATCTGGTCATATTGCCCCCCCCCCCCCCCTAATAAACCCATTTGGATTCTTTTTAAATAACCCAATCTAAAAATATGATGGAACATTTGAAGTATCAGGGAGGTGAAATTGAAACTTGGTAATTTCCAGATTGAGAATTTTCTGTATGCAAGCATGTCATTGACTAATGCAAACTAAATGCAAATTTATACATACAGTGCATGCATAATGTAGATGCTGAACTTTAGTGAACAAACAAGTTGAGGTACATACAATGTTTGCAAAGCCCTTTCCTTACACTTACGCACACACAAGTGTGTAAATACCGGCAATTACGACTCCCTATTGTCCCTCTTTTGTTTGTACTTCAACGTTTTCGGAAGGCCTCCCATATGTTTTGTACACAAATTTTAATCGTGGAAATTCGGTCAATCGTGGACCCTTTGTCTACGCCCTAACCCTTTTGTCCCAAGTCCACGATTGCCGGTACAAGTATTTACATACTCACCCATACAAAAATCTAAAATCCCATCTCAATCCATTTGATGACATCACATTCACACAGTACTTATTGCAGCTGACCTGCATGTATTGACTTCATGTGTTTAAGAATTCTTATGTATCTGTCGAAGACTGTTTTTTACAAATTTACTTATGAACTTTTCTTTAGTACTGGGGCCAAATAATTTCTGAATCAATTTAAAAGATTACTATAATCACAAGATTACAACTTTTAAGTAAATACTATCACATTACAGGTAACTGTATGATGCTTATTTCACTTTTGTACAGAAGCTACTGTTTCTTGGCTGTTAATGGCACCCGACTGGTCTACAAAACTACTTTGAAATTTACCTTCATATGCTTAACCCTTTTAAATTATCTATATTGCAATCTGTCAATAAAAATATAGCTGAACTTTTGACTTTGATAGTGTCAAAGATCAGCAAGAACAAACAGGATTTTACATGTATAGCTGTACACCGCAAAATGATCATAACTACACATATAATACTTTAACCAGACGTCAATTTCTTTACAATTTTTTTGCAGTAGTTCAACTGTACAACTTATAGGTAAAGCCAGATAATTAATGGCATCATATATATGCATCTACTGAAATACATGTAGCTGTGGTACTTTTATGATTTATTTGCAGTTCTCTGTGCTGACACTTTATATTCAAAGAAATTTGGTCTCGCTAACTGCAGGAATACCTCGACTCCAGCCATGGATTTTGCTGCAGTGTCGACTCATATCAACATCCGCACGGGTCTTCTTGGTCTGTTCATATTCACAATACTCTTCTGGTTCTTTCGCCGGCCCAAGAATCTTCCCCCCGGCCCGTGGGGCTGGCCCCTGCTTGGTTACATTCCTTAGCTGGCAATGCTCAAGGAGCCTACTCACCAAGCACTAGCCAAGTTGGGCAACAGGTGAGATTTCATCTCTAGCTGTTAATCGTCCTAATCTCATATTCTCCTGGGAAAACCATAGTGCATAATAAATTTGATAATCCCTTAATAAAGCCTCACACCCTAATCGTTCACCTATCTAAAGGCTGTTCCAGGTCAAAATAACAGTTTCAGTAATAGCCCTGGAGCAGGCTTAGGGAAAGAACGATTGCTCATGCATTACAGGCCTCTTGGGCCATTAACACCGAGTCATCAGACATCTAGGCCAGGCATTACATACTGTCTAGAATTTCTCAATTATGATCACTGAAAAAAAAACACCTTGAATAAACCTACAAGCCCTCATAGCTTATGCTACATGTACATACATGTATTTGGCTATTTCTGACTTCTGATGTTGGGAAAGAGGATGTTTTGGCCAGTCAATGCAGAAGTACATTGTATTTTTTTAAAAGCAAAATTGCACTGCTACATGTCAGTGTCATGCATGTAAGTCCATCACCAGCAGGGTAAAGATGATATTCCATAAGATTCTGAAGTCTTTAATGACACTGATGACCTTGGAAAAAATCTCTCTCACTTTTCTGTCACAATTCATGCAGGTTTGGGCCTGTCTTCAGCTTTAAAGTGGCAACTCAACTAGTTGTAGTGTTGCAAGACTTTGACATCATCAAGAAGGCGATGGATCAGTATCAGTTGATGGGGAGGCCGTCGTTTGAAATCAGTCAAATCACGCTTCCTGGTTATGGTATGTCAAAGTATGATGTGCAGCTAGACTGCACTAAAAATATTCTGGAAGGCCCAAAACATTATCAGGATTCTACTGGGTACAATAATAATAACTGCTGGTCAGAATGCAAGCTTGAATGGACTCAGTTGTCTGAGGAGTGGTATACATATGTGCAAGGCACATCCTTACCTATTTTTTGGAGAGTAGTCATAACCAACACATCTCCCCAACAACATTTGAGTGTAGACAACTCAACTGACTGATGACTCCTGGTTTCAACAATTTTCTTATGTACTATGCTTCATTTCAACCTCCTGTTGTTGTTGTTGTTGTTGTTGTTGTCTCTACTTGATTCTTCGTACCACTGCCTTCCTATCCTTTGCAACACCATACCTGCATGTCCTTTGTCTCACATACATCCAAGTGTTCTCCCATGATTGTTTTGCCTCTCTTTAAGCGTTTTTTTTTTTTTGGAATTCTGTTGTTTCTTGCATAGGTGTTCTTACTGCCTCTGGAAAGCCATGGGTTGAGCTTCGACGGTTTTCATCAGCCGCACTACGAAGGTTAGGGATGGGAAAGGCTACATTTGAAAAGCAAATCTCCACTGAAGCTAAGTATCTCCTGGAAGAAATACGTAAACAGGGAGCTGAGGGTTTTAATCCCAAGGAATTGATCGAAAATGCGGTTGCAAACATCATCTGCTACTTAGTCTTTGGCAGCAGATTCGAGTACACTGATGGGAAATTCAGACAGCTTCTTGAGACACTGAACAAGACACTTGAAATAAGCGGGGCAGGCGGAGTCATTGAGTTTTTGCCGATTATTGCAAAGCTGACTTTTCTGCCCGTCGTGCGGAAGCGCATTGCCATCAACTTGGCCTTCCAGAAACTAATGGGTGATTTGCTGAAAGAGCATGATAAGGATTATCAGCCAGAGATCTTGCGCGATTACACCGATGCATTTTACAAAGAGTCGAAAGACAAAGAGAGCAAGGGACAGCCAACTTACATGAACCCTGCTACTCTCTTCTACTCGGTGTCAGAAATATTTGGCGCTGGAACGGAAACCACAACCAGCACTATCTGCTGGATTCTGCTCTACATGATAGCCTATCCTGAAGTCCAAGCCCGGGTTCAGCAGGAGATTGACAGTGTGGTGGGTAGGGAGCGGCTACCTCAGCTCTCAGACAAACCCAACCTGCACTACACTATGGCAGTACTTTGGGAGAGTCAGCGTGTGGCCATAACCCCTCTAGCACTGCCTCATAAATGTACTGAGAACACCACCATCTCAGGGTAAAAATTTGCCTTTCATAATGGCATTGTTTGAAAGAAAAGATTCAACCAGAAATGACTGACAGAACCACAGGCAGTTCAACTTGTTTTCACAAACAATACAATCATGATTTACATGCTACAATTTTTGTTTTATTAAAAAGATAAACTTTTGCAAACTCCCCAGAATTGCTAGAAAGGAGCTGGAAATTTAAAGTAATGTGGAAATAACCCAGTCACTATTCACATCACAAATCCTCTTGCATGGCCCCTAACTCCCTAGGGTGTGTGGAAAATCATTTTAAAATTGGAGGATTCAGGACAGCACTTATACACGAGCACATAATCAAAATGTGTATACTACAACTCGCATGGTGTCTTTATTGCTGATTTTACGAACAAAGTTAATACATTATAACAAATCTGTCAATGTATTGAAGGTTAATGATTGCATGCCATCTCCTCAATAAGAACCTTGGCTTCAAGCATCATGGCTTACAACAACCATTGATTTCCAACAGGTACAATATCCCGGAGGGTACCATTGTGCTTATTAACCTCTGGCATATCCTAAATGACCCCTGTGAATGGATCAATCCGAGCGAGTTTCGCCCAGAACGATTCCTGGACAGCAACGGCAAGCTTGTTCACCGGCAGAAGTTCGTACCTTTTGGCACAGGTAAAGCAAAAATGGTCAAGCCATATTAAGTGTTACATTTACAGTTTCCGACACTCTCATCAAAGCATGCTGGGATTATGCAAAACAGTTACTCTGAAACATTATAGAAAACAACAAGATTGAAGCAGACAGGTAGGTTGTCATAGTTTAGGTACAAGCACAAGTAGCACTAGCACTTATGATTTCTGGGGGCTTTGTTGACATGTTTGTACATGTAATATTACTTTAACCCCCCAACTCCTTGGTAACTCTACTAGAAAGTATCCTGAATCCGCCAAAATCCACCTATTTTGTCATGCACAAAAAGTTTGTTTTGGTGACTGCTCAATATGGAGGTATCCTGAATCCATCAAAATCCTGCAGTAATGCTAGGCTTACAATCCTCAATCCATCAAAATCCACCAGGTTTCAATATGGAGGTATCCTGAATCCGCCGAAATCCTCCAAAACAGGAAGAGGATTTTGATGGATTTATGTACGTTAGGGTTAAATAAATGTAAATTTTAAAATAATTTTCACAGCTTATTTCATATCATTTGAAATGTGTAATTTAGTTAATCAACTCTGCACACACAAATCAACCCTATGTTTTTAAAAGTTAGCGGCGCAATGTAGGCTTCATTTACTCTATTTACTCTCAACAATTTTTCCAATAATGAGCAGATAAACATGTTGTAAATGTTTTTTCTATGGCTGTGTGTATTCCCAAAAATTCTTCACTTCTTGTAGTTTAAAAGTTAATTTATTTCCCACCTAGGTCGTCGTGTTTGTCTGGGTGAACACTTGGCAAAGATGGAGCTTTTCATAGTGTTCACGACCCTCCTGCACCAGTTTACCTTCAAGAAACCAGAGGGCGCCAGTGTTTACTTCGATACTCATGAGGGGATAACGCTTGCACCGATTGCATATAAAATCATCGCAATTCCACGTGACTAATCACTTCTATTTACATACGCTGGGTGGGCCAAAAATATAGTGAAGCCAAACTGGCTTTCACCCAAAGGAAATTACAGTGCATGAGTGCAAACATTTCTATATTGCACCTTTTGTGACTCATTGCAGAAAAAGTCCACGTTATTAAATGCTTAATATGCATCATGTACTTGTCTGCAATGTAAATAAACTGTCTACAATGAAGCTACATGTATTCATGCTGGGGAATGTTTGGGTACAGGCTAAATTTTATGTTTACTTTTTTGTTTTAAATGACTTTTTTCTCTTTGAGCTTCTGGAACCCAACAAAAACGGCTTTTATTCTTGGTTGGTTTTGTGCCTATAATGTACAAAAGTTCATCATGTACAAAAAGACCTGGCCTGCAGGAACTGAACAGTTGTTGGGCTTCAAATAATTCCAAATTTTAAAAGTAATTATTTGATAACTAAACAAGGGCAGATTTTTTCATCTGATGTCTAATTCAGAGGTGAGTAGCATAATTGCAAAAAAAATTGCAATTTAAAGAACTAACTCTTGTTTTTAGTGAAACTGCATTTTTCTGCTAAAAGATACTGTTCAAAATTGAAAAAAATTGGGTCATTAGAATGAAAATAAGACCATTTCAGATTGAAGACTGATTTAAAAAATGTTTAACCCTAACCTTCCCAAATCCTCCAAAATCCTCTTTGCAAAATGGAGGAATTTGGAGGATTGAGGTTACTTGGAAGTTGATGCATCGGAGGATTTTGCAGGATTGAGGTTACTATGGGTTTTTGCCCCTGCAGGAATATGGAGGATCCAGGTTATCAGGCTCAATGTGATACATGAGGATTTTGGAGGATTGAGGTTACTAGGGGTATGCAAAAAACCCCTAGAGGATTTTGGAGGATTCGTGCTATGGTCCCCATAAGAGGATTTTGGAGGATTCAGGTTATATGGAGTTTTAACACTTTGAAATCAGAGGATGTTGGAGGATTCAGGTTACATGGGGGGAAAATGATGTAGGGAGTTAGGGTTAAAGACGTTTCACCAAAAAATCCTGAAACTGAAATCAGGAAAAATCCAGAGAAATCTCACCCTTACCCCATGTTACTTAGTAGAAAAGTGGACATCAATAGTAGGAATGCCTGGTAGGCCTATGTCATGTGGATGCATTGTGAACAGTTTTGGGGGAAAAGCTATGGAAAGAGCTCCATATCCGGCCATCACTTGGACCTCGTGCACAAAGTGTATGGGCCATGATTAAAAAAGTATTTTCAAAGAAAAAGTAGAAATTTTTTCCCTCCTAAATTCATGTTTCTTCATAAGATTTACACCTTTTGGTAGTTTTTAAGTAGGGAAATTAAGTGATGGCCGGATATGGAACTCTTTCCAAAGATATTATAACCAACAGGCTTTCATGAAAACCTGCTTTGATATGTTCCGAAAGACCTTTAATGTGCACAGGAGGGACCCTCCTGTGCACCTGGCCAAAATCGACCCAGTTGTTGTACAGATCAAAACCTATCAAATGACTGATTGAAACACACACAAACTGCGAGAGTTGGTCTGTAGAGTTTTTGATAGGCTGTGATAGTTATAAGTATAGGAGGGTGTTTTAAGCAAGAATATTCCACATATTTACTGAACAATTATTAAGTTACAATTTGTATTTAAATCTAGGTTTCACTTTTAAGCAATTAAAAACCATCCAATCAAAACCCAAATAATCTAGCCAAATTCGCGACAAAAACATGTGTTCATGGCATTTGTATTCATTTTATTTTTAGAAAGATTTTATTTTTTTAATACCCCCCCCCCCCACCACCACCAAAATCGGTCAGGAACAGCAAAATCACCAACCCTCCTTGATTACAACTGTCTAAACATGTGGCACAACCTGTTAATTCTAGATTTATGTCGGCAAAATCTTTAAAAAATTAGGAAGAAATCAACATGTATGTGAACACTTTGAGTGAGTGACTATAAATGGTAACAGGTCAACTCGTACCTTGGCCAACTCGTACCTTGGCCAACTCGTACCTTGGCCAACTCGTACCTTCAACTCGACAACATCGTACCAACTCGTACCTTTGCCAACTCGTACCTTCGCCAACTCGTACCTCCAGTTAGGACAACTCGTACCTTAACGCGGAAGTCAAGTCGTACCGTCAATGTTCTGAACACAATTTTTTTGGGGGGCCAAACATTTTTGGGGGGCAATCTTTTTGGGAGGGGCCAAAACATTTTTTGGCTGAGTTTTGTGGGTGGGTGTACGCAGTGGCTGTTTTTTTTGCGACGTCAGTTTAAATTTTTTTTCTTCAAAAACGTAAAACAAGTTTGGTTTTGGGGGCCATGGCCCCCTTTGCCCCCCCCCCCCCCTAGATCCGCCCTTGGAAATACTCCGGGCCGTAACTGATTGATGTGCTTTGATATAATTATACTATTATAGGCCTTTTCGGTTACTTTAGACGTTGCTAGAAAAGGAATGTAAAGTGAAATGTATTTGTTTCTGATTGAAAGTGGATTTTATTTATATAAAACAATTTACCGGTTTATAATTTAATTATGTTCGTGTTTATGTAGGGTCTATAACTTGTGTCATGTATATTTTTTGTTTATTTTAGACTGCATTCATGTTAATTGTACTTTTGCTATTTTAGACTTCGATGGAAAAGGAACGTAGGAATTCATTTGTTTACAGTAGTACTTTGTTGAGAAGTAAATTGTTTTTTTTTTTTTAAGATGACCGTGCGCCATACTGTTGTTGATGCTTTTCGTCTTAACTTTTTAGTTTAACTTGCAGTTCATAAATTAGCTGTTACTTTTGATAGCAAATTCATTCTGAATTTATTGAAGGTATGTGGCTGGCACGTAGGCCTACTTTGTTGTGGAATTAATTAATAAATCGTCTTAAGTTTGCCCATTGTCATATTCTATAGTTCGGCCTAACTCTGTGGTCTTTTGCGGTGCCGTAGCCAACCTCGGGCTCTAAGCATTGAGCACGCGTTTGCCGTCTGAACTTGATTTCATAGGCCTACTGGTGATGCGCGCATTTATTGCCGAAGCTTAGCATGGCGCAGTAGTAGGCGCACAATTGTTTTGTCAAAGTCGTGAATAGGATTTAATTTACTATGATCTGGCCGTACTTCCAATCGAATATTATTTTTCAAATGAGGTAATTTGGCTTGGCATGAATTTTAATGCACACGGCACCGCGCGAAACCAGTTGCGCGGTACGAGTTGTCTTAATTAAAGGTACGAGTTGGCCATGGTACGAGTTGGCGAAGGTACGAGTTGACCAAGGTACGAGTTGTCCAAGGTACGAGTTGACCAAGGTACGAGTTGGCCAAGGTACGAGTTGACTCGAAAGCCTATAAATGTACATGGTGTGACTGTGAAGAACTTCTAACACAGAAAACACAAACTTTCTTCCCCTGCATTGCACTGTCTATAATGTCCCAACAAAAATTATAGGTTGTGCCATTGCCAAGTGTTTATACAATCATGATACAATTATGAACACAAATGTAGGCCTATCGTTATTTTCCAAAGACCAAGATTTGCTGTTCCTTACCGATTTTGGTGGGGTATTTTAATTACAGTAAAATCTTTGCTTCAATTTACCAATTGAATTAGGCTGTTAGTTCTGTCTTTATAAAACAAAAGATCTGTAGAATCTCTCGTGTCCCAATTTTAGAAGAAAAAAAAAGAATGGGACAGATTCGACCGATTCTTTGCTTGGTGCACACAAGGTGACAATGTAACCCCCCCCCCCCCCCCCCCCGCCATGTAAAGTAAAGCAACAGACGGATTTTTTGGGTAAACTTTGCAGCGGTTTTTGTGTGCACAGTGTAAACACAGTGCATGAAAATTGTGTTCTTATTCTTGCTGTAGTAATTAGTAGCCTTTGGGAAAATTTAGCTTCTTTCTATGGGGCTCTGGTGCATGGTAGGAGCCCCATATAGGGTACAAACTGACCTGGGTACGAGTTGACTCGGAGCGAGATGAATCGGATACGGCGGGATCGATGACCGGGGCGTAACTAGGGGCCCTAAAACTAAACGTTAACGTTAGGCTACGACGAGTACGACTACGAGATAACTCAGGTATGAGATGAACCCAAATCAAACAGGATTATGCAGTGTAAACACAAACTTTCTTCCACTTATATTGCTCGAAAACTTACCGACAAAAGTCTCAAATGTTGAGGTTGTGCCCTGGGTCTCCGAGTCAACAAACTGTCATCATTTTTTTGTTTATCTTTTGGCGCGGCCGGCGCGGCCAGTCATCATCCAGTGCATCTAAAACGTACGTACACATTGTAACGCACACACGTACACACGTACACACACATACACACACACACACACACGTACGTACGTGTGCTCTATCTCGTACGTACAAGCATTCAAAGTCGAGAGCATGCTGCTGGCTGCGCGTGTACCGTACGCGTACGTGCTCCACTTTTCGGTCTTCCCATAATGCATACCTAAACTTTTCAAGATGGCGCGCTCCTTGAAAAAAGTTGAAGTTGCGATCGAACAATCAACAATGATTGTTGATCCATATTACCTCACGCGTCGATAGTCTTTTTCTAGATGCATTGTTGAACTTTGAAAATGGCGAATGACATGCAGAGAGATTTTAACGTAAGTTGATAGCAATTTTTCTTATCGTCATGAGCCTGAAGTCTCAGGTTTCGAGTCAACTCGGACCCATACCAAGCATGCCAAGTCGGACCATGGAGCCCGGAGGAAGGTGGTCGGACCGTACTTCCAAAAATGTAAGGAACGGAGAGCCTTACATTTTTGGAAGTAGTCGGACCGGACCCATGCCAACTCGGACCCACGGCAAAGTCGGACCCACAACGGAAAGATAGAGTTCCATATCCGGCCATCACTTATTTTCCCTTAATATGACTTAAAAACTACCAAAAAGTGTAAATCTGATGAAGAAACACGAATTTAGGAGGGAAAAAAATTCAACTTTTTCTTTGATTAGTTTGAATTGAAAATAGCCTTGGGCCTATACTAGGCCTTTGACTTTTTCTGTCATGGCCCATAGACTTTGTGCACACGAGGTCCAAGTGATGGCCGGATATGGAACTCTTTCCCCCCTCTTTAGTTTTTATCAAAATAGAGTCGAGGGTATTTTTTTCTCATTCCAAAATGACATTTTTAACCTAATTTGCAGCAGAAAATGCAATTTTCTTACGTGCTTTACGGCAGTTGCCATGCGAATTAACGTGGTTTTGCATGTTTACTGTGCGTCGCGGTAATCACCATCTTTATTTTCGCATTGCGTTTTGTTGTCTTCATCCCCCGCTTTGCCCCAAAATTTCCCTCAAAAACTAAACCCTGCCCTTTATCTACGGCATACCTGTTGGTTTGTAATGTCGCTAACTAGTTTGGCAGTTCCATTAACCTAAAACTTGGATTTTTGTTCCCCTATAACTGTAAGGGAACAGGGCCCTACACTACACAATCGCCCATGCAACTCGGACCCATCGTGCAAGTGTTGACTTTCAATGATGTTTTGATACACTCAATAAAGTAACATGACTAAGGCTTAGCATAGCTTTTTCTGATCAAACGGATTGATTTTACCATAATCCGTACTAAATTATGGGAAAGATTTTACTTTAGTTTAATACCCCCCACCAAAATCGGTCAGGAACACCAAATCTTGAAAAATAACCATCCATTTGGTACATTTTAGTGCAATAGGGAAAGAAAGTTCTTGGCACCATGTAGGCCAAAAGTCACTCAAAGTGTTCACATACATGTTGATTTCTTCCTCATTTTTTACAGATTTTGCCGACATAAATCTTAAAATAACAGGTTGTGCCACATGTTTAGACAGTTGTAATCAACGAGGGTTGGTTATTTTCCAAGATTTTGCTGTTCTTGACCGATTTTGGTAGGGGGTTATTAAAGTAAAATCTTTCCAAATTATGACATCTTGGGAATTCTTAGGAATTTTACTGCAGGAAATTTTGGGATTTTCAAATTTGATGAGTGGCCATGCTGAGACGGGCAACTTATGGATGAATGAATGGGGCCTCTGGGGAGGCAACCATTGTAGCGGAAAACGGGTGGGGGAGGATAAGGACTAAAAAGGAGGCTGACGATTCTAACAAAAGAACCCTTGATATAAACGTAGTCACACAGGCTAAATTGTTAAGACTTAAACCCATTTTATTTATTATGCACAAGCCTATGACACTGTGAACCAGTCCAAATATTAATTGATTTTATGCTAAATATCTGTCCTGAGTTGAGAAATACTCTTTTCAGTTTTCACATATTGCAGGGAAAATAATAACCAGAAAAATCAATTTTAAATGGCAATAAAAATAAGGAAATAATAAGCGAGTTCGATAATTGACTTTTGCAATGCAATATGGGTAAAAGGTCACAGGTCAGCTGTACCAAAACAGCGTGCAGGGCCGATACGACGAGGCGGAATTTTGTACAGCTAACCTTTGACCTGAGAATTATCAAACTCACTTATTGGGGAATCCCTCTCAGGGTACCACCAGTTACTGATGAATGCAAACCTCTGGAATTAGAACAGCTAATAACCATGATAATGTCACATTATTAGCCAATCAGAAGAGGATTTTTGCAACCATGACAACCAACATGTGACCAATGCGACCAATCACGTCTGTTCTAATGTGCTTGCTCTTCTAATGCCAGTAAGGGCTGATGCTGTTCCCATGATGCTTTGAGAATGTCGAAGAATGATGAGATTAGTTGTGCACTGTGACACTTGGCTGCCTTGGAAGTGTATTTTCTGGCAGGTAGCAACACTTACACTGTGGGAATAGAAGTATAGTCAAAGGCTCTATTTATTTTGTTTATGTGAGTGAAAATTGTGGAGCTTTAGGTGCGCGAAAATTGCCAACACGTGGATATGATTTAATCATTCACGCACCTAATAAGACTCCTCAACGAATTTCACTCACGTGAACAAAATAAATGGAGTGAGTAAATGGGCCCTTTGACTAGTTCTAGGCCTATATATCCTCCCAGTGTTGCTAGAAAATATTCTCGCGGTCGGCATGACATGACATCTTCTCCTTCGTCCTATTTATTAATTCCATGCTGTTTGGGCGAAGTGGTGTTCGGGCGAAGTGGCGTTCGGGCGAAGTGGCGTTCGGGCGAAGTGGCGTTCGGGCGAAGTGGCGTTCGGGCGAAGTGGCGTTCGGGCGAAGTGGCGTTCGGGCGAAGTGGCGTTCGGGCGAAGTGGCGTTCGGGCGAAGTGGCGTTCGGGCGAAGTGGCGTTCGGGCGAAGTGGCGTTCGGGCGAAGTGGCGTTCGGGCGAAGTGGCGTTCGGGCGAAGTGGCGTTGTGGCGTTGTGGCGTTCGGGCGAAGTGGCATATGGGCAAAGTGACTATAAACTGTCACTCACAATACATGGTCCACATTGCGCGCGTCCAAGTTTGTGACTGTTGCAGTCCATCGAGGTGCCTTTATACAAAACAATTGTAGTGTTGTCCCTTACGTCCATACTACAAAGCGATTTGCTTTGTCCATTCTACAGGTACTTTACACCCATCAGAAGACAAAGAAGAGCAAAAGATGGCAGGATGGATCCTTAACAGTCAGTGTACTGGGTACCAGGGCTGTCCTCTTCGACGAGAAGGGATGTAGACTTGACACCGTGTATGTCAAACCTGATCTGGTCAGTATTCACATGCCATAAGGTCACATGTATCATTTTTGTAAATCTTGAGTTTTAATTGAAAATTTTCCTAAAGGTTTTGGTAACAAAAGTTTCCACTGTACCTATATGCCCATATAATCTCACATGTATGTAATTGACTTCAATGTGTACTTGAAGTTGAGTGTAATGCATCTTTCACATGTGGCAGAGGACCCGTAATTTTGTTTCAAACATTCCTGAAAAAGTTACTCATACACCTTTACACATGAAAGGTAACATGGTACACGTACATGTAATTGAAGGGGTTGGGGGAGCAGCCCGCTCGCATCAAGTGTTTTGTAAATTTGTTTTGTTTTCATTTTTTTATTGGGACGATAACCCGATAATTTATAATGGGCCCTTACTCTTTACAAATGCCGACCCTGACTACAATGTATATTTACTTTTAGGTATTGGTTGGTGAAGAACTTGAGAGTGACCGCTATTTGATAACAGTTGAAGAGGAAAAATCGGCACGAGCATCTGGTAATGGAAGTGAGACTCGGGGTGCTTGTACCAAGATTCCTCTGCAACCGCAGCATCATTACCTTCAACACCAACAGCAGCATCAACCAGTCTTGCAACATCAAAGAAGGATACCCCTAAAAAGAAAGAGAACGGTCAGGTTTTTTTTGAAAAGATCCTAAAAAATAACTAGCTAAAAAAGTAAAAGTGCTGCATTTTATAAGTTCAATTTTGACAACAGGTCACTGTGGGATCGGCTGTCTGCAAAATTGTCAACACTGCCAAACCTGAACATAACCGTAACCAGGCCAGGATCCTTGCACCTGAATAATTTATGTTCTCAATAATTAATTAAAGTCAACTCAAAAAAACCTTTGTCTTGAAAATCTGAAGACTAATAGGGGCCCTCAAAGGAAGAAAATGCACCAACCAATATCATCCTCTTATTGTGTTCACCATGTCTTAAAAGGCTCATGATAAGAACTAAACAAATTATTTTAAATACATCTCTTTTTATTTATTTTTTCTGTCCCTCTGAAAAAAGCGCATATACGTGTAGCTGAATTTTTGTTTGGAGGAAATGCTGAGATAGACCTAATTGACTTTGACCAAAAACCAAGTTCATGTATGAATACCATTTTTCTTCTTTCACATGCAATTTATCTTTTTTTTTTACTTGATTTAAAACAGGGCTTTACAGTCCCAAGACAAGCACCTAAAAAGTTAGCTCGGGAAGATGACAATTCAACCTCTACAGTTGCCAACTCTTCCCCATTTTCTCGAAATAATCAGCCTGGAGGTTTCATGGATCCTGTCACAAAACCCACTCTCTTCAGTACACCATTTGCAAATGAAACAAAAGACAACTTCAGCTTTGTAGATTTATATGACTGCAGTGACAAGGGGACATCAAGTTTAGACAGAGACATGTGTGTCAGCATGAATCCACAGTATCTGCGAACAGAAAGATCCCCAAGTCATTCTCTAAACCTATATGGGACAGACTTTCAGAGAAACCACACAGCAGTAACGCCAGTTGTGGATGATTGCTTCGCACCACCTTGCCATGATGCTGGAACACCTGAAATAGATCCTACATGTGCCCCTGGTATTGGTGACATTGACACACCAACTACCTACTTGTGTCGTAGTGGAAATCCAGTAGACAGGACCGGTTTTTTGCTTGATAGCTTGAACTCCAGGCAGAATCTGGAATGTTCTGTTCAGATGCAAATGGAGGATGGAAGCATCGACCCGGGAGAGCCAACTGAGCTTGAACAAAAAGAAAATATCCCCATCTTCAGAACAGACTGTGAAGTAGATAGTCACGTTGCATGTCATTCCAGCATGTTACATCCAGCTGTACAGTCTACAGAAGAACCCAGGCTTCATCCCTTTGAAGATTCATCTCATCAGGAACAGAACAAGCAAAACATGAAACAGTCACCCTTCCTAACAGCAGGAAGGAGAAGTGCTTCACAGATTTTAGCGCTTCTTGGAAAAGGAAAAGCCAAATTCAAGCCTCCAGTCAAACAACTAGAACTGCAATCAGAAGAAGTACCTAAACCACCAGTCAGTTCTGGTGATCACATCAAAGGCAGGATCTCTGGTCAAGAGACAGAGCAATCATATCCTCTTGAAGGTTTGAGCGTTCCTAAGTTTTCTGGAGATGTTGATGTGATGACACTATTGGGACAGACAGATGCTGAATCTTCAATTATTTCACTTGCCAATCCATCAACTGATCCATATGCAAAGGAGATGTGTAGTGATGGAGCAGAATGCAAAACTGATAGTCGACAAGGTGAAACAGTAGCAGAGCAAGAAGAGTGCTCTAATATTGTAGAATACCCAACAAGATTTGAAGTACCAAATACAGCAGCATTGCTTGACAAAGGTTAGTACAGCTCCAGAGGGTGAAATGAGAGAAAATGCTTGGCCATTATCACTTTCTTTTAAATCTGCCATGGCATAACCATAACACAAACTGTCATGACTGTAGCCATAAAATGCCAAATACTGCAAATGGTCAGTAATGGATTGTAATTTAACCCTCTACAGCTCAGAGAGCCAATATTGAGGTTGCATCTGTGGCAGTAAAGTTGCATTAGTGTTTCACACTACATGTATTAGTTTGCACTTTATTTCACACTTAAGGGCCGGTCACACTGGCCACGATAACAAAGACGATAACGAAAACGGTGAGAATAAATGACAATGAATGGTGGAATTGTCGCGCATGTAATACGCGCGCGTTCCATTCACCAATAGAAAGCGTTTATTCGCATCGTTTTCGTTTTCGTTTTCGTTATCGTGGTAAGTGTGACCGGCCCTTTACTCGGCATATATGTTGATAAACTTAGGGCAGACACCAGAAATACACAGACCGTTCGCACGCGTCCGGACGGGTTCCTTCCCGTTCTGAACGGCCTCCGTTCCTTCCCCGTGCCGAACGGCCTTTCGAACGCGTTCCTTGGAAAGCTTGTATGAGAGTGTATTGTTATGTTAATAGGCCGTTCCTTTGCGTGCGTGAACGGGTCATCACTAAAGAAGATCCGAAGTGCATGATGCTTAGGGAAAAACTCTGTACCGAATTTAGCTTGGAATTAAATCTGATTTGTAATTTGAAAACCGGACAGTTTTTGATAGCCAGTAGGCCTATTGTCACAGTTTTTTTTCGCAGTGTTCAAATTCCTCAGTGAAATATCACAAAGGCCTATGCCTAACATTTCAGTCCAATCATGAAGCTAGCCTGAAAAAAATCTTCCTTGTCATTGGTTATATTCTCACAGGCCTATATCAACAAAGGCGCCCACTCAAAGAATTTTCCCTGACCCACTTATCTCCGAAAAAAGATACCGGTAGATCGTATTACTTATGTTGTCAGTCGGCTGTCAATCATTGACTGGAAAGCTCTTCCGAGAATTTTTTTATTTATTTTTTAAATCACTCGTAATTTTATTATCCGGATGAATTTATTCCTCTCTTGGTCCCAACCGTAAATCACAAGAATCCTAGTCTAATGCCAAGTAAGCCAATTTTACGAAGAATTTGTTTTTCTCTTCTCGTTAGTAATAGTCTGAAAAAAATCCACTGCCTAGTAAATTCCCAAATTCCCTCATTATCTAATTAAAGAAATTCTATGGGTAACAGCGCTTATTATCTGCTTGTCTTGAATTCACTAACTAGCTAGTCCATCCGTAAACAAGACAAAAAAATGAAGCATTGCTTATTGCTTGCATCATCCATTAATTTAAACAATCTGAAAATCTTTTTCGAAAATTTACGGAACTCCCAAACACGTTCTCAGCAGATTTCAGGAGGAAATTTAATACGATTTATGTCCAGATTTCTTTTAATCTAACAAAACACGATCTCCTACCTATGTCATTAAATTAACAGGCCTTTGAAAAAATGCTTCCTAATAAATGGCCATTTCAAAATAAGAATAAAATTTGTTGCATTATGATATTCATCTTCCTGTATAGTGCAGAAACCTCCGCTGGAGTACATGTATACTCGCGCACATTATTATATCTTGTGTTATCTTTGGTGTATATGAAAAAAAAAAAATTCTGAGCCCCGGAGCATATATTACGTACCCTTCATCAGTAATATTCCAAAGATTAAGTTTATTTTGGGTTCTCTAGTTTTTGGCGAGCTGCAATACAGATGCGTGCCTATTTGTTTTGTTATATTAAAATGGATAGAATGAGATTCGGATGGAGACGGGATTGGATTAATATTAGTTGTAGTGAGGATGGAGGTGGTGTGGGGCATCCCCCTCCCGCCTTTAGCAGCGAGCCATGACGGCTTTGCCGCAGAAAAAAGAACGAACTTCAAAGATTTAAGGGGAAATTTATTTTCGGTTTTCTGATTTGGGAGGAAATATGCATTGATTGTTCTCATTTATTCAGTCTACGGCCATTATATAAATATAAATGTACGTTACACTTGTAAATAAAATACTTTTGAAAAGGCCTGGTCTTCATTTTTAGGAGGGGGTACTGGAGGGGGTACTGGACTTATGCTTAGTTCTTGTTTTCGAAGGAAATAAACTGTGGAAGACTTCTATGTTACTTGAGAAATGGACCTATCAATGAATTTCAAATGTTTTAATCAGAGCCGAAAACAAATATTTTTAAAGGTTATACTTGTAACTAGACATCTTGCGTCTCTTGCAAACAGACGCAGGGCTTTTCCGTTTTTCTGTTATATTAAGCACAAAGCTCCATCACTTCTATGTCTTTTGCTACTTCAAACTTGACCTTTAAGCGTGACGCCATCCTGACTTCTTTCTTGGTCATGTAATTTCCATTATAGGATATATATGACAAACTTGTTTAAGACCTTAGGCTGTTATGCGGCGCAAGTCCCGGTTAGAAATTACATAAAAAATTTTAAAAACCTAACAATCAACATAAAATCGTAGGATAGCGTCGTCATGACGTCACATATTCGGAACGTGGTCTTGGCTTGTGTCAAGATTGCAGTCAATCTGATCAATGACAGTTTAAAAAAATTGAAAAAAATGAAAAATTCCTACAAAATCAGCCAATCACGTCACTTCAGATTTTACAAATTTTCATAACGATCCACTTACTCTCATGTGTTTTTTAAAAGGGCATTTTGATGACGTCAGGATGATGTTACACATTTTAACATACATAACTCTGACCTAATGAATTGATTACAAAAAGGAATTTCGAATTTATTATATTCTGTTAATGAGATATGGCTTAAAATTTCAAAACCTTAAAAAAAATATACAAATAATTTGATGGTCATCATGACTAAAAAATTAACAGAAAATCAGCCGATGACGTCATCATGACGTCACCTCGGATTTTACATGCTAGTATCACTATCTACTTACCCACCAATTTTTATGACGCTCGGACCAACCCTTATATGTGTTTCAAAAAGCCTATTTTTGATGACGTAATGATGACGTCACACAATTTTCACATTTATGTAAAGGAATATAGGAGCTAACAAAGCTATTACAAAAAGAATTTTGAATTTAGCATGTTCTGTTGGTGAGATATGGCTTTAAGAAACTTTGAAGTTCAAAAACTTAAAAATTACTATAAAATCGTATGATGACGTCATCATGACGTCATGTCAATTTTCATCTATAAACCTGCTGGCCTACTTAGATATTACATTTCAACTTAATCGAGCTTGTACTTTTGTAGATATGGCTTCAAAAACTGCCCCTTTAAGATGACGTCACGTGACATGTGATGACATCATGATAATGTCATGTCAATTTTCAGCTATAAACCTACTGGGCTACCTAGATATTACTTTTCAACTTAATCGAACTTGTAATTTTGTATATATATGGCTTCAAAAACTGCCCCTTTAAGATGACGTCACGTGACATGTGATGACGTCATCATAACGTCAATTCAATTTTTATCTATAAACCTACTGGGCTACCTAGATATTACTTTTGAACTTAATCGGACTTGTGCTTTTGTAGACATATGGCTTCAAAAACTGCCCCTTTAAGATGACGTCACGTGACATGTGATGACATCAATTATGATAATGTCATGTCAATTTTCAGCTATAAACCTACTGGGCTACCTAGATATTACTTTTCAACTTAATCGAATTTGTACTTTTGTAGATATATGGCTTCAAAAACTGCCCCTTTAAGATGACGTCACGTGGCATGTCATGACGTCATCAAGAGGTAAAAGTTCGGCACACATTGTGAGCAGTTAGTCTAAGTGTCTGCCAAGTTTAAAAGTACCCAAAGTGCCGGTAAGAAAGAAAACGTGTACAAATGCTATAGGCAATAATCTAGCGAGTGCCCCTTTAAGATGACACCACGTGACATGTTATGACTTGATCATAACGTCATGTCAATTTTCATCTATAACACCAGGTGGCATACCTTACGTTCCAACTGAATCGGACTTGTACTTTTGTAGATATATGGCTTCGAAAAATGCCCCTTTAAGATGACGTCACGTGACATGTGATGACGTCATCAGGACGTAAACGTTCGGCACACATTGTGAGCAGTTGGGGTAAGTGTCTGCCAAGTTTAAAAGTAGCCAATGTGGCCGGTAAGAAAGTAAACGTTTACAAATGCTATGGGCAATATTCTATCGACTTGAAAAAAGAATTTTTTTATGACGTCATCATGACGTCACACAATTTTCGCTTTTTAGGGCATATCTTTGAGACATACCAAAGCTATAACAAAAAGAATTTTGAAAATATCTTGTTTTGTTCGCTAGATATAGTGAAAAGAATGTTACGATTATAAAACTTCAAGAATTCAGCGACTTGAAAAAAGACTACAAATCAACCCCTTTTATAAACAGCATGCACATTTAAGCCATGGTTATCAATTCCCAGAATTCCTTTGTGTTATATTGAATTTGGTCTACATTTTGAAATGGCTCCTATTTCTTACTTGAGTGAGCCACGATCACGAAATTTTGGAATTAGGTACAGGAAAATTCAATGTATACATTTTTGTAATCAGATTGACCCTTACATGCGTTTAAAAAAAAAATATTGTTGATGACGTCATCATGACGTCACACAATTTTCGCCATTTAGGGCATATCTTTGAGACATACCAAAGCTGTAACAAAAATAATTTTGAAAATATCTTGTTTTGTTCGCTAGATATATTGAAAAGAATGTTACGATTTTAAAACTTCAAAAATTCAGCGACTTGAAAAAAGACAAGAAATCAACCCCTTTTATAAACAGCAAGCTCATAATAGCCATGGTTATCAGCCCGTCCCAGAATTCCTTTGTGTTATATTGAATTTGGTCTAAATTTTGAAATGGCTGTCATTTCTTACTTGAGTGAGCCACGATCATGAAATTTTGGAATTGGGTACAGGAAAATTCAATATATACATTTTTGTAATCGGATTGACCCTTACATGCGTTAAAAAAAAAACATATTTTTGATGACGTCATCATGACGTCACACAATTTTCGCCTTTTAGGGCATATCTTTGAGACATACCAAAGCTATAACAAAAAGAATTTTGAAAATATCTTGTTTTGTTCGCTAGATATATTGAAAAGAATGTTACGATTTTAAAACTTCAAAAATTCAGCGACTTGAAAAAAGACTAGAAATCAACCCCTTTTATAAACAGCAAGCTCATAATAGCCATGGTTATCAGCCCGTCCCAGAATTCCTTTGTGTTATATTGAATTTGGTCTAAATTTTGAAATGGCTGTTATTTCTTACTTGAGTGAGCCACGATCATGAAATTTTGGAATTGGGTACAGAAAAATACAATGTATACATTTTTGTAATCAGATTGACCCTTACATGCGTTTAAAAAAAAAAATATTGTTGATGACGTCATCATGACGTCACACAATTTTCGCCATTTAGGGCATATCTTTGAGACATACCAAAGCTGTAACAAAAATAATTTTGAAAATATCTTGTTTTGTTCGCTAGATATATTGAAAAGAATGTTACGATTTTAAAACTTCAAAAATTCAGCGACTTGAAAAAAGACTAGAAATCAACCCCTTTTATAAACAGCAAGCTCATAATAGCCATGGTTATCAGCCCGTCCCAGAATTCCTTTGTGTTATATTGAATTTGGTCTAAATTTTGAAATGGCTGTCATTTCTTACTTGAGTGAGCCACGATCATGAAATTTTGGAATTGGGTACAGAAAAATACAATGTATACATTTTTGTAATCAGATTGACCCTTACATGCGTTTTTAAAAAAAAATATTGTTGATGACGTCATCATGACGTCACACAATTTTCGCCATTTAGGGCATATCTTTGAGACATACCAAAGCTGTAACAAAAATAATTTTGAAAATATCTTGTTTTGTTCGCTAGATATATTGAAAAGAATGTTACGATTTTAAAACTTCAAAAATTCAGCGACTTGAAAAAAGACAAGAAATCAACCCCTTTTATAAACAGCAAGCTCATAATAGCCATGGTTATCAGCCCGTCCCAGAATTCCTTTGTGTTATATTGAATTTGGTCTAAATTTTGAAATGGCTGTCATTTCTTACTTGAGTGAGCCACGATCATGAAATTTTGGAATTGGGTACAGAAAAATACAATGTATACATTTTTGTAATCGGATTGACCCTTACATGCGTTAAAAACAAAACATATTTTTGATGACGTCATCATGACGTCACACAATTTTCGCCTTTTAGGGCATATCTTTGAGACATACCAAAGCTATAACAAAAAGAATTTTGAAAATATCTTGTTTTGTTCGCTAGATATATTGAAAAGAATGTTACGATTTTAATACTTCAAAAATTCAGCGACTTGAAAAAAGACTAGAAATCAACCCCTTTTATAAACAGCAAGCTCATAATAGCCATGGTTATCAGCCCGTCCCAGAATTCCTTTGTGTTATATTGAATTTGGTCTAAATTTTGAAATGGCTGTTATTTCTTACTTGAGTGAGCCACGATCATGAAATTTTGGAATTGGGTACAGAAAAATACAATGTATACATTTTTGTAATCAGATTGACCCTTACATGCGTTTTAAAAAAAAAATATTGTTGATGACGTCATCATGACGTCACACAATTTTCGCCATTTAGGGCATATCTTTGAGACATACCAAAGCTGTAACAAAAATAATTTTGAAAATATCTTGTTTTGTTCGCTAGATATATTGAAAAGAATGTTACGATTTTAAAACTTCAAAAATTCAGCGACTTGAAAAAAGACTAGAAATCAACCCCTTTTATAAACAGCAAGCTCATAATAGCCATGGTTATCAGCCCGTCCCAGAATTCCTTTGTGTTATATTGAATTTGGTCTAAATTTTGAAATGGCTGTCATTTCTTACTTGAGTGAGCCACGATCATGAAATTTTGGAATTGGGTACAGGAAAATTCAATATATACATTTTTGTAATCGGATTGACCCTTACATGCGTTAACAAAAAAACACATTTTTGATGACGTCATCATGACGTCACACAATTTTCGCAATTTAGGGCATATCTTTGAGACATACCAAAGCTATAAGAAAAAGAATTTTGAAAATATCTTGTTTTGTTCGCTAGATATATTTAAAAGAATGTTACGATTTTAAAAATTCAAAAATTCATAAAAAATCACGTGATGACGTCATCACGACGTCACTCTTCGACACACAATTTCAGCCTAGGGTCTATATTTGAGGTAAGTTTGGTTATGATCTGAGGTTTTTTAGGACCTAAAGTGCCGCCGACAAAATTCGTGTGCAAAGTCTATGGGATTTTGGTCGGAACTAAAAGAAGAAAAAACTAGAGGTCTATGTTTTTAAGAACATAGGGCTTTTCCATATGTTTTTATGATGTCACTTCGAATTTTGTAAACTAGTGACAAATCTACCTAACCACCAAGTTTCGTGACGATTAGACATGGTCTATCCATATGTCTTTCAAGAAATCATGCCTTTAATGACGTCATTATGACTTCAGTAATTTTTCGCATTTATATAAAAGAATGTATGAGCTAACAAAGCTATTACAAAAGGAATTTGGAATTGAACATGTTCTGTTAATGAGATGTGGTTTGAAGAATCTTTAACGTTAAAATTTTGAAATTACCATAAAAATCAGATGATGACGTCATTATGACGTCACCTCAATTTTGATTTATAACATGTACTTGTTTAGCCAACATACCAGGTTTGAATGCAATTGGACTTACGGTTCTCTTGATATGGGCCCTTGAAAAATGAGCCTTTAAGATGACATCACGTAACACATAATGACGTCATCGTGACATCACTCTTCGGCACACAATTTCAGATTAGGGTCTATGTTTGGGTTAAGTTTGCTTAAGATCTGATGTTGTTTAGTGACCAAAGTGCCGCAGACAAAATTCGTGTTTAAGAAGAAACCAAAATAGTGGGTATTGTGTAGTTTAGGATTTCTGTATTAATTGTGTTCATGTTAGCTTCTGGAGTATTTGATTATTCCAAAAGCCTTTTTTTGTTACTAAAGTAGACTTCTCTGAATCCCAATGACACGTGCTTTTGTGATTTGGAAAGGTTTTTTAAGGCGGAAAATACGATTTTCTTACGTTGTGTCACGTTTTGGCTCGGTCAACTACTCTCCCACCAGCTATATATCCGTGTAAAGCTGGGTATTGCGCAATCACGTATTTTGTTACCTCTTAGCTAACGATTTCACTCCAAAAAACCCCTGCAGATGTTCTTCGACGTGGCCCTTTGTTCTGAATGTGGCAAAACGAACAATTTTCAAGTAGATTGTGTTCATGCCTGGGCGAAAGTGTACTAAACTACACAATCGCGCGAACAGAACAAAAACAAAGGCTTTCCTGCTGTAGCGGAAACGCCAAAAAATGTGCGTCTGTTGTAAACATACGCATGGCTTTTCCTTTTTTTCTTTTTTATTTATTAACATAAAGTATCAGAAGGTCTATGTCTTTGCTAAGTTTAAGATCTGAGATTATTTTATGATTAACATTTCGTACTCCGAACTTGACCTTTAAGTTCATGTTACATGCCACACGAAGACGTCATTATGACGTCACTCTTCGCGGCACGACTTTGCATCAGGGTCTATACCTATGCTAACTCTGACTAAGATTCGATGTTGTTTGATGACAAAAGTGCCGATCAGAAAATCTATGCACAAAGTCTATGGGATTTGGGATAGAACTAAAATAAGAAGCAGAAAAAAAATAGATATAGGGCCTTCAAAAATGCAAATTTAAGATGACGTCACGTGACATGTGATGACGTCATCATGACGTCATGATTCGGCACCCATCTCGAGTAGATAGTCAATGCATATGCCAAGTTTGAAGTTCATGGCATTTGAAGAAGTGCAAAATTTTAAGAGTACAATGAAATTTGAAACATTTACAAATTCATAAAAAATCAGTCGATGACGTCATCATGACGTCACCTCGGATTTTGCATGCTAGTGGCACTATCTACCTACCCACCAATTTTTATGACGATCGGACGTACCCTTATGTGTGTTTCAGAAATGCAAATTTTTGATGACGTCATGATGACGTCACACATTTTTCAAATGTATGTGAAAGAATATAGGAGCTAACAAAGCTATTACAAAAAGAATTTTGAATTTAGCATGTTCTGTTGGTGAGATATGGCTTTAAGAAACTTTGAAGTTGAAAAACTTTAATATTACTGTAAAATCGTATGATGACGTCATCATGACGTCACCTTAATTTTCATCTATAACACGAGCTACCATACCAACATACCAGGTTTGAAGGCAATCGGACCTACCGTTCTCTAGATATAGGCTCTTGAAAAATGCACATTTAAGATGACGTCACATGACACGTGATGACGTCATCATGACGTCACGTTTCGGCTTACATTTTCAGCTTAGGGTCTATGTTTGTGTTAAGTCTGATTAAGATCCGAGGTTGTTTAGTGACCAAAGTGCCACTTACAAAATTCGTGTACAAAGTCCATGGGATTTGGGATAGAACTAAAAAATTCACAGAAAATCAGCCGATGACGTCATCATGACGTCACCTCGGATTTTACATGCTATTAGCACTATCTACCTACCCACTAATTTTTATGACGATCGGACGTACCCTTATGTGTGTTTCAGAAATGCACATTTTTGATGACGTCATGATGACGTCACACATTTTTCAAATGTATGTGAAAGAATATAGGAGCTAACAAAGCTATTACAAAAAGAATTTTGAATTTAGCATGTTCTGTTGGTGAGATATGGCTTTAAGAAACTTTGAAGTTCAAAAACTTTAATATTACTGTAAAATCGTGTGATGACGTGATCATGACGTCACCTTAATTTTCATCTATAACACGAGCTACCATACCAACATACCAGGTTTGAAGGCAATCGGACCTACTGTTCTCTAGATATAGGCCCTAGAAAAATGCACATTTAAGATGACGTCACATGACACGTGATGACGTCATCATGACGTCACGTTTCGGCTTACATTTTCAGCTGAGGGTCTATGTTTGTGTTAAGTCTGATTAAGATCCGAGGTTGTTTAGTGACCAAAGTGCCACTTACAAAATTCGTGTACAAAGTCTATGGGATTTGGGATAGAACTAAAAAATTCACAGAAAATCAGCCGATGACGTCATCATGACGTCACCTCGGATTTTACATGCTAGTAGCACTATCTACCTACCCACTAATTTTTATGACGATCGGACGTACCCTTATGTGTGTTTCAGAAATGCACATTTTTGATGACGTCATGATGACGTCACACATTTTTCAAATGTATGTGAAAGAATATAGGAGCTAACAAAGCTATTACAAAAAGAATTTTGAATTTAGCATGTTCTGTTGGTGAGATATGGCTTTAAGAAACTTTGAAGTTGAAAAACTTTAATATTACTGTAAAATCGTATGATGACGTCATCATGACGTCACCTTAATTTTCATCTATAACACGAGCTCCCATAACATACCAGGTTTGAAGGCAATCGGACCTACCGTTCTCTAGATATAGGCCCTTGAAAAATGCACATTTAAGATGACGTCACATGACACGTGATGACGTCATCATGACGTCACGTTTCGGCTTACATTTTCAGCTGAGGGTCTATGTTTGTGTTAAGTCTGATTAAGATCCGAGGTTGTTTAGTGACCAAAGTGCCACTTACAAAATTCGTGTACAAAGTCTATGGGATTTGGGATAGAACTAAAAAATTCACAGAAAATCAGCCGATGACGTCATCATGACGTCACCTCGGATTTTACATGCTAGTAGCACTATCTACCTACCCACTAATTTTTATGACGATCGGACGTACCCTTATGTGTGTTTCAGAAATGCACATTTTTGATGACGTCATGATGACGTCACACATTTTTCAAATGTATGTGAAAGAATATAGGAGCTAACAAAGCTATTACAAAAAGAATTTTGAATTTAGCATGTTCTGTTGATGAGATATGGCTTTAAGAAACTTTGAATTTCAAAAACTTAAAAATTACTATAAAATCGTATGATGACGTCATCTTGACGTCACCTCAAATTTCATCTATAACACGAGCTAGCCTACCAAAATATCAGGTTTGAAGGAAATCGGACCTACCGTTCTCTAGATATGGGCCCTTGAAAAACGCACATTTAAGATGACGTCACGTGACACGTGATGACGTCATCATGACGTCACTCTTCGACATACTATTTCAGCTTAGGGTCTATGTTTGAGGTAAGTTTGGTTAAGATCTGAAGTTTTTTAAGACCTAAAGTGCCGCCGAGAAAATTCGTGTACAAAGTCTATGGGATTTTGGTCAGAACTAAAAGAGGAAGAAGCAGAAAAAAAAAAAAAATCAGAACAAAAACAAAGCCTTTTCCGAAGGATTTCGGAAAAGCCAAAAAAATCAGAACAAAAACAAGGCCTTTTCCGACGGAGTGTCGGAAAAGCCAAAAATCAGAACAAAAACAAAGCCTTTTCCGAAGGATTTCGGAAAAGCCAATTACTATTGTTAACATTGTTATAACAGTATTTTTATGACGTTGGTAGACATGGTATAAGTTAAACATGAATATGTATGAAGCTATACACGTACGTCACAAGCTAATTGTCTAGGCAATATTGTTACTATGGACACGCCGTCAGATCTGAAATTCCCATGTTTGGGCGGTCCCCTGGAATGTTAGCATCACCTCATTGGTGAAGTAATATCGTCGTCATGACTTGTGACTTGACTGTTTTGCGCTAGGAAAAGTTTCTACACATATTCTTGGCTATGAGCCAAACTGCCTACGTCTGTCTTTTGACGCGCCAAGACGATTGTTTAGAGTTAAGTTGCCAACGGCTGTTTAGTGTGCTAACTCATTCAGCTTAGACTTAGGAAGGAATTTTCAATATATTTTTTTCATACCACGTTCATAATTTAATCAAAGAAAGTAAGAATGATTGCAGATGTTAAAGTAACATAAATCATCCAAGTATAATTCGTATTATGTTTGCCTCTGGTACTGCAGTTTTTGGAGTTTTAAATCTGTGCAACTAGTGGGGTATTCTGAAAAATGGAATAATCACATTGTCAGGGTCCACTTGATAATGTATTTAATACACAGTACACACTTTACTGAATCTGTTTTGTTTATTATCAGATACTGCCAGCTTAGGTGTTTTATGCTAAAATGTCGACACATTAAAATCTTCATAAACGATGCAAAAATTAACTGGATATGTTTTAAGCTCAACAAAGAAATTTGGCAAAAGTACATGTACATCGTTCAGCCAATCATAGTAATCTGATCAGAAATCATGTTCACACTTTCAAATTCTTTTTCAGGAAGGTTGTATACGTAAAGCCAGCGTCAAAATCATTAAAAAAAAAATAGATTGTTTACTAATGCTGATAATCCTGATAATAACAGAAGGCTTCGAAATAGTAAAATGGAATGGTAAAATAATTGGAAGTGTCATAATAACCACAACTCCTATTGTCAAGAACGAACGAGTCCGTGCCCCTACATAGTACCGGTATATTAAACCATGGAGTTAGGAAACTCCATGATTAAACCATAGAGCTCTATGGTATAACTGAGCATAGGCCGACAAACTGTAGTCATGTAGGCTGTAACATCTGTTGGGGTTCTTGGCTTGACACTCAATGTCAAGAGTCGAGTCCATTGCAAGTTTCATCAGCCCGTCGTGACGGTGCAGCATTGTTTGCAACTACAGAGCTCAAAATCCGCCTGCAAATTCACAGGCACAAGGAAACCGGAGAGATCGAGAAGGTGCGTGGCGCACGCTGTTCATGTATCGTTCATGTATCGCCCGGACCGTACACTGCGTGCGGCGTGGGCAGCACTAGCAGCCGGCCCCACACTGCACAAGTACAAATGTATGGTACTGTACTTTATGCATCTAGCACAGTACATACGCACAGCGCATAGGGCCGGCAGGCCCTGAACATGTACAATGTACATGTACGTACAATGGGGAGCACGCTCTTGGTGCGTGATACGAGTTCATTGCTTTCTTATTTGGTTGCCCTAAACTTGACCCGAAACTGAAACAGCCGTCAGCACGTGTTGCAAGTCTCGGAGTCATCCTGGGAATTTCCCACGCACAGGTAAACCAGACAGAGCAGAAACTCGCCGTTCCCAGGCAACATAATTACCATGGCAACATAAGAATTTGATATTTACTAGAGTGTTGACAATTTTATTTTTGTCAACTACATTTTCCTGGGAATATTTCGACAAATATAATACAATTAACTGTTTATGGAAACTGATTTGAAACAACGGACAGTGTAGGCCTACATGTACGTACCTAACCCCCCAACCTAAAAAGGTAAAATTGCGCCATATTTTGAAGACGGATTTAAGATCGAATAAAATGTTATTCCCATTACTAGAGTTGTCATCCTCTCAAAACAATGCTGGATAGAATACACAATGTCAAACCCTCTGTTCCCCTTCCCGTCTGTATCCAACCATGGAGGAAGAACAGTCCCAACACCGGATAAATTACCCCCAACAATCAAGGGGAGCCCGTGAAGAAAGAAACTATACTGAAATTTGTTGCACGCGCCCAGCCCAATTGGATATGGGAGGCGCAACACGGAACCATTGACCAATGAAAATAAATACTATACGGCACGCAAAAAACAATTAAGCGAAGCTGGCATTACTTTTAATTCAACCGTAACTTGAGAAACAAAAAATGATACTTTAAGAGTGAACAATGGGCTGCATAAAAACCCTGGGCTGGAGTCAGCGTAAGTTTCGCAAGGGCAAAAAAAATCCGCTGAATTATTTACATGAAACCCTCCAATTATTAAAAAAAAAATTACCCGGGTTAGATTACAATGAAGTATTAACATAACTGCTCACAAACATCGACACAGTAAAAACAAAATAAGTTAGTTTACAAAAATCGTTAAGCTAGATTTCCGATGTGTATGGAAAAAAGTGTGAAATTTCTCAACTATTTTCGGCATGGGCAGTTTTTGTTTTGTTTTAGTATTTTTCCCCATGGCAAAAGTGACACGTATTTATCGTTATCTTATTTCATTTATGCATTTATTTTGACGGAAATGTTGAGGTCGTCGTGTCTTCCAAACCCGGTCGGCACCGTTGGGAAAAAATGGGGAAATATAATCATTTTCCCGATGGCGGTGTTTGCCAAGGACTGCCCGTATTTTCGGGCCATTCCTGCAGCGACGATTGGACACGTTTTTCTTCGCATACTTTTAGTGCCACAGGAGAATGTAGCGGTGCACAGACCGTGACGGGCCTTTTGTTGTAAAGGAACGCGTGCAGAACGGGGGGGCCGTGAGCACGCGTGCAGAACGGGTGAGGGAGAACAAAAGATTGCGTTCCTGCCGTCCGGACGCGTGCGAACGGTCTGTGTATTTCTGGTGCCTGCCCTTAGATTACAACTTTTCTTAAAAAACCAATTAAATGCGATAATATCGGAATAATTATCAAACCACAATGTTCCGCTCATAGAATAAGCCAGTTCGGTATCTCAAAGGTCAAAGGTTATTCGGGATAAAATTGCTGACGTAATGTCGCACCATATTATGCGAATGCCCATTCTCATTGAATTTAACACGTGCCCATTGTGCGACCACCTTTTGCGTCCACACGCGCGCGTTAGGTCACGCGGGTCAAAATGTCGGGATATAATGTCATTTTGCACATGCGCAGTTGAAATACCGAACTGGCTTATTTCCAGAGTAGGCAGTTTAATTGAAATTGAACTTCTTTGTATATATACAGCACATGGAAGTGGCTCCTTCAGCAACGAAATCAGTGTAGGACAGAAAAGTCGGGGTCGAGATCAGGATTTAGAGAACTCAAATAAAATTTCAGACAGTGATAAGGAAGTAGATCAGATACAAAAGGAAGACATTCAAGGTGATAGGAGTCAGGATAGTAGGAACCAGAAGGGTACACACCAGGATTGCACGAACCATGATAAATGTGACCAAGATGAAAGAAACCTACATGTTCATGTTGGCATTAAAAACCGGACAGATAGAAATGAGGATAATCAGGATGGTAGAAATGAGAGTGATAGATACACAAACAAAGAAACTGTCAGAAATCATGATAATATGGAACAGAATAAGAACCAGGAGGAAGGAGATCAAGATGATAGGAACCAGATTAACCAGAACCAGGATGATAGGAACCAGATTAACCAGAACCAGGATGATAGGAACCAAGATGCTACAAATAGGAACTTAGAAGATAGAGAGGATTGTGGAAACCAGGATGACTGGAATCAGGATGTTAGAAACAAGGATGGGTGGGACAATGACAATAGAAAACAATGTTTTAGGAATCAGGATGTTGCTAACCAAGGTGTTGGATTTCAGGATAACAGGAACCAGGAGGACAGTAGTAAAAACTATGATGAAATGAAAGAATATGGATCCATCCAAATGGAAAAGAAACAGGGTTATGCATTTAGGTATGGCATGAACCAGGATGAAAACATTCAGGACGATCAGAACCATGATAACAAGAACTATGATGATGTAAAGGAAAATGACATGAACCAGAATGCAAATGGCCAGGATGACCGGAACCATGATGACAATAATCATGATAAAAGTAATGAGGACAGGGACCATGATGAAAGAAGCCAAGATGAAAGGAACCAAGATGAAAGGAACCAGGATAGCAGAAACCGGTTTGAAAGGAATCATGAAGACAAGAACCAGGATGCAAAGGACACGAACTTGAGGAACCAGAATAAATTGAACCAGTTTGAAGGGAATCATGAGGACAAGAACCAAGATGCAAAGGACACGAACTTGCGGAACCAGGATGAAAGGAACCAGTTGGACAGGAATCATGAGGACAAGAACCAGGATGCAAAGGACACAAACTTGAGGAACCAGGATGAAAGGAACCAGTTGGGAAGGAATCATGGTGACAAGAACCAGGATGAGAACAAGAACTGGGATGGAGGGAACCAGAAGCACAGGAACTGGGATGAAAGGAATCAGGATGACAGAAAAGATGAGAGGAACGGGGATGATAAGAACCTAGATGAAAAGATCCAGGATCACAGGAGCCAGCATGACAGTAAGAAGAATAGATCATTCAATGAAAAGAGCCAAGATGATACAAAGGAAGAAGATGAAGTCAATCTGGATGAAAGAAACCAGAATGACGGGACTGATGAGAATGGTAAGATCCATAATAATCTGGCTGAAGGAAACAAGGATAATTGTAATCGTGAAAGTGAAACTCAGGCGAATAGGAATCATGACAGGAACCATGGTGATCACCTGTACAATAGGAACCTGGAAGAGGTAATTCAGCATGACAGGAAGCCAGATCATACCAGCCATGCTGAAGGTAATCGTGAAAGTCTTACCATGGAAAGTAAGCAGTGCAAAAGTCAGGATCTCTCCTTAACACAAGTGGAAGTTGGAACATGTTTCTTCAGTGTAGTTGCCCAGAGTGTAAACAACACTAAAACTGAGTATGCTGGTGATCTATATCAAGACCTAACTAAAATTGGAAAAGGCACTGAAGAACTGTCGGAGAATATCAATCGAGAAACAGAATCGTTTAATGAGCCTTGCACCAACACTGAAACGGCAGCACCTAGCTTCTCAGATCTTAAAGACACAAACACGGACTCTGTAGACTGTACCCTTTGTGGTACTGTCATAGACAGTGCCCAAGACATGTGCACTGAATGTGCTAACCAGCTTGCAGTTGGATTCGAATCATCTTGGAAGTCATCCTCCCAGGTCTCTGGCATCACTCAAGAAACTGATCAAAGAGATGATCCATCTTCACAAGATGAAACTGTAAAGATGTTACCAATGCAGTGCAAGACCCAGGAATCAGGTTGTGAGAAGTCATCTTGTTGTATAGCTTCCTCATCAGAGAAGGAAACCAGCAAAAATGCAGATTCCCAAATGGAAACAAGAATATCTAACGGAATATCAGTCCATGATGAATCAACTTTGCAGCGTACTATTGATGACCCAATTATGACAACAAGCTGTCTTACAAACCAGCTGCACTTTGATGAGCTGAACAATTCTCAGAAAATCATTGATGAAAAGCTAGGAATTGGTCATGGATCAACTCTTGCTTCCATCAACACCTATGACTTCTCCTCCAACAATCAAAACACTCATGAAGAGGTCGAAGTTTGGAAAACATCAATTTCCAACACTGATAACCTCCTGGAAGACTGGCTCAGGAGTGTAGAGCCTTTCACAGGTGCCGAAGAGGACATTTCAGATGGTGTGGTGCCACAGGTCGGCGCATTACTGCCAAAAATTGGAAAAGACACACACAATGGTTTACAAAAGCTAAACACTTCGCAAGAAATCAGGATTGAAGAAAGCAATGACGGTCCATGTTATCATCAGGGACTACCAAACGTGACTGCGGACCAGAGTTTTGGAGAACAGCGTGTGCCAGTACATCCTGAGGGATATTCTGAAGAAGTACATGTATCATCATCACAAGATAACTGTGATGCTCTTCTCCATGCTCTTGGCAACATGGAAGGAAGGTGTGACATCCGCTCCAGTGTTATGCCACACCCTGAAACCAGTGTTATGCCACACCCTGAAACCAGTGTTATGCCACACCCTGAAACCAGTGTTATGCCACACCCTGAAACCAGTGATATACCACACCCTGAAACCAGTGATACAGATGAAAAAAGTTACAGAGACTTACATTCATGTACACTCCAGAAGCAAAGCCTTAAAAGCAACTTAGGCCTGACAAATGACTTAAGAAATGCAAGTAATACATCATTCGAGGAAAGTTTTGATGCTCTGCACTATTTTCCTGCAAATTGGAAAGGAGTTGCAAGGAGATGCAGGCATGAAATAGTGTCCCAAAAAGTGGAAATTGATCAGTGTGGTTTAACAGCCGCAAACTCATCACAGATGCATGATATTCCTTCCAATCAAATGAGATCACACAACAGGTTAGAGTATTGTACCCCAAGACCACCGTCCACATTTTATGGTTGTAATCCTGATTCCGAACAAGCAACTCCATCACAGATGCCCAACTCAAATGCTTCCCAATTGTCAAGATGGGAGCAAGATACGCAGTTTCAAGTTGACTCTGGAGATGCAAGTGATGCACTCGAAAGATGCAAAGGAGGTAACCGGAGGAAGGAGTTTGAGATGAATCCATATTTTGAAAAGAAGTATGAATCAAGATTGCAATCACAAATACCAAATCTTGGAGGTGAAATTTTCACAAGAAACATGGAAGCTATATCTCTTGCATCCCTAACCTATGACAGTTGGTCAGATGAGCACCAAAGACATATCATTCAGCAGAATACTGGCGAAGTAGAGGCTAGACTTCCAAGAGGTCTTGGTTCAGATACAACAAGGCAATCACAGATGCAAACCTTAACAAATTGCGAAGGTACCAAAGGCTTTGATGACGTAAGCAAGCAACAGACACAACCTCTCAGTGCGGCTCCAAAACAGAGACGGCTTTCCTCAAGATGTTGGCCGATGTTTCCAGGCTACAGCCAGCATTATGCAGAACTTGCTGGGAGTGTTGATCAACTTGCTGTAGTGGAGGATGGAAATCAAATATCTGAAAGTGGCCCTTCTTCGGGAGTGCTTTTCAACATGCAGCAGAGTAAGTGTTTCTTTTCAGTTACTTGTATTCTGATGAACTCGGGCCTGGTCAGCAGCAGCTAATAATAATCAGCGAGTAGAATTGCCCCTGTTTTAATACCCTTTCAGTGCCACATGTACTTTATACACAGTTGACGTCTCAATCTTTGTCTCAATCTTCATACATCCACAGATTAGTTCATGGTTAATGTCAAGGACTTCCCATTATCCTTCTGATGCCCTTTTTTTTTTTTCCTTACTTTTTGCAATCCTCCCATGGGTTTTGTAAACGTTTTCAACCGAGGATAACTTGCCAATCGAGGACCTATTGTCCTGTCATATAATTCCATTGTTCCCTGTTCTCAGTAAACACTGTAAATATGTGCAAGGATATCCATTGTGTGGGACCTGAAAGCACGTGGCATGTACCCAATGAAATATTCACACAGGTGTGTTTCCTGGTTTTCTATCAGATGATGGTATTGAAGCAAGCCAGCCAACATGGATGCAGACAGCTAGCCTTGAAGGATCAAACATCCCACTACATTCATCACACCTCAAGAGGAGCCTCCACAATGATGACAACATGACATCTGCAGCAGACTTTACAAGATCCTCCGTCTGCGACAAGGTAACAGACAGCCCTTCATAAGCAATGAATTGGCAGTTGACAATTTAACTGAGAAGTTGACAAAAGCAAACTGAATTTCATAATGTCAACAATTTAAGTTTCTTTATGATACTTAATAAACTTTCAAATTTGCTTTGCTTTCAAATTTGCTTTGCTTTCAAATTTGTGGTTTACGTACGCATTATGAATTAGACTTTACATAATGTGAACACACTTCAATTTGTCACTTTGGTATTGCATGTTTGTAAAACAAAAATATTGTCTTCATGTTTTTTGGACTTTAAGAAAACAAAGGCAAGACAATTTTTCTTTTTCTTTTTTGTCATGCACAAGAAACGTCGTCATGCATGTTGCTACATGTATTCCATTCATTGTTCACCACCTGCATATGAAGAATAATTCATGGGCTTTTATAACACCTTCACAGCAAAAGAGTACAAAGTTTATTTTGAAGTGATTACACATAGCAGTTCTCATCAGGCCAATTAAATTCCAATATGGGGCACACAATAATCGTTATCATTCAATTCATATGTGAAGCTATTTCAGTGACAGATATATTTTAATTATATTGGTGCTTGCAACTTTCAAATAGAATTTTTCATTTGTATTTTTTTCCCAGGGAGCCAAAAGGAAGGACAATTACTGGAGCAATCCAGTTTCAAGCGGGACAGTTCGTAGAGGATCTGATGACACCCCAACCATTTTGCATGCCAGTGCAAGAAGAAAGGTTCTTCCATCGACATCTGCTCCTGGCTGTCATCAAGTTCCTTCTTGGATGCATGCTGAGGGTATCACAAACGATGAGTATTTCGGAGGTGAGAACTACAACCCATCACAAGATGACAGGCCTTGGGTAGGCCTGCGGCAAGAATCTCCAAGTTTTCATCATTGGTTTGATATTTTAGATGGCAGGAACCCAGTGCAGAACGAGGCAGTTGGTTCATCACCTGGCGATTCAATGGGAGAATTTGGTTCCTCTGTAAATCCAGCAACAGTGACCTATGTTAAACGCTTCCTCCAAGATGGAACAAGGCAAGAAAATTTGACCTCCAATGACATCTTCAGTCATAACCAAGCAGAGAGTTTATTTTTATCTCCAGTTTCACAGGATGTATCCTGTATTGCTCAAACTGATGGTGAAGGATATATTTTAACAGGATACCCGCTGTTTCAAACCCCAGATGTCTGTAGCAGAAGAGATTATCCCACTCCTTACACCAAAAGTATGGAATGGTGTGGACCGGATGAGACGCCATACATAGCTTATCATGCAAGCACTTCATACAGCCAGCCCCCAACACAGAGGTCAAGGAGATGTAGTCCTGACTTTGAGCACTCTCCTAAAGATGCATTCCAAAGTCCAGATTACAGCTTTGAGGAGATGGTAGCCTCCTCTCAGGAAGCATCAACTGGATTCAACGTGTCTATGCCATCCTTGATAAGATGTGATGCTCCAAGCACTCCTAGGACAGCTACGAGCAGAATGCACAATCTTGAATACAGACAAGATTCAGGTGAAGCTAGCCTGCTCTAAGAATGGGATTTTAGGCAGATCTATTAACTAGATAAAGTACACAAATAATTTCTTAGATTTAGTGCATCAACAGGGATAGTTAGGCTTACACTGTGAACATCTAAAAACAGTGCACTATAAACAATGAACATCCATTGTTACTTGGCACTAAATCCATTGTTACTTGTTCACAGTGTTAGTGGACTGTCTGTCTAATGAAATCAATTGCAGTGGTGTCTTTAGTACATTTTTGATTCATGTGTGCCTTGGAATAGCTTGAAGTCATGTTTCATGAAACACTTTTACAAACTTTCCAGCAGTAGAAGGCGCTGTTTACAGCTTACCAGCTTCACGATGCGGGAGAGGTAAAGGCTTCCAAAATCCAACAATTACTGTCAGTGGGCAGAGTGCTTTGTCATCAGGGGTAAGAACTATTCAGATGTATCAATACTATTTCTGGTTGTCTTGTCATCACAATCTGTGATGATTGTACCATTTGGTTGTCCTCTGTATATTTTGTACTTTTTTAAGCCTACCAGATTCGGAGTGGCTTTTATGGGAAACGGCATCATTGATAATTATCTAAAACCAAAGTGACCAAATTATCTCAAAATTCACTTGGGTTAAAGTCCAAGATATTAGTGGTATTAAACTCCCTGAGATATTATTATTATTATTATTATTATTTTATTATTAATTCTTTCTGGTAATGAAACCAAGGATTCCTCAAAAGTGCCCTAGGCACTGTAGCTCGAAAGCCTGAAGAAACCTGTAGAGAGAAGACAATGAGAAGAAGTTACAGTTTTAGAGGTGGGAGGAAAACCCACGGAATCAGGTAGGGACTGAAAACCAAATCCACATGTGGACCAGGGCAGGAATCGAACCTGGGCCACAGCGGTGAAAGGCGGGGACAGTAACCACTGCGCCCACCTGATTCCCATTATCCTGTCTAACATGCTGTCATTTTTAAAGAAAACTTAAACAAATTTACAATACTCTTTGGCATGTTTGGATAGGATTATTGGATTATTGGAGGTTCAACCAAGAATCTTTGTAAATACTGCTATTAAGTGACCCTAAATACAAACCAGCCTAGAAAGTGACCTTGCAAATTTTTCCAAAGATCACTGACTTTACATGTTCATACAACAAGGGTTGGTTTGCTTTGACGGTCATATTGTAAAGATTTCATTTTGGTAAACGCTATTGCGGTCTCTACATCTTCATACCAAAAAGTAAATGTTTGTTTATTCTTATTTTACATGTTCTCTTTGTTTGGCAACATGTAGAGAAGTGTCTGTGGTAAGTTATTCTTCCCATCTGCTGACGAAGTCCAAGGAGTGGCATCCCTCAAACGCCAAGTACAAATCCCTGCTTCCTTCTCGTCTGTTGCTCAGTACAAGCAAGTCTTTACGTCAGCAATTAAAGGTAAATCTATGTGTAATTTTTTCAGAAGATGTCAGTTGCAAAATGCATGCCATGTGCATTTGAGCATATAATTTTTGTGTTATAAATGAATAAGTTATGTATCTACTTACTATCATTCTAACACCATCGTCATTGTAATCATTTATTATCATAATCATTATTGTAGAAACCATCCTCATCAACTCATCCCTAGAATCATCAGAATCATCATAATCAGCAAATTATAATATACTGACCTGTTATTTATTGACATGTAGCCACGACTGTTTGACAGCTCTGTGGGATCTTGCACAGTACTTCTTCAATTAAACTCGCTTCTCATTCACTGTGCAAGATTTGTAACAACAAAACGTGTTGTCTTTAAAATTTCGTGATTTTCTTACGGAATTCTTTGACAGAGCACCTCAACATCATTCTGTTTGAGCTGAGTCAGCGATACCACTCGGCTAAAGACAAAGCAGATATGCAGTACCTGGACTCCTCAGTGACACATTCCGGTGATCCATCTCGTGCCAGCAACTTGCCGCGCTGCGATCACGGCAACCCAGCCAAGATGGTGTGCGTCAGAAAGGAGGGCGCCAACAAGGGGAGGTTCTTCTACGCCTGCAGTGCACCCAGGGCCAACCAGTGTAAGGTCTGTAAACGAAACGGGATTTAATTCATCTGAGGTTTAGGAATTAAGCATTCCCACAGGTTATCATGGGTTAGAGCGTGTTGTCATCATGCGTGAAAGCATGTGGTTACAACATCAGAGTTAATTGCTGTGTTGGCTGAAAGTGGAATCACGGTTGTGCCCTTGAGCCAGGCGCTTTACCACACTTGTTTCCCCCTGCCCTGGAGCAAATGGGTACCTGTGATGGCAGAATTTGTTTGTTTTTTTAAAGTAAATTATGGCCAAATAGCAGCAAAGTTATGGGCCTTATTTGTTGTTGCCCATGGAGTTGATCAGTTTTCAGTACAAAAAATGGTGAGGTAAAGTGTCAGTGGTTATCATTGTAGTACGCATGATCTCTTCAGTCTAGCAGATGTGATTAGCTAAAAATGCCAGTTATAACTTCAATTCATTATCAAGTCTATAACAAGTCTATAGTAAGTCACGTCTCAAGTCAAGTCACAGGCTATTCAAATGAACTGGGACAAAAGCATTCTTTTTTCATCGTTCATCGCCTGTAGCATGTGAGCTAATTTGTGTTTTGACCTGGGACTCACTTGATTATATCTCTGTTTTTGTGCCAAATGTGAAATCAATACTGCATCAGCTGTCCAGTCCAATCTCAAGATAGTAATATGTACATGTACTCAGTTTATATCAGAATTTTGATAGCCATTTCAAGTGGATTCTGTACTGCAGCCGCAGGAATTAGTGCAGAATATGTGACCCGATATATGTGTTCTTGTTCTAACAGTTCTTCCTGTGGGCTGATCAGTTCAAAGGCAATACCTCCAATTCTAATGCCAAGTCATCAGGATCTACAAGGCCCTCCCTGACCGATCCCAACACTGCTACCATGTACTTCAAGAGCCATAACGTTCGCCTCTACTATGGCTGTGAGTTCCAAAGGAGAGCAAACAACTA